>JBAIAA010000040.1:600000-1019349 GCA_037893245.1 Crossaster papposus | reverse complement strand
ATTGTTGCGTCTAATAAAGGGGTTGCATTGACGTCACGCGCGCTACGCGTACGCGCTTAATCGCACGTACAACAACCATGCGGAGCGTGTGAGGTCAAACAAAGTGTGTTTGACCTCACCGCTCCGCCCGGTTTGTACGTGCGATTAGCGCTGTACGCGTAGCGCGCGTGAGTGACATCACATGCATTAACTTTTATAATAGGCTAAGCAGCTTGTATTGCGTCATTATCTATTTTTTTGTCGCCGGCGGCTACCTGACCTTGTACAATCTAGGACCTTTTCGAAAACCTTTGCTTCGTCTTCGTCTTTAATTCCAATTCCGAATCAGTGAGAAGCAAATAGAAATTAAAGCAACTGAATTTGCTGCAAGTAAAACCTCGCTGTTTATGTAGTGGACACGGACGCAGAACGTGGAACAAGAACACTTTCATTTGCCATCCAACCTGGCGCACTCCTTTCTCCCTCTAGCTCGCAAGAGGGCGCTATCTAGACACAACACTCGCTCACTGTTCGCCCATTTAGGCCTAATGGGCGTCAATCGGTGGGGAACTTTTTTGAGTGGTGGGGGGGGGGGGGAATAATATCGTTTGCCCCCCCCCACCCCCCCCCCCCCCCCCCCCCCCCCCCCCCCCCCCCCCCCCCCCAACACCACACACACACCGTCGTGAACCACATAACGACCAAGGATCGATATTGTGTTTTCCTTTGTTATTTTACTATACCCTAAACCCCATTACCTAGCGCTTGCCCCAACGATCGAGGACCGAATTCGGACAAGCAAACCGTCCTTCGAGGATCCTTTGTTCCCTTTGTTCTCTTATGTGTTTGGATCCTCGATCGTAATACGATACAAGAACACACCCACACCCCAACCACGCTATTTTGTAGACCCATAAAACAGATGTAGCCCTACACTGTGAACATTTAAAGGTGGGGTTTAAAAGTACAGTTATTTGGTGCAGAAATAATATCAGGTTTGACATAATTGCCCCTGAAAAATGATACAAACAGGAAATAAACAATTAAATGAATTTTTTTGGGAAATTAAAACGGGACTAGACCTCTCTCCTCTCAAAAGTAGAAGAAAGTGAAAAATGAAAAGCAAAATGGTTCCAAACTTATACATGTATAAGAAACTTTGAAAGAGCAAAATTATTTATGTGACACTGATCAATGAGAACATAACGATCTACTACAGGGGGGGTGGTGTAGGTACGTTCAGTGTAAATGCTTACCAGCCATGGAGCGATGGCCTTAGAAGGAAAGATACACCATTGGTTAATTGCTCAAATTATCATTGATGAATTTTTTATTTTTTTTTATAGTAAATATCGTTTAACTTACCTGTTCGAAGTTTTACAATCACAGTTGCTTAGAAAAGCCAGAAAAACGGCGTTCGTTTTCAATCGGCGTCAGTAGTATAGTATTTAGCTAATGCACCACACCTAAAAAATATAGGGCAGTTTGGACTGCGCATGCGTGCCAAAGGCGCCTATCGTTTGCCCCATATTTGTTTAGGTGCGTGTGCCTTTTGCCCCATATTTGCTCTTCGTTTTTGCTCCATATTTGTTTCTGCTCCATACTTACTCAACGTTATTGCTCCATAGGCCAATTTTTTAATTTAATTTTAATTTTATTTTTAAATATTTTTTTAGGCCTATATTTTTGTTTTGTATTTTTTTCTTCTAAGGGGTAGATTTTTGGTTGTTTATTTTGACGTAGTGGTGTGCGATGGCGAGCCACAAGTGTTCGGGAGCGCCCGAAGGGCCGATAGCTCGAAGGGCCGACATGCGGATGGAAACATGATGATGGTGCATCGTGTTGCGCAAGTTCGAATTGTCTCACGACAGTGTTAAAGAACGTTAGAGGTGCGAGAGTGATTTTTTTAAATCACGGAGCGCCGAGCGCGAGAGCCTCATACCACGCAGCACAAACGAACGTATGCGTGTCGTTTGTATTTTCACGAAGTGAAAACAAAGCGTTTGATTCCACGACGTTGGACCAAACGTCGTGGAAGAACGAAAAGGGTAAAATATTTTAATTATATATAATTCGCCTTTGTACCTATCGGCGCCGCGTCATTGTAGATGTATATCGGTTATCTCTACACTGGAGCGAGACAAGACAAATATGACCCGAGTTACTAGGGTGCGACCTGTTTGTGTGTGCCTATACAGGTACGATCTGTTTTTATAGCCTAACACGTGTTTGTTTATTCGGTAATTGTCTCTGCACTCGAGCCATAAAAGACAAATATACAGTATATATAAGATGACCCTACGAGGTATACGATTTTAAAATTAAAAACATTTTTACCCATCTTACATCTTAGAATGTTTACGTTGAATGGAGCCCTGATTTCACGGCCTCTCAAATGGAGAACACAGACCGAGTGGAGACCGGAAGCATCTCTGCATAACGTGAAATTGAAACCTTGGCGATCCAAGAGTGTAAGTCCAAGACCAACCAAAAATATATAAATAATAAGAATTTGCCCCGGTAGAAAGTGGCACCTGTTGTCTTTTTCGATTCGTTAGAACTGCCTCCTTCCTTTCTGGGGCTGTAATAACAATAACATAAAACAATAACATAAAATAAATTTAAACATAATAATAATAACGGAACAGAGAAACTCAGATTTAATCTAACCGTGTTTGTTTAATCGGTTATCTCCGCACTCGAGCGATAAAGACAAATATGACTACGCCTTTTAACCCAATTAAGGTTCGAAGTACCGCAACACGGTAGGCCTATATGTTTGTAGTCTTGGTCAAGACCAAGCTAGCCCGTTCATTTGTTCCGCGGCGCGCCGTCCGTATTATCTGGGCTTATTGAGGGCGCCATTTTAGGGACTCGAGTCACTAAACAATGTGACTCGGGTCTGAGTAGAGTCATGACTCAAGCTACACTCAACTCAACTCTTTCAACAAAAAAGTGAACAAAAAAGGAACAAAGAGGAACAAAGGGAGGTATACACGTGGGGTTGGGGAGGGTTAAATTGTTTGAGGCAAAACCCGTCTTTCGGATGAGACGTAAAGCTGTAGGTCCCGTGTATTGTATAATAATAATCATTATAATGCAAAAAGAACCCAGTAACACTTATCGCTAAGAGAAGGGGTTTGCCCCGGTGTTCCTGGCAGTGCGTTGGTGCACCCTCTCCTTCCGTTGCGTTGTTGCGTTAATGCCAGAATTGGTTACTGCAACGTACCCATACAGATACAGATACAGAAACCCAAATTAGCCTTCTTTTTCATTTGTAATATTTAAAATAAAACTGGGAGAGCGTTCTACAACTAGTGGCAGTTGTAAATTTCTAAAGTTTTCATAACGAAATGAAGGGAAAATTGATGCCGGGGGATGGAGGATGCCGGGGGATGGAGAGGGCCAGGGGGGGGGGGGGGGGGGTAGGGGGGGTAGGGGAGGGGGAAAGGGAAGGGTGTAGGGGGAGGGGAGGGGAGGGGGGGGGGAGGGGGGAGGGGGGAGGGGGGCCGGGGGAGGGGGGGGGGGGGGGAGGGGGAAGCGGAGGAAAGGGGAGGGAGGGGGAAGCGGAGGAAAGGGGGGGGGGGGGGGGGGGAAGGGGGTCTTTACTATATCACTGGATATACTACTGCAGACGTAATTTTCTAATTATCCACCCACCAAATCTTTAAGTTTCAAGATTAGTTTGCAGATTACAGTAAGCACAAAATAATTCAAACAACAAATCCTCTGGAATTTCAGTAATAAACAAAGGCTAATTTATTAATTACACTACATTCATACTTTACATACATGTATTTATAAGATATTGCTTTGTTAACTATGTAAACACTCCATATACCAAGTCACATTGTTACACATTATTAGTCCTCCCAAGTGGGACTGGTTTACAGCTACTTGAACCATGCTTGAACTAAAGAGAAAAGAATCCTGGCATTTACAAATGACTGGCAATCAGACGGTCGTGTGTTTTGTGCAGTCAATCACTCTCCATGTGTAGATAACAATGGGTGTGTCTGTATATGTGCGCTTGTTTCTTTTGCGATCGAGGATCGAAATACAAAAGAAAACAATGGGAACAAAAGATCCTCGAAGGACGGTTTTTTTGTCCTCGATCGGCAAGATAAGCGTAAAGCAATGGGGTTAGGTTTCAGTTAAGGAATAAAGGAAAACACAATAGGGAATCCTCGGTCGTAATGGCAATTCACGAAATGTTGTCTGTATATGTGGGTAATTTGTGTTTGGTTGTTTATTGTTATTTGGGTATTTTTTGTGTGTGGGGGGGGGGGGGAACTACAATTCCCCCTTGTTTACCTTTAATATTAAACACTCAGTAGGTGAAGGGGGGAGGGGGGGGGGGGGGGGGGGGGGGGGTGCGCGAGAAGTATCGATTTGAAAGTTATCTTCACTCCTTTTCTGCTTTATACGGATCATGTCCAGTCCATGCCCTCTGACCCCCTCTATACCCGGTACGTGGATAAAAGCTCTTTGTTACACATCTCAAAAACGTAGGATGAACCAAGCCAAGTTATAAACATACCGTATTTAAATTATAAGTTAAATATCGGCAATAACCTTTAGCAGCACTTATATAATACTGAGCGCAACTTATTTTGCTAGAGGACAAATATCCGCAATAGCTTTTAGCAGCACTAATATTACTGAGCAATAAGGTTTTGCTGTGGGACCCATGCAGTAACCAGGGTCCAATTTCATAGAGCTGCTTAAGCACAAAATGTTGCTTAAGCACAACAAACCTTGCTTAATATAATCAGATCAAATAAGTTAAGAGGGCCTAATATTTCGATCTTAACAAGATCTTCTTCAGAGACTAAATGACTGTGTACAAGAAACAAACATATATAGGGCAATATACAGCATGATGCACATCATGGACGCTGAAAAAACACAAAAGAAAAAAGCACAGAGTTCAATGGAACAAACAACAAAAGGAGGATTAGGCTGAGGGATTAAAGGGTGAGGTCAGTGTGGGTAGGATCAAATTAAGGCGGGGTAGGAACAAAAACAGAAGGGGTAAAGCCACAAGGAAAGGGGTCCAGGGTGGAGATCAAAGGGAAGAACTAACAAAGAAGTATGAATAGGAGTAATGAGGAGGGGGGGGGGGTTGAGGAAAACCAGAGAAGTGAGAACAAACAAAAACAAAATTCTGGCAAGGAATGAATCTGAAACAGATGACAAATGGAGAAAAAATAGAAGTTAATCATTTCCTAGTTGGATGTTAAGCCCATGTGGTTGAATAGTCCGAAGACGATTCATCCAGACTTTCTCCCGGCTGAGGGAGCCAAAATTACATGCGATTGTTATGCTGAGCTAACCACAGCTAAGTACCAATCACAAACAATATATATCACATGGAGTTGTGGCTGGTAAGCTGGTTTTACTAAGCAAGAATGTTTTGTGCTTAAGCAATTGTTATGCTAGACTTGTTATGCAATTGTTATGCTTAAGCAGCTCTATGAAATTGGCCCCAGAATCATCGTACCGCAGATGGCAAGATGATTTGTTTAAGCTTTCCAGTTAATTCTATCAATTCTAGTGTTTTCTCTCACCTCAATTTACACATTTAGAAAAAAGTCACCTGGTGGTATAAAACAAGCTTGTGTGCTCTTTTTTGTGCATTTATAAAAAGACATAAACCAATATTTGTAACCATAAACAAGCTCACTTACGTAATAAAAAAGGTTTGATTCCAATTACATAATACAGTATCGAGGTCAATGTTTGTATATATATTCAATTATTACATTTCGTCCAGCCATACAAACAATAACAGGGCCGACTCTCAATCTGTGTGTGCGTGACATCATTGGTAAAGGCAGCAATTAGCTACCCACAATGCTTTGCATACCGGTACCTGTTCTTCCTGTTAGCCAACCCCAGCAACCTGTTGGGGGAAGTGGGTAAAAGCAAATGGCTACACATGTTTATACATTTCCACAACAGAGGGCAGCAAACATACTGAGACTGTTGAAGAACTCAAAGTCTACTGTACTATCGTACATATTCGGCATAAATATTAACATATTAGTTATAGTTATTGTAAATTTAAAAAGTAATATTCAAATTGATACATTTCAAAATTGACCAATCACAACCAATTCTGTTAATACTTGTCAAATGGAGCTGCATTATAGTATTTGTGTTTGTATTCTACTTAAATATAAACATAATACATATTAATGTTTCGATTTCTAAGCTGCTTACTAACAGTAACAATAACTCTTGAAATACAATATTTTCATTTGATACACAAACACAGTTGATTTAGCTGATTTGCACATTCACCTCATAGTTGTAATAATTAAAACAATTTAATAACATTTAAGAACATTTCAGATAAATTGGTACATTTTATTGGACAATTATTGCGCTCAGTCTGTAAGGTAAGATCATTGAAATACTGTACAATAACAATTATATGTCTTCCAAACAAAATGGAGTACTGTACTTTTTTATCCAATTTATTTCAATGCAATAGTTCCACCCTGTGGCTGTATTTACTTTTAAACAGGGAGTTGACAGGTAATAATAATAAGACAAATAGTATAGGGGCAAATCAAACAAGATATCATCTGCCCTTACCTCGATGTAATATTTTACTTCTGGATGTTAACCAGTTCGCGCCGGATGACGTATATAAACGCACAAATTTCTCTGAATTCAAAACGGATGACGCATATACACGCCAAGTTCAAGTTCGGAAATGTATGTCAGCAGCGAGCAAGCCCGGAAATGCGTGGGTGTGCTTGCCGGCACTATCAGCCTGAACCCGCTTCGGATCAAGTTTCGTTAAAAATAATCCCGCCCGTGGGCTCGGCGATGTTAAAATAATCCCGGCGCGAACTGGTTAATTAAGCGGTGATTGACAAGGTGTTTTACCAAAGAATACAAACTAGAACCTAAGGCTGGATTCGAACCCAGAACCCTTGATTTACAAGAAGGCTATGGCATGCATTCAACAATTGTAATACAGGTGACTTTATACCTGCAGTATCAAAGTCAGAGTGAGGGTAAAGGGACTCGGACAATATTAACATGCTCTTAGTCCCCTCTGATGTTCTACGACAACAAAATTGGGTTGTACTACTGTTTCTCCTCGATCTGTTGTACATCTTGTATTCAAGTAATGAAATACAGATTCACGTTAGTTTAATAACATGCAGTAAACCTATGATTTTATCAATATTTTCTTGAAGAAGAAAAATGAATGAAGCAGCTGGTAAGAGTTAGGGTTCAAAGACGCAAGTTCTTGAGTGGCAGGCAACCTAAGATTGTCTGTTTTGTCTTCCAAGCTGCAGGTGCAGTCAAAGACAGACAACACTTTAGTCATGCTTAAATATTGTATTTAATTAATGCTTGTGCATTGAAATCAGGAGCGTAATTGTGCATGTAATTTTTGAAGTAATCAGTTGTAGTGTACTTTAAATGTTTGGACCAACTGGTAATATAACCTGGTTAGCAGTTAAACTCTTCAAAAGTTTTAAACTGATGCTCCATTTCAAAGAAAAGTTAGTCATTTTGCTGCATTTTACAAATCTCCAAAGATGTTAGCAAATGTTTTCTTGAGATTCTTGAATGTATCCTCCTCTTCTGTGGGTGTGACTTTCGTTGGCAGGGGCGGAGTCCCAGGTGCCACTGCTGCTCCTTGGACTGTGTTTTTTGTTGGAGTTGCAGACTGGCTCCTCTGAGGGGTGCCAGTAGGAGTTGTGCTCTTAGGTGTGCTTGGAGTCTGGGGACCAGATTTCTGGGGGCTGGGATTGCTTGATGTGGATGGAGGTCCCAGCAAACAAGATCCAGACGGAGTTTTACTGGCAACAATAAAGGAAAAACTAAAAGTTACCACAAATCATTTCAGTATGTCATCAGCATGGTCCAGAGATGAAACTAGGGAGGAGAACACTCTGCTGAACAAGTAAAGCAGGCCGCAGCTATAACCTTAGAATAAAAACAATATTTTCACACTTGTTTACACCTTTTACACACCCAGCTTTACCTTGCATACGCACTGTGGACATTCCTTTGTATTCGTGTAGTTAACAAACTTTGACTAAATACTCATTTTTCTTGCTTCCCCAAAACAAATTTACCCTCAAATTAGGATTATGGGCCTCTCAGCTGTCCCTTCTATCTTTTCTATATATAACCCTAACCCGTTTTTCCTCTAGCGCTCTTTTTCGGAAACTGAAAAACGGATTGTGGACGTGTGCAAGTCCACACACCGTAACCTCTTCCCGCATCGTGTGGACCTATATTGTTCGGAGGTCCACAGTGCGTATGCAAGACTAACTCACTTGTTTACACCTTTTCAGTACACAAGTAAGAAATCGTTTTCACACCTTTTCACATGTGGGAAACTGTTTTCACACCTTTTCACAAAATCTCCCATTCGTTATGTAGGAAACTCAGTCACACATTTTCCCACAATTGTCAACTTTTCACAAAATGTCTCATTCGCAGTGTTATAACTTTCAAATATACTGTAATTTACTAAAAGGGAAGGGCGCCACCACATTCCTTGTAGGTAAATAGCAGATTTGATAAAGTCACTCAACGTTACAACTTAAGTTAGAGAAAGTCTGGCTGGGCGATTAGAGTCAACTAAACTTTAACCATAGTCAATCTAGTTATCACTCGAACAGCTAGAAAAAACCACCTGTAATAGTCAAAGCCTAGTTTGATACAGACAAAATAAAGTATGGTTTGGGTTAGGTCTTCCACATACTAAAAAAAAAGTTGATTTAGATGGGGTCTTCCTTAGTTTTCGATTTTACATAGGGCTGAAATCAGTCCTACTGGACCACAATTCTGACTATTGCCACCCATTTCCACCTGGCACAGACTCTTGCCGGTCATTATTGTACTGCAAACTTACGTTTAATGACAGATGACAAATAAGACAGTGTCATGCACTAATTGATTGATAACACCTGTCTAGAAGAATAGTCTGCCTAGGGTACCATTGAGCACTAATAAATCCAACCAAAATAGCAACATCAGGTTTAATTTATATAGAAAGATGCAGGTAATGCATTACACAAACTACAACTGTAAGGAATTCTAGGTCATATGCATAATGTATTCATTTATGAACCTAGTATTGGGTCAAACTTCCTTGATAAAATGTTTTATTATCCTCATTCAATTATAATAATAAAAAGAATACTACCCCGTATAATTAGAAGCGGATAAATTAAAAAAGGATTAGTACTAACAGAATGATACTTGAACTAAAGAAATAGTGTAACCGCTGGACTCTTGATACACACAGTCTACACCATCTTTCAATGTGAAGTATGAACATTATAATATTTTCCCAGAAAACCTGTTGGCAAAATATTTGTCATTACCCCAACTAAATAAAACACAATTAGAAAAATGGACAGAAAAAACCTAATGGCACGTAGCAACAAATGAAATATCAGAAATATTGAGTGTGTTGTCTATTTCCTAATTATAAGTGTAAGTCATGTGTACATGGTTATTTAATGTCATTACCTCATAGAGTTTGCAAGATGAGTAGCATGCATCTTCTGAATCACAAGATCAGCAATCTGTTTCCTGTCGTCATCTGTGTTTTCTCCCAGCAAAGACATAGAAGAATCATTTACCTAAAGATAAAAAACAAATAACAATGAACAAAAGAGGATAACAATAATCTATCAATCTGCACAAGTGGCATGCATTTATTCAGAACTCTGTCATGATCACTTCATTTAAAGGGGAATAATCAACATTTGCAAAGATCAAAACAATAAATGACCAGAATATCACAAATTATACTTTGCTAGACTGCTAGGGAATGACAGTGTGAAGCATCCTGTAATAAAAAAAAATAATAAGAAAAAACAAATGTGTAAACCACTGGTATATGCCTATGAGGCGCATATGCGCTTAGAATTGAGTATTGACAGTAAGCTTGTTTGGACAGGTGAGATTTTAAGTTTGTCTTAAATGTTGTGATGGATAGAGATGATTTGATAGCCAGAAGGAGTTGGTTCCACATTCGGGCTGCTGCTGCGGTGAATGATCTGTCACCTCAAAGAAGAGGGGTCCTGGGCTCGTGAACCATGATGAGCTTGCTTGAGCGGAGGCCGGTGCGTGCTGTTAAATACGGGTGGATGAGGTCAAGGAGATAGTCCGGGGCGTTGTTGTGGAGGATCTTGTAAACGAATAAGGTCAAGTTTGTATTTGATTCTGTATGATACTAGAAGCCAATGGAGATGTGAGACGTCTACTACTGACTTGTTTAGATGGTAAGATGGTCGAATCACCAACCATTGCAGTGGATGGAACACGAACTTTACATTATTGTTCTTTTAAACCGATGATGATAACTTTGGTCTTTTCATCGTTGAATTTCAATAGTTCGCGCCGGGATTATTTTAACATCACCGAGCCGAGGTGCGGGATTATTTTCAACGAAACTTGATCCGAGGCGGGTTCAAGGCGATGGTACCGGGAAGCACACCCACACATTTCCGGTCTTGCTCGTGACATGTTTATGCATCATCCGTTTTGAATCTAGGGAAAACTTTGCGGGTATATTCGTCCTCCGGCGCGAGCTGGTTAAAAGTGCCTTGAATAGTTTCGAATATTGTCCATGAAGGCCTCCATGCCTTTTTTTTGTAATGCTTCCATAATTTCTTGCAATGATACTGGTGAGAAACAAATCCTTCCACATTCCATGCTTTAAGACATTTTCATTGAATTTACTCAATCCTTCAGGAAATAAAGACAGTGTGTGGAGACCTAAGAGTCAGTAGTCTTCATTGACTGTTAATAAGAGCTTATTGATAATGATAACAATGTATTACAAGTACTGTTACACGTACCTCTATTATGTAATCTTTTCCGTCTTTTCCATGGATTGCTTCAACTGCCAAGATGTCTAAGCCACCAAACAACTCTGAACTTTCATCAACCCATAATTTAAACCTATCAATGAATAAAACAATATTCAAATGGCATAAAAACAGCAGCAGTATTGATCAGTAAATAATTGCCCCGTAGATTGGAGATTGGTGGGAAAGTCAGAGCTCATCTATAATTCAAGGCTGTACCTGTTACAAATAAAAATTTAGAAACTCGTATTTTGGTCATTCCGTTTCCAATCACCCAATGGGTTTAACCTTATCTCCTTCAAATTAGTTCATATTTATTTTATAGGGTTATTTTGGTAGAACAACACAAATTTTGTAATTTTTAGCTAAATCTGACCAGTGGGTTTCGTGCTACCGCCTGCTATTTTTGGGTGATTTTTGCCAAAATGGGCGTGGCCACCAATATTCAAAAGACCATACCTCCCTTTTGACCAACTTTGATGATTTTCATTTCATTGGAAAGCTAACATAATCCAATTTTGGCATGATTTTGTATGTCCGAGCAATTTGGCCTACAGTGATCTTTAGATCTTCACTTTGACCTTGAATTTAACCTTGTGGATCACTCGACCTTGAGCCGACTAGGGTGTAAAGTTTCTAATCTTGGGGGGGGGGGGGGGGGGTGAATTGACACAGAATGACCCATTTGACTTTTAGCTTGACGCTTGGTACTACAGTGTTATAAAACCTCAAAATCGTGCGAGATTTGTCATTTATTTTAAATTATGACGGGGCCCATCTGATCAAGGGCAATAAATGGGTATTGTGAAAGAAAATAAAGAATCATAATTTACACCATATACCAAATTATGAGACTTTCTGACTATTATAAACCTCAATTTCTGTTCAATTATATACACAGATAACAGTTATGTAAATTCAAACGCGGGAGTCTGTGACTAGAGTGACTAGTCAGTGTTTGGTACCAAGACACTCACAGAAAATATGAATGTGAACTGGGGAGACTTAGACGATATATTGTTATATTGGTTGCAGAATTGAGTGTGCTTATAATTAATGCTTATAATTAATACTTGCACTATGAGTTTTAGAATAATAGAAATGCAGTTTCACCCTTAATTACCGTTAACCAGTTCGCGCCGGATGAGGTATATAAACGCAAACATTTCCCCAAATTCAAAACGGATGACGCATAAACACGCCAATTTCAAGTTCAGAAATGTATGTCAGCAGCGAGCAAGGCCGGAAATGCGTGGGTGTGCTTCCCGGCACTATCAGCCTGAACACGCTTTGGATCGAGTTTCTTCAAAATAATCCCGCCCCTCGGCTCGGCGATGTTAAAATAATCCCGGCGCAAACTGGTTAAAGCTGCCCCATGTCCACGTTGTTTTTAAAGGGTTAAATTTCATTTCTATTGTTCAATAACTCATAGTGTTATCCAAGATATTTCCTTTTCAACTAATATGGTTCATTTTGTTGATTCATTTGTTATTAGTTAGATATCCATCATGAGTGAGTGGAATTATGTGCTGTCGGGTGACACTGCATTGGTACTACAACTGTGTACACAACTGTGTGCTTACAGAGCCAACATTTATTGAAGATGAAAAAATAGCTGGCACAACAAAACTCCCCTTGCTTGAGGTTAGCACAATTTACATGTTAATGATACTTGGCTTAAAGGGATCGTATACGTTTGGTAATTACTCCAAAAATGTATGGCAATACAAATTTACTTTGTAAGAAGTACAACAGCTTTGGATAGTATAATGCATTTTTAGAAACTTTTCACCTCGATGTACTGCGGTTATGGAAAAATATATCACTTTTTATCCCAAAAAATTTGAATCTGAGAAGCGTTACTGCAGTGAGGTTTCTCAGATTGTTTAATGCAGATTATTCTTCCTGCGTGGACATAACCGCTCCAGATTTTTGGCAATATCTCAAAATCGCTACCTTTTGAAATGAAATTTGTACAGGTCTGTAACTATAGGATTAAAACAAACAGTGGGTTCCAATTACCAAATGTATACGATTCCTTTAAGCAATAAAATTGGTTGCAGAAGAAATTATGATTTTGGTCACCTTTCAGTCATAGCTATCTGTTCCACGACAGCTGACCCCGTATTGGACTTCCAGTGGCCTGAGATGGATGTTCTCCTAGTGAAAAATAAAATAAAAAAATAACACACTGCACTAACACACTTACTGTTGAAAGACTAGCAGAGTTGTATTCGATTCCCTGCAAGTCCTTGCACAAGTCCTTGCACAAGTCCTTGCACAAGTCCTTGCACAAGTCCTTGCACAAGTCCTTGCACAAGTCCAATCACAAGTCCAATCACAAGTCCAATCACAAGTCCAATCACAAGTCCAATCACAAGTCCAATCACAAGTCCAATCACAAGTCCAATCACAAGTCCAATCACAAGTCCAATCACAAGTCCAGTAAAAAAAACAGTCATAAGTAACTGGTTGAACAATGACAAAAGAATGCTTTTGTCAAAGCTCATTTGAATAGCTTGTGATTTTAATCGGAACTGGAGGACTTGTAATGGACTTGCAGAGACTTACAGGGACTTGTGATAGACTTGACTACATATCCCTGAAGACTAGTGCTACATTCTTTTGGTCAGAAATAATTACAGATATTACTGTCCATCAGCATTAGGGGTCCAGATTGCCTAAGCTGTAAAAACGGGGTGTAAAATTAATGGAGAGTGGATCGACTAACAAGTGAAAATGATGAATGGCTCAAAATGGATGTCATGACCTCAGACAAATTAACTATCATCTAGGTACATGTGTAATACATGACCTGATTCATTTCAGCCACGTACGTAGGACTTCTCATTCTGTATCACAACTATAGATTAAAGCTGTTTTTCAAAATAGATTTTTGACATATTTACCGAATAAAATTTGCTGAACAAAAATCGAGATGTTGACTCTGAAATCGGCTGTGACAGAGTGGCTATAAAATTCCAACCCGCCAAAAGCCCAGCTTCCCCACGCGGAACCCACGATTCTCATTGGCCAAAAGTTAACTGTAGAAATTTGCATACAACAGACCTTTTACCTTCGGCATAATTATCCCTTATATGGCGATAGCGTGACATGAACTAAAATCAAACTTCTACCGCTGGCTCAGGAAGAAGTTTGTTGACCTTGCACTCGGTGCTAAATTAGATGTGGGTGTGAATGTCACGCGTAGGGAGGCCTCGTGAGCTTTCGCTGTGTATAAAACCTTTTACCGTGTAACGGTAAAAGGTTTTATATTTACACTGTATACTCAGTGTTGGATTTGAACCAGCCAGCTGACCCCGGCTAGCTCATTGGTTGTGTGGTAAAATATCTGCAGTAGAAAGCAGGAGGTTGTGGGTTCGACTGCCATTAGAGTCAGTGATTTGTTTTGGTAAGAATCCCTCGAGATAACACTGTGTAAAACACTGTGATATACAGTGTAAAGACACGTTGGTGAAGGGCAAAAATTAATATTGAATTAATACATCACCCGACACAAAAAATGCCATCTTATAAAGCGGTTTTAACAGATAAAAAACGAGCAATAAATACAAATATATATATAAATACTGGACTGGCCAGAATTCCCCCTTGCTGAAGCAAACCTCCCCAACTACACTAGCTCTAGTTTTAGAAACCTGGCAACAATTCAGCCTACCCTGGATGTCATTATATGAACTTCCTGCCAATTATAACTCAGGAATTGCAACTCCCATCTTCGTTAACGCTCTAAAAAGCAAGTAGGCATCTACAACGTTTCTGGATAACCTTTTTAGAAATGTTTAACATTCTTGTTTTATTGAGTATGAAGGGTGACACTAGCTTTGTTGTCCCATCAGATTTGACGGAAAAAAAGGAACAGGTTGACTGATTGAATTTAAAGCTTGTTTTTGTAAAGGAGGCTTCTCTGAGGTATCAGTTACACGAGTGCACGCAGTCTAAACGGTGACTGCTCTATGCTCCGACTCCCCTATGTTCCTATATTTCGACAACCCTATGTTCCGACATCTATGGGATTAAGTGACCAATGCACCAAAAATATGCCTACGGACCTAAAAATAAGAAGAATTATAAACATAAGCACCAGTCGCACCAGTTGAAAAGGGCTAGCACAATCTTGTATGCAAGTTGTCGGAACATAGGGCTAGGGGTGTCGGAAAATAGGGGTGTCAGAACATATAAGGGTATTGGAACATAAGGGTGTCAGAACTAAGGGTGTCTGAACATAGGCGTGTGACCGCCTAAACAGCTCATCAATAATAAGGACATATAATGTAGGGCATTACAGTCAACACCAGTCAACACCTTATCGAAGATTAGTCATACTTAGGGGTCTTGGCTATTGTTTTCAAAGAGACCTAGGCCGATATTCATTAAAGCCTGCTAACTTAGCAGCCAACTAGGCCTTAGCAGCCTGCTAAATTCGTAGTTTGCTGCTCTGTGGTTACCAACTATTTTTGCATTGATAAAACCTTGCCAGAATGTTGCCAGCTAGTTGGCAGCTATTTTAAGCACGCAGCTAGGACATTAGACAGTTCGTCAAACCAAAAAAATGGAAAATGTGAATTTGCATGTCAATAGGATGGGTTTGGGTCAATAGGATAATATGATGTTTTGGATGGGTCAAATGACTTTTAGGAACAGCAGTAAATCTGATAGTACATGAGGCCTATAGGCCTAATGTTTTCATTGAAATCTACACAAGTATGGCGTTGTAGAAGGTAAACATAAAGGAAAGAAACGTAAAGCCAATTATAGTGAAAACAAACAAACTTATTTATAGCGGAAAAGTTTGATGAATTGAAAGACGATCTTGAGAGTAAGCACAAAGATGTCAACACCAATCGCAAGAAGAAAGATGCTTGGGAAGTTATCCTCACCCAGCATATATAGGGCTAGATTCCCCACAACAAATAGAACATTGGGAGACCTAAAAATAGGCTCTCAAAACACAAATCTGAATCCAAGAACCATGTTATTCAATGACAAATATCCTGTAACAAATGATTTAGTTGCCAACTAGTGACTTGGAGAACACCCCAGATCAACTCTTACAATAGCAGCCAACTTAGTAACCAACTAAGCTTAGCAAAGTTTTATGAATATCACTTTAGCTTCCAACTAGGCTTAGCTGTCAACTAGGGGCCATTTTAGCAGCTAACTAGGCTTAGCAGGCTTTTATGAATATCGGCTCTGATGAACTAATGGAAGGCAAAAAAATGGCTTTAAAATTATTTCTTTTTAAAAAGTTTGCCTTGTTGATTTAAGTTGTGTCTTCTTTTTATTTTGTCTTGGTTTGTTTTTCTTTTATTTCTAATAAAGAGGTATGTACTGTATACCGCCAGTACATAGGCAAATAATATTATACATTCTTCTTTTTTATCTGAAGGATTTTTCCATATAGGCGGGCAGTTTGTAGGTGAGCACATTCACCCTCCACGCAAGCTACTAACAACCTGGAAGGGTTCTTTATTTTTACTTTTAAGTTGGGCATAAAAATGTGCCGGTTGAGATTAAAATTATGCATTGTTTTCATGTCGTGAGTTATTTTTGGCCTAGGCGTATGAAAGAAATGCATCATTGTGTCGAAGGTGTCAAATCATTGTTATTATATACCGGTAGTCAATTGCATGTAGTTATTTACAGTATTTAAAAGAACATCAGTCATCCAGCTGTGGCTGACAAAATGAACTATGAATAAGCCTACACTGATGTCACACTTTATTTACATACTGTGCCTTTTCTGGAACTATAAGCATGTCTAAACAAAGTGCGAGGTCATCGATACAGAGGATAAAAAGATCCCTGGTTCAAATCCTACTATGTTCATTTTTCTACTGGCTATTTGTCTGGTCCAACTCAATGGGAATGAACACCTAAGGTGTCTTGCTGTGGTTAATGAAATTACTGAATTTTTGTATCCTCGCTTCACCCACCTATAGAGAAAAAGATATGAGCGCAGCATGCCATCCGTGTGATGTCAAATTGAGTGTTGTGCTTCATGAGCAAAATGATGGTGTGAAAAACAATATGTGATACCACAGGAGGCGTTTTGGGGGTTTTTTTTACAAGAAAGTTACTGAAACATCTTAAGGAATATAGCACCTAACAGGTGTAACTGTAATGCAACTTACAAAAACAGGTGTCCGATCATAAGCTGCATTACAAACACGCATCCCATGACTGCGTCAAGTCTTGGCAGTCAGCCCAATGTTATGTGGTCATGATCTTCTTGTAAATTAAGTTTTGTTAACCTTTCTTGTTAAAGCACCCAGGCATAAAGTATATTTGCAAATCTTCGGGGGAAACTGTTATCAATTCCCCTGGAGATATTTCAACAATCTATCCCTCTTCTAAAGGGGTCAAGTCTAACTGCAGAAGGAAGTCAGGTGATTGTGACAATGCATGCACCTTCCCAAGAGAACACCCCAAACCTACACTTTAATTGTCTACTTCTGGATGCCAAACAAGTACAATAGTAATACAAATTGTTGGACTGACTTCAAAATATGACATCCCTGGCTGGGATCCAGGGACTTTGTTTTATTAAATTAGAACAGGAGGCCCTGAAAGGGAAATTGGCTGTCACTATGCCTGGATAGTTGCAGTTCTATATCTAGCTAGACAAGCACACAAACTAGTGTCAGGGGTGGGGTCCTGGATGGGAACTTAATGATGCGTTGTTCTTGAGTGAATGGATGCTTGTATCCATGGAATTATTGTACTGATAAGAGAGAATATTATTATTCTCCTCAATATCAACACTTTTATGAGACTAAAACGTCAACTCTTACTGATTTATGGAAAAATGGTTCCTTCCTGTTTCCTGTTTTTATCCAAGTCCACTACAATGACAATAACAAGCTTTAGAACTAAACTTACAAAGCAAACTTTGAGGCTTCCCCCTTGACACCTTAAGTCAATATAATTCATTCCTGACAAACATTAACTTGTGTAACTGATGTAATTGAATTTTAGAAAAAACAACTGCTGGGTCACTGAGATTGTAGCTCAATATAATATTTCTAGCCAGAAAGTATTTATCAAATAAAATTCAGCCACTTGGCTTTTACAAAGCTCTAAATTATGTAGCATCTACCCATTGTTACTTGTACAACATTGCCATCACGCTGTGTTTATTATTTGTACTATAGTCAATAAAATGATTTTAGTTATAGCATAGTGGATATAATAGCTGGGCTGGGTGTGACGGTTTCTGTACTTACATAAATGCCTTGTAGGAATTGCCAATTTTCTGCACATGGATGTCGTACTTGGAATCGACGAAGGATTCTGTTGTTGTATAACAACTAGTGATAGACACAACGCTAGTGATGTCCTGGAAATCCTGATGATTGGTTACTTTCACCTGTTAACAAAAGAAAACACAGACACATTTATTAGGGTATTTGTTTAACTTGATAAGACCCTTACATGTAAGTACCTGTAAGTGAGAATATTATATTGAATAGATATACAAATAGTTAATGTTTGTGAGTGCAATGGTAAGAATAATCTGACAGATGGATATTCTATTCCACGAGGGGAAGCCAAATGGAATGGAACATTCCATCTGTCACCGAATAAAAGAATTCTTTCCATCGAACGTCAAACATAAATTATTTGTTTTATACGACACCTGAATAAATCCTCATCATCTGATTGGTCAGAACGTGACTGTGCAATGAAAGTTCTATTCACCGTTGAACAGAACCATTGAATATAACTGTTGTTGCTGTGCGATGGAATGAATAATTTAATGCACGTGATCAACAATCCACCAATCAGATGACAGGATTTATTCAGGTGATATAATTCGAACTGCCTTTCAATTAAAATCCCCAAACATGAAGCTGCATAATATTATAATCTACATGTACTAATTGAGGAGGGTGGCAGGGACAGTCTCCTTTTTCTTGCACACATTGACTTTCTGAAAAGCCACCCTCCTTAAACAAAACCACTTTTTCCCCAGACTCATAGGAACAATGGACGGCCCTAATCCCACAAGTCATCATAAGATGACTCACTTTATTATCCACTGCAAAAATCGCACTTTATTACCAGTTATCTTTTTAGTTTCTTCTAGGTAAGCAATGGTCTTGTGATGTTTACATCCCTTAGGGAAAACCACCAATATTTCCTGTTCAATTATGAACATCAAGTTACTATGCCTTAAACTTCACTTTGAATTTCTGCTGGAAGGGTGCAATGAGTGAGCCTAGCATTTCACCTGCACCTATAGTGACAGGTGGGCTAAGCTTATTGTTGATTGATAGATCTCTAACAGATTATAGTCTAGCCTTTGTTAATATCTGTACTAAATTGCAACACCATTATATTAAAATAATCCAATTAAAAAATCCCAGTGAGTACTCGTGACCGAATGGTAATTTATAAACCTCTAATTGGTGCCCTGAAAATGGCGATGTAGAAAAAGGAGATGTATATGAAACTTTAATTATGTGCTGGAAGGACAAAATGTGTAAGGTTGAGAGTTTAAACTATTCCAATACTGGTGTACTGACCAAAACAAAGGCGTCAAGAATGGCCTTTCGATGCTTTGCACTAATGACCAGTTAATTGACCAGTTAATTGTCAAGTTGTGACTGTCTAACCCACCTTTCCCATTCCAGCATGAGCATGGCCAATCTTTACAACCACTGGAAACTTAGGGTTCACCAACTGCACAAGAAAACAAAATATAGAAAGTCCAATTTTTTTAGTAATGTTTGGCTAAGGAAAATGTCACAAATCATACAATCATGCTGCACTTCATGCATAGGAGGGGGAGTAGTGACACTGATCTGTAATTGCTAAGATTTAATTAAAATGTGACAATTTTCTGATGATACCTCCAGGCCTGTTAAAAAAAGGAGAACACTTCACTATTTATGACAAATACAACAAGTAAGGCATAAAAAAAAAAAATGTTATGTTGGCGTAACCCGACCGACCCTAAAAATACGGCCGACCCTGGATATTTTTTTTTTCAAGGGACGAAATTTAATGATTAAAATCTATATAAATCTAGTTATAAATACGTTTGAAACCATTTCTGACCGTTTCTCATTGTTGTGTGTGTGGATTGTGTATATATTGAACCTGGACACGCTATCGTGTATCACTACCGGCTGAAACAATTAGAAAACATAATCATTTTCATTGCTGGGAGAAAAAAAAAAAAAAAAAAAAAAAGAATCCCGACCTACCTACCCTATTTTTTTGGGCCCGTTACGCCAACATAACATTTTTTTTTTTTATGCCTAAGTACAATATAAATATATTCTAAGATAATGAAACAATTTGAGACTGTTACAGCTCCCACTTGTTAACTACAAATGTTGCTTTTGGACAACAAAACATATGGAACAAAAGTTTACATTTACCCTGTAAAGGTAAATCAAAACCATTAACCAATGGGTCAAAATTGAAAGCCATACCTGGCACATTATAGTTCTTCCTCAAACAATTAACCTACAATAAATGTGAGGATATTAAAGGTAATACTAATACACAACATTTGCTTTTACTGTAATTTTCAGTAGGCCTGGTGTGTATATACACTGAACAAAAATATAAACGCCCACAAAAATACAACACAGATGTGGATGGAATCACTGCATCACTGAGCAATTCCTCACTGGCAGAGATGGACACAAATGTTGTTTACAATTCAAGACAAATAACCCTTTTTGGGGCGTTTATATTTTTGTAGGCATATATATTTTTGTGGGCGTTTATATTTTTGTGGGTGTGTATATTTTTGTTTAGTGTACATTGTACATTCTGGGGTTGGTAACTAAAGAAAATGTATTCATTGTTGCACTGTTTTTAGTGTTGTGTTCATATATGCTGGAAAAAAAACTAGGAAAAAATGCTGTTTTGTAGTCTAGTTCCCTGACCATATATATACTTCAGACAAAACAGAACAATTTATAGACGTCATGCAGTCGAGGAATTATCAGGTTTTGGAACCAGACTAGCTGGCTTGTGACCATTCACGGATGCATTTCCTATTGCAAACAACTTGTTGACTAATTTGATAAATGGGGACATAAAATAGTCAGGTTTTTCAATCGATGGTCAGCTGACCATTAATTGGAAATTGATACAAAAATTTCACTTTTCTTGAAAACATTTTCACAGAATGATTTCACAGAATGCTGGAGACTATTATTCACTTGCACTCAAAACTTTGTTTACGTCATAATGTTGTAAATGTAATATTGTGTTTTGCTCTTCCCCACCTTTTGCTAACTTCACTTGATTTAACAGTCAAGTTTGGTATTTCATGATAACTCAATAGTTTTAATTGTTTTTGATGTTTGCATATTGTACCTTTGAATGCAATTTTCAGTGTTTTTTCAGGTTTTTTCCCCCTGCAGTCAATGGTGTACCATAAATTCATAGGTTTGCATTCAGTAGTTTTTTTCATGATTCAGCTTGTAACAAAAAAATTGTTTACAGCTATAAAACCAGAGCACCTGTTTGCACAAAGTGTTAACAACTTGGGAATCTTTGGCCACAACCACAAGCTGTTGCTAACTGTACAATTGTCAATACAACATAATAATTATCTACATGATACAAATTTGCTCCTAAAATCGTTGATTCCTGACCTCACCTTTAATAGGTCACTAAGAAACAGAAAAGACAACCAATGATAAATGAATAAAATAGTAACCAGTAGCAATAATCTGTCATCAGTTTATCTCAACTTTTATCTTCAGTTCCTGAGTAGAATACTGTCTTGAGTTAATCCAAGATCTCAAACTGTGAACATATTTTTCTGGATTAGAAGGTACATTTTTACAGCAGATTGGAGAAGTTAATTTGATCACAGAAAATTACAAAGCTTTGCCGTAAGGAATCAGTAAATTTAATATATCATGTTTTTGTCAGACAGTTTTCAAAGTTTCAAAATCGCTTGTGAAATACATGTGTAGCTCACCTAAAGCGAGTAATATATTTGTGTTCTTCCACACGTTCCTCTAGTAGCCCACACCTTGAGTGGCCTTTGTGATAAGTATTTGCATTAAACAAATAAATATAAAATAACACTATGTAGATGACCACATGTCATCACAGGCTGATAAGTTTAACTATATGTTTTATGGTAAGTTACACGGAACAAGAACTATCTACATTGTAGCTAAAGTGGTCAAGTTATCTCCAATGTCTTGTATAAGTTATCACATGGAAAACATTCTTGATTTTCTGCACCATAACACAAGTCAGAATCAGTCAGAATCAAAGCAATTTCTTTTTACCTTAATAAAATAAAACATCATGCTAAAACATGCAAATAGATAACTATTGTGCAAGCATGCCAAACATGTCCATAATCAAGTTATTTGACAGGAAAACTGTCATATAGTTGTTTTTCCCAAATTTTTAATAACTGAAAACTTTTTCACCAGCATTTGCTTTTTCACAATGTATTTAACCCTAAAACCCTAAAATTAGAGGATTCAGGACTGTTAGGGTTAATACATGAAAGCAACAAATTATTTAAACAAACACCAGGCACAAAATAAGAACTCATACCACGATGCAGAACAAAATTGTGAGGGCACCTTTCTCTAACTTAGGCAATTTAATAAAATAAACTTTTAGATAGGTCATTACAGATCAAACACTTTTTTTGGGGGGAGGGGAGATGAATTGTATTTGTCACCTGAATCAACGGAGTTGGGTTGTGTACTATTGTAGAACAGATGGAGAGGGAGGGGGGGGGGGGGGTGAAGAGGTGGGGGTGAAGAAGGGGGGGAGTTGACATCTAAGGAAGGTACCCAATAAAATATTAAAAAATAATTGAATTAGAATCTATTGTTCCAAAACTGATAATTCAATTAAGTACGATACTTGCCTCTGTTTGTCAAACGGATACTATTCAGGGATTAAGGGAAAGATGCATGCATATCACTGGTCTTATTAACTGGTACCCTGAATGCTACATAACTGGTAACCAACAAAACTGGTGACAGGACTGTATATGTACCTGCATTGCGTGTGCACGACACTGTCCTGACTTAAGAGTCTACGTGTAGTAATTGGATAAGAAAAGGAAAGGAAAAAAGACAAGACATTTCATTAATGTATAACACATACATCCCTCTTGCTGACAAATCTGGGTAGATATAATAATTGCATTTAACCAGTTCACGCCGGATGCGTATATTTAACGAAAAGTTTACCCAGATTAAAAACGGATGACGCATAAACACGCCACGAGCAAGGCCCGAAATGTCTGTCGGCAGCAATCAAGGTCGGAAATGCGTGGGTGTGCTTCCCGGTACTATCTGCCTAAACCCGCCTCAGATCAAGTTTTGTTAAAAAAAATCCCACCCGTCGGCTTGGTGATGTAAAAATAATCCCGGTGCGAACTGGTTAATAAACAACCACGACTCGGGCCATTTTTGCAAAAGTGAAAAACTAAATGATCACACAAATCAAGAATTTTTGTTTAATGTTCGCTATTTGTATGGAGCCATTATCCAGTAAGTGCTTTCCAGTCAGTGCTTTCCAGATATGCCTATAAAAAATGCAATATATTCTTAATTCATTGACAAATCACATACTGGTACAGGTATTGTTATCATTCATAATGGCCACAGACTGATTTCACAAGTCAGAGAGATATCTCGCTATTGGTCAGAAGTTTGTCATGTACTTGCTAATCATGTTTTACCCTTGTCTGAATTATTGGGTACCAGTATAACTTAAGGGACAGGCAAGAGATAAATCATGGACAATAACTATTTAGGTTTTTTTTATCTCGATTAATCCATTTGAGTTTCAGCACACTTGTTAAAAGCAAAAAGGTGTAATGAGAAAAGAAACAAAACTTGCAATGTGATTAGTCAAAAGTGCAGTTTTTAAATATGACATGACAATACATGCACAAAAGTTGATAACAAGTAAAATGCAATCTGGATGATTGCAAAATAACAATGACAATAACAAGCAAGAAACAGATAACTTTCTTTCATTTTCAAATTGCCTTTTTCTCAGACAAAGTTCACAGCATACACTGGAAGTAAGAAACAAAGAGTACAGTTTGCTTCATTCTGAAAGTGAAGGTAAATGTTATTAACATACAATAGTCAAGATGGGGACACAGAAAAATGAAAAGTGGCTTCGAAACTAGAAAAAGTAAACGAAAGTGTACCAATTTCTCGCGGCATGACTTTGCGAAGGGGCAAGCCATTGATAGCAATATGCGTTAAACTTCAAATGTTTTTCTTTGCACTGAAGTGCTTAAACGATGGGAAGATAAACGAGGTTCCTGGATGTCAAACCACGAGAATGACTGAATCCACTGCTCAAGTTAGAGCATTGTGAATATTTAAGCGTTGCGTTTCTTTTATTCACATTTTTTTGAAAGGGAGCCTACATGTCCATCTACATAAACTTTGTATTTAACCAGTTCGCGCCGGGATTATTTTAACATCACCGAGCCGAGGGACGGGATTATTTTTAACGAAACTTGATCCAAAGCGGGTTCAGGTTGATAGTCCTGGGAAGCACACCCACGCATTTCTGGCTTTGCTCGCTGTTGACAGACATTTCCGAACCTGAACTTGGCGTGTTTATGCGTCATCCGTTTAAAATTTTGGGAAAACTTTGCGTTTATATACGTCATCCGGCGCGAACTGGTTAAAGTCAACTCTAATAATTATTCTTATGATTAAATATTCATAATTTTTTTTAGGCAAATAAGTTAATCCACCAATCACCCTTATAATGTGCAGGTATATAAATTTAGAGGTCTAAAAAAATAATATTAATCCAATTATAGTTCTTATTACACCAAACCCCAATTCAAACCACAAAACCACAACAGAAATCACTGTTTAAATGGCATTTCATAGTTACTGTTGTCGACTCAAAGGATCCACTTCCATTAATCTTAGTATTTTTATAAGGTGGATAAACAGCCTTCGAGAAAATTTGAGATGATTAAAAGGTTGGCCAATATTCAACTACTCAGTGCCCTGGTTTCTTGAAATGCTTAGCAACATTTCTGTTGTACACAGCAATAACACATAAAAGTTGTTTTAAAATCAATTAAAAATCTCTTGACCCAAAATGCTATTAATCAAATCAGTGTAGACAGATTTTGACAGACATCCACAGGGTTGTTATCAGTTTCCAACATGCTGTCTACAAGGATCATACAGAACCAAAACATAAATAACTTCCCTTGTTTATTTGCACAGAAGAGTTGTGGTCCATAGGGAGGAAACTGATCATCAACTATTATTTTCAAATTGGAGGGGTTTCAGGTTAAGTGGCAAATTGAGTTACATTTTTATGCTCATTGATAATTTTTGAGTGAGGTAGGTGGGACTAGGGTATGATAACTGTTGATTGATGTTATTTAGTCAGCATATTAATGATCTATAAATTCTGTTCAGTAGTACAGGTAGTATACTGCTTGTAAAACGAAAGCAGTTTCTTTATCCATTCTCCTGACAATTGCATGTACCATTTTGGTACCACAATTTTATCTACTCAGTCAAAGTCCCAGCACCACTACAAGACAGAGTACATAGAGATCCACTGATTGCAAGCAAAGTGCAAGAGGATGATGATTCATTTCGTAACTCCAATCTTGACCTGGGAACGACCCTCAAATACAGGCTTTTGCACCTGTGCAGGGTTCACTCCCAAGGTTGAATCCATGTCAAAAGTTGTCACCTACAAACAACTTTGATGTACTAAATTCTGCTTGATAGGCCCTCTTAACAAACCCTTCCCTTTCAGTTCTTTTATATTTCAACATTTGACATCAATAGCAAGGGTAAGAACTGGCAGATCTGTCACCTGTCCAAAGCCTCAATCAGTGGTTTTGATTTTGATTTCCTTCTCATAATAATGCCAACTCATTTATAGAAAAGCGAAAAAAGAAAAAAACAGACTTCATTCAACTGGGTGATTAAAACAAATACTAAGTTAAATCTGTAGATATACTGTGTATAATGACCCTCCTACAAACATCAATGAAACATCCAAAGTAAATATCTGTCCAGCTCATCAAAAAGAAAACACTTGTTTCTTTTAAATCAAAGTCAGGAAATGGTTAATTGGTGAGAGGAAGGGACATCAATACTATTAAATTAAAAGCCAAACCCTGTCTGATCTAGTAGGAATAATATGAAGCCCATAAAACTCTTTAAGTGTCTAATACACTGTCAGATACAACCTTCACTTTTCTTATTTGAGAGACAGGGCCTGAAACCGACTCTTATGGGTGCGTACCCAACCGGTCCATGCATGTAAAGTGTGAAGTACAAATGACAATTTTTGTTCTGATTGTGCACAAACCAATAGCGTCTTTGCGCGAGCATCAAGCATCGATAAGGCATCCAAAATGTTTAATAGTACCTTTCAAATAAATCCCTAGACATGAAAAATAGAATTTAGGTATAGTTGTTCTAAAACCTCCCCAAAACTGTCCCCAACAATAAAACAACCCTTAAAACAATCACTAAGAGAGTAAGACAAACTGATGGAAACTCTGTGTAACTGTTCCCTGAAAACGAACAAAGAAAGTGACTTTAAACAATTACTTCTGAAAATAAAATTTCTTCCCGGAAGTTTTTTTTTTACAAAGGGAATAGTAGAAAAGAGCAATCAATGAGACTCTTGAAACCAACAAAAATGATTGAAGAGCTTTTTCTGACAAGATGACAAGTGTCTAAGATGGAGGCTTGACCTGTGACATTCCAAGGGATGTTGTGCTACCCCTATTTCCTGCCTTAAAGGAAATCATTTGTCACATTAACTGACATATTGTTACTTTAAAAGTTTTGTTTTTAATAAATAAAACTTCTTCTAGATGTTATCAACTTCCTCTGAAGGAAAACCTTAATTGTACAATTGAGGGCAAAATGATAGGAAATTGTTAAAATACATCACTGCATTGAGACTATTGGATCTATTATCATAATCTGTTATGTAATTAAAGTAATAGAAAAACACTTTAACTTTAGTATTTACCACTGTTTGTAATAAAATCTGTTCAATATTTATATCTAAATAAATAAAGAATAGAAAATATAAGAGGACTGGGACAGGGAAAAGGCAGGGTTACCATTGCTATTCTCCATTTGTTTCTACCCACCTACCGTAAATGTTATGATGTCCCTGCCAGTCCTAAGGTTAAACCTCACTAAGTTGCCCCCTCCCTCCTTCAAAATCCTATTCATGTTAACAAGTCTTAATTTACTACAACCAATCAGAAAGTTTTCTTTTATTAATTAAAGTAGCAAGTCAGGTAGAGCACAACAAACACAGTAGTAATGCAAGCCACATTTTGGCCTCATGCCAGAAGGTGTAGGATGGGTTGAGCTCCCGCCACGGAAGTACAGCCAATTACCTTACAAACGTCATGACAAGGGTGCTCTGTGATTGGTTGCTTCCAGATCACATGACAGGATGTCCTGTGAGTACCTACTCACGGTTTACTATAGAAGGTGAAGCTTGCAAACAAACTACTACGAACTTCTCCCTACTCAAGCAGGTATAAAGAGGCAGTAGTACTATTTGACGGGATAGTTATCTTCTGATATGTTGATGCAAATTAAGCAGAACCTATCGGCTGCAACAGCCAGGAGCCATACATAACTGTCTCAGCAGAAAAGTGCAAGTGTCTCATTTGTGACAAAGTAGCAAGTATGAAGTCCATGATAATGTTAAGCTGTTTTCAGCTGACATTGTTGATTGTAATTCTCAAGATGGATGTTGGAAGAGCATGTGTCTGTATGCCAATGCACCCACAGCAACATTACTGCAGAGCAGATTTCGGTGAGTGCAAACACTTTAGTCAATTATTCATTTTCCCAGCTGATCATTTTGTTCTATACAGCATCAACAAATTAGGAGGATGCTGAAGAAAAGCAAGCAATAGTTTCAAACTGACCGAATCAAGTCACTGCGGACACGTTTGCACTATTGAAAGCATTGCTATTTTTTTCTGCATGTTTGGTCGCGAAATTCTGAGCATGCTTTCAAAAGCTTAGGCCTCCCAATTAAAACCTAATTAAGAAGACTTGTAATTAAGTCTATACTATTCAGTTTACTAACTAACTTAATTTGCATTGTTAAAATAAAAAAAATGCGGGCAAAAATGTGAAAACGACTACAACCACAATACCAAATTACAATTATAAATACAAAGAAGAAGTGGTTTACAGACAAACAGACACTCTAGGTCAGTCCAACAGTCTGACCAGGAGATTCAACATTTGATGCTGATTGCCAATGAAATAAACAGCACATTTTGGATCCGGTTGGCATTGAGAGGAAGGGGCAATCCCAAGATTTAACTTACATCACCCAGACTCCATCCCATCTTATGAATCATTTACTGTGGTATTATTTTATTCAAACCAGTCAGCCAACCCCCAACAAGCTTGGTGGTCGAGTAATAAGATGGCTGCAGCAGTAAACAGGAGGTTGTGGGTTCGAGTCCCACCGAGGAATTAATTTCCAGCAATTACTTGGGGACAGCATTAAGTATACAGTGTTTATAAACACCTCGGTGAAGGGTAAAACTGACAATTGCCCACAAGAAAACACAAATACATTGCCCAGAGCATACAAGACTTTAAACAATCGAGAATCCCTGTAGACCTTTCTTAAGCCCCTGGTCCTGAAACCCTGGAGACTAAAGAAGTTCAAATCAAAGGGAACTCAGGAACAGTGAATTAGTCACTATAATAGAGGTGACAGGTGGCCAAGTTGTTAGGATATTGATGTAATGCACTGCACCTGCAAATCAGTCTTTTGTTTCCATATAACAATTTGATGGAGTCAATTTAACATAAAGAGTGTTTGGGTGGATAACACAGAGTTCAAAGATGAGAGTTAAGAAGAAAACAACAAAGTGAATGACACTACACATCCTGTCAGGCAGTGTAACCATGGACTTTGGTGAGGCAGGGGGCTTGGAATGAAATGACAGTTTGGGATCAAGGCAATGTTCCAATGTCTGAAAATAACTGTTTTAGATTTTTGTTAAATAATTTAACAAATTACTTTTTGCACCCCCTAATTTACAAATCAAGTATGAAAAGGAATAAGGTAACAACATGAAACTATCATTTTAACTATTCTACTCCTAGATGACTGTTTGAGAGAAAGTTCCATTAAGCATGCAAAAGTATACATCTTAAGAGTATACGTCTTAAGTGCAACCCTGTCTCCTTGTTTCTATGTAAGATTATAACCACAATGATGAAAATTATGGATTAAAACAAATTAAGTTATAAACATGGTTGAAAATCCCACAACATAAGCTTTCATTTGGTATTTAGTATAGCTCAATAGCCCTCTCATTTTGGAGATTTGACATGCTTACATATTGATTACTTCCTGGGAGTTCAAATTACACAACTGAGAAAATAGGCTTTGAAATAGCCGGCTCTGTTGTACTACAACAGAACGATGCACACAAAATGATTTTTTTTTTCAACTTTATTCATGAAAATCAACATTTTTTTGACTAAAACCTTAAACTGTCATTTATGACAACAAATCAAAATCACATTTTGATAAAATGTTTACCCTTTCAACGTTGAGCAGGCCATTACATGATAGTGCACAGCGCGACTTAATAATAATACACTTTTTTGTAGAACCGGTCACCAGTTATTAGTTAAATTCACTGAGAAATTAATTTTAGTCAAATTTGATGTCAATTTGTAAGACTGTTGCAAAGCAATACAAATTTGAACAATTGAATTAAAATGGCGCATCCTCTTAGAGTGATCCTCATTTGTCATTTCCCAGCTAACTAGGGTGTGTCAGGCCTTCATTTTAAAGGAGCGCGATCGCGCTCGAGCTCCTCAGCGCTCCTTAAAAATTTTAAGGAGAGCAAAAAAAGGGCTCCTTACAATTTTAACAAGAGCAAAAAAAACAAAAACAAAAAAAATAAAATAAACCTGCAACTGACGAGTGTCATAACAGTAAAGACACGAAAGCATTGCTATTGCTAACACAAGAGAATTTGCGATTACAATTCTCTCCTCGCACCCCCAAATAAAATCACATCAGATTTATCTTATACCAACAAGGGTCATCTAGTCTTTCGTGTTCGCCCATTCCATTTATTTCGGACATAACGGGCCTAGACTAATTCGCGCTTAATTAATCCATACAAGTCACAGAGAGAGAAATATAATGTCACTGGATGGGAAAGCGCCATCATTCTCTTAACCAAAAGTTGAACTACTGGTGAATGTTGTGTTCCTTTTCTTGAGTATGTGTTTATTAAAGGCATAGACACCTTTGGTTGTCATTTTGAGTTCTACAGATAGTGTCCAGGGCCTTTAAACTTGCGTTTTGTTAGCGAGAACAAATCACTCTCCTTAATTCATTGTTTTGATTTAAGGAGAGCGATGTTAAAATCACTCTCCTTAATTCACCTTTTGATTTAAGGAGAGCGATGCACAGCTCTTCTCAGATTTATTAAAATGAAGGCCTGGTGTGTGATACCTGGCTATGACATTGGTTTATCGATTCTGACTATAAGATGTCCATGGGGAAATCACTAAGATAGGGCTAGCTCAGTTGGTCCAGAGATCACAGGTTCTGCAATCAATTTTTTTTTCTTCAACCTAATATAATTATAACTCCATGATATACATTTAAAAAATACCTAGGAGAGTTGCTGGCTTCTGATTGGTCGAGACTCGATCACGTGGAGTGGATTATTATGTAGTAATAACCCGGCTTTCAAGAAGACGCGAATAAATGTTTCCTGAACCAGCATTAATCAAGCATCATGTAAGCCCATGATTGGCCGAATGCAACAGTTCTACGGTAACTTGTAACAAGGACGCGTCAAATCTTGATACCGCGCGCTATTAATGTACGTGTAGAACGTTTGTATCTATACGCGCGGCATTTTAAAAAATGCGCGTGTCGTCTGTTAACGCTAGCGTGTTGCTATGCACGGTGGGCATCAGTGGTCAGCTAGTCTGGTCTCAAAGTATGAGTTATAATAACAACACATATTGAAGAGACAGGGTACCATGCATAAGCTAAAACATGGCCCCTAAACATGAACACAAACGCTGGAAATATCACCGAAAGAAAAGTCACAAAATTTTGAGCATTTTGACCATTTGTCTCGTTAAAAAGGTATTTATTAAAGGTAATAACAGTGCGAGGACCTTCGGCTTGATCCATTACCAGCGGTCATCCCCCAACCCGGTCATTATCACGCAGTAATAACCGGGTCTTCGCACTGTTATTACCTATGTTATGCACCTAGTCAGTTTCCCATTGTGGTTTATTTAAAAATAAAATTGCATTTCCTTATTGATCTCTTCAAATTAGTAAATGAGTGTGTTATGAATTGTGACACTTCACTGGTATTTTTTAAATATCCTCAACCAATAAACATATAATGAACAACTCCCCTTCATGACATAAGAGTTAAACTACACTTATGACATATGTATCAATTCTTGTGTCATTCCCATGCAGTGATAAAGGGTAAAATTCTTCCTGATGATCTGAAAGTCTTGTCAGAGATCGACACAAAGATGAAAGCTGACAATGATACATCAACTCCCAACTTGAGAATGTATAATGTTCGTATTGAGAAGATCTTCAAGGGTCAAGAACTGATGGGACCTAAGAAGCATGCTGAGATAATGGTGTCACGTCTTGGAGAGACTTGTGGAATGCCACTACAAGAGAATGAAGTCTATGTCATTACAGGTATGTCTTAGAGTTAATAACTCTGGTAGTTTTTAGAAACATCTTAAAGGTAGGATACACCAATTGCAGATATCGAACAAATTTACTACAGAATTATTAAGAAATATCTTACTCATCTGAAAGTAAATAATGATTCTAGGCATCCAGCAAAATGATTGCGCTAGATATCGAAAAAACACAAATAACATAAGAATATCTGCTCGACGCCGGTTGAAAACGAACGCTGTTTTTCGTGCTTTTCTCAGCATTCATGATCGTAAAACTTCGAACATGGTTAGTTAAACGATATTTACTATAAAATACAACCCCCCAAATCCACCCATTCATGATAATTCAAGCAATTACCAATGGTGTACCCTACTTTCAACTTAACCAGTTCGCGCCGGGATTATTTTAACAATGCCGAGCCGACGGGCGGGATTATTTTTAACGAAACTCGATCCGAAGCGTGTTCAGGCTGATAGTGCCGGGAAGCACACCCACACATTTCCGGCCTTGCGCGCTGCTGACATACATTTCCGAACTTGAACTTGGCGTGTTTATGCGTCATCCGTTTTGAACTTTGGGAAATTTTTGCGTTTATATACGTCATCCGGCGCGAACTGGTTAAGAGAGTATCCATTTCATTTGAAGGGCCGTTTAAAGTTTTTAAAGCCTTCAATTAAAATTACCAGAAAATGAACATTTGCTTCTTAGTGATTCAGAAGTCTGAGGCGAAGCTTAAGCCAAAGATGAAGCAATAGCTTCCTACCACTTAGATCTAGAAAATGAAACATTCTTCAAAAAGTGTCATTCATTTAAATATAGAATTATCATATTTTGCTAGTCCATGCTTGTTTTGCCCGTATAACCACTTATATACTCACCCAAAAAATATTTTGAGAAAAAAAATTGTAGGAAAAAATGCTCTTGTTAACCTTCTTTTTCTTTTATTTGGAAAATTAATATAATTATAACATGCATCATTTTATTAAATCTAGTACTTTGAGTTTAGTCTTTATTCAAGACTTTATTCAATTGGCAGGTCAGCAAATGAAGAACATGTACACCGTCAATATGTGTGATTGGGTTAGAAAGTACAGTCACCTGACCCGCAAACAGCGTCAGGGAATACGACACTTATACAAGCAGTACTGTGATTCCTGTCAGGTATGGACAATAGAGGGAGCCCTCATGCATGCTTCTATGTAATGGTCAGTGCCACCCTGCTCTGACTCAGTGTTAGGGTTAAGGTCAAGTCCATCACAAGTCCTTTCATAACTAGCCACATCAAAGTCAAAGGAATTGGACAATATAACAAAGGAATTTCTTTGTGATTTGCCTGGAGAACTTGTGATGGACTTGAGTTGTGTAAAGATAAAGGGATTTGGCAGTCCCATAGCAATGCGACCCGGCCATCTGTGCAACCTATGCAATTTCATCTCAGTCACCAGTTTTTAAAAAGATGAGACACTGTGTTCACTTTTTAGTTGAGAGGTGGCGAGGTATTGTTTGTGACTTGGACATGATATTGTTGACTTTATAGACTCAAAAAAAGACTTGACAAATTTGAAACCTTATAATTTGTCACGACTATCCTTTTCATGTTCTTATAAGTTATAGGGCTTTTCAGCCTGCTGCAGATGTTCAGAAAGGAAAAAGTTATGCATTTCCTCACAACTAAAAAAAAAGAGCTCAGTATACATGTACTGTATTCAGTGTTATCCCACTTAGGATAACAAACCCAAACTATCACCAGACCAAATAGTGTATATCATTTATCCAACATTTCATTTCTGTACAGATCAAGCCCTGTTTCCATGGTAACTGTCAAGCAACCACACCCAATACTTGCATCTGGAATATTTCTGGCCGTATGCTGAACTACAATGAGCTGGATTGTGAGTCTGACTACTCACGTTGCATCAAGGACGGGGCGGGATGTAAATGGTACATGCCTCAAACTATGAAGGAATGTATGAAAAGACGTGTACAAATGAGACACAATACAATTCCTAATTGAATCATACAAAATATGTTTCTATAAGCCAAATATGGAATTATGTTCCACTTTTTGTAATATAAATTGTTTGAGTCTTGTGTAATCGAGGCTGAAATTCTAAAAAAACCTCGTGTGTGTTTTGGTATTGTATTTGGTGTTGTTTGGGTCTTGTTCAAAACTAGATAAATGCCCTTCCTAAAGAAAAGAAAATGCCAAAAATTGTATTAAATGTTTAAGCAACAAGATCATTTTAAAGATTATTTGAATAAGGACCGACCAAGTAAAAACAATAGTACCTCAAACTGTCAGATAATTTTCTTTGAGAACTCCCAGATAGTTGAGAGTAAAACTATTCTTGAAGTTACAGACATGTAATAATTACGACCAAGTGATATATTGTTGACGAAATCAGAAAAACCACCAGGTAAACAGTACTTAAGAAAACAATGAAATAATTCCAAAAATCTTAATTACAAGTTTCTCCTGGTGAGCATAAAGTAAACTAAAAAAGCAAAGAAAAACAGTAAAATTGTGTTATAAATATATATGTGTCAAGTTAATCAATTTGACCTTCGACTAGTTGTTGGACCAAATATTTGTATTAAATAATATCTGAACAAAGCCCAAGTTAGCACCCCAAAGAAGACCTTTTTAAATGTAAAATTTGTATAAAAAAAAAAGGAGAAAAAAAGAAGAAAAAAAGAAGAAAAAAACAGTGAAAACCTATGCTGCATGTGATTTGTATATATATAAATTCCATTATGTGCAATTTTTAACATTATTTTTTATGTGCATCTTGCCAGTAAATATTTTTTTCTGAGAAGAATGGCCTAGGTTATTAAGACATTCTTTTGTGAGCATTTTTCATGTATATAATTACTATTTCAATCTCTGAATATACTAGCTTTATTTCTTTACCGCATGAAGGTTTTGGAAATAGCATAATAAAACCAATATACATTCACCAAATTAACTGAATGGTCCAATCATTATTAATCATTTAATCATTTTTTTTTGGGGGGGGTGTAGTATTTTTTATAAATATTCTTTGGAAAAGATAATCAATGCCAACCCAAACACAATCTCAACCAATGTTATCAATCACAGCTTAGATTTTGTTTAAATATAATTAAACAATTGCTGAATTCGCAAATTGGTGATTTCAATGCTCCCAATATCTGCAATCCTTTTTATTACAGAAATATCCCTGTCTACCTTTTACTGAACAGTCATTAAACTATCCTCCAGCTTTATCATACAGTGTCTGAGGCTTTTTTGAATCCCTGACTTTGTCTTACATCTATTTTATACTGCAACTCTCCAGCTACATCGGGTGCCCGTTATATGCTTAAAGGTATAAGGTAGGATACACCATTTGCAGATATCGAAAATATTTACTACCGAATTAATAAGAAATATCTTACTCATTTGAAGAAAATAATGATTCTAGGCATCCAGCAAAATAACTGCGCTAGATATCCTGTAATTATTCTGGAAAAATTGATTTTTATAAAGACAAATTCGCGATTGCCGGACGGCGATTGCGAACAAACTAAGATAACATAAGAAAAACTGCTCGACGCCGAGTGAAAACAAAAGCTGTTGTTCGTGCTTTTCTCGGCATCTATGATTGTAAAACTTTGGACAGGTCAGTTAAACGATGTTTACTATAAAATACAACCCCCAAATCTACTCAAATCCACTCATTTGATTCAGTCTGTTGATATAAAGCCAAAAGTTAAAATATTTCCATTTGGAATTTGCTTCGCAGTGATACAAAAGTTAGAGGCAAAGCTGAACCGAAGATGAAGCTAAGGTTTCAACCCCCCAAACCAAAGATGTTTTCAAAAGATTGTATGGTCTTGTATCACTTATGAGTATGGTTGCACTGCACTAATTCAAGCCCCATTGAAAAAAACTGGAAAATCAACAAAGTTCAGGGCCAAATAACATGCAAGCTGACATCACTGGGTTTTTTCAAACAAATATTAAATTATTGTCTGACCTTCCATCTTTCAATTTTGGGTGGGGTAGCCAATTACATGTTTAAATATTCACACCACAACAAACTCACCTCCTGAAAAGTGATACTTCCTAAACCTGTTTGCAGCCATTTTACAAATAGCATCCCTCCACTTTATCTTAAGAATAAGACCCAATTTTTAAGCGTAATTTTATCAAGTTTGCCCTTAGATGGAAGCTTCGAAACCAGGGAGTTGATCCTCGGCTATATTTACACAATCCCACTTGTTTTAAAGCCAAACGGTCTTTTTTTTTTAAAAAAAACTTACTCGCGCAGAAATTCTTGTACAAATAAGTGTTGTGCACCCATATGGGACTTGAATTAGACAGGAGGAGTGCATCCTTCTGCTCATGTGATAATGGTCACAGCGCCCTCTTGTGACACCTGAATGCAAATGAGACTTGTTGGCAATAAGCCATTTGTGTGTTAAATTCGAATAACATTTGGTACACTGACATGCTCCACATGTTTGGCACATTTTAACTTTGAATTCTCCAGACCGAAGAGATTGCTACTATATCATGTGATTCGGGGCAATTAGCAACCCCCCAGCTGCGGAATGGTCTGGTGAACAATGTATTGTGCCAAGTGTCTCTTACGTAACTATGCAAGAGCTAGCCCCGAATCACCTGATACAGCAACAGTGTCTTTAGTCTGGAGAATTCAAAGTTAAAATGTGCCAAACATGTTGAGCAAGTTAGTGTATCAGATGTTATTCAAATTTAACATGCAAATGGCTTTTGGGAGTTTTTGCAAGGTGGACATGAACCAAATATGAACAATTTTGAGAGTGCCGGGGTGTTCGTCTTCTGCAGACGTGTAGGAATTAATTACCACACCATGCTGTGTATTGCACATTGAATGAAAACGACAGGAAAAACGTATCCGTGTTTCAACCTGTCCGATGTAACCAGGTTTTTTTATCTCTTTTTTTCTTTCTCGGGAACAGAAAAACATTAAGTTGGTTTCCATTCAACCAGATGTTTGAAATAGGATTTAGTAACTTACAACTCAAAAAAGGAAATTCTTTGGGATTTCAGGTTGTAATGCTTCTTTAACAGCAAATTCTCGTGTCACTTCTTGTGAAACACTTTTTTAATATGCCTAATTTATCTTCTATTCTTAAATGTTTATATGATGATATGTCCTACAAATCTGCCAAGAATGTGTTTTTCTCTTTTATCAGACATCCCCTACAGTCATGTTGTGAAATATGAGAGAATAGAAATTTAAGTTTAGATTTACAATGTGGCCAGCTCAGTGTGGGGCAAACAAATGGAATGGGGCAAACTTCCGTTTGCGTCTCCATGGGATTCTTGAATGTGTGAATGTGTAGGCGTATCTGTATAGTCTAGGCACTTTGAAGATATTTCTATCCACCCAAATATTTCTGCTTGATTATAGTTTACTTTCTGTTTGTGGTCAATTGTCAAATCCAATTTTCCTGACAAGTGATTATGAGAAAACTGATTAGTAGTCTTGGTTGAATCATCCCGGGGAAAAATTATATGCAAGTGAAAGATTAAGATGAAAGGCCCATATTTCGTTGAGATTTAAAGTTAACACATCCAGGCCGTAAGCAATGAAACGGGATTTAGAATAGATGATCTGTGATGTTGTTTCCATTAAGTCAAAACCACAAATAGGCCTATATTAAAAAAAAATCAAAAATGTTAGAAAATAAAACAAATGAGTGGGCAATTAACATCGGTCTGAAGAGAGTGAATGGGGAAGTCAAGCCACCTACAATGTTAATTCACCCTTGAAGTCTCTTCCTACAAATAGATTTACCCCGCAATAAAATGCCGTCATGATCAAGTGAAAATCATGAAACCGTAAGCATCCTACGTACATACATGTATGCACCACACTACACATGGCTGACCATGCAAGAATTATCACTTCATCCAACTCTTGACTAATTAGTTTTCTAAGATTAATTTTCATGATCTGTGAATGACATCACAGGCTGAATCGGAAACGGTGATAATGGCATCTGATAGCAGTCTTTGTGTTTTCTAAATACTTTATGAGCACATTGAACTGCACACAAAAACTGCACATTCGAGCACACTAGATACTTTTTAGAGAGACAGACCGTTGTTTACAGACTATAAAGTTGAAAGATTTCCTAAATACACGAAGTGAGTGACTACAAATAAAAAAGAGAGAAAGTGGAAACTAGGCCAGAAAAAGAGAGGAAAAATTATATTTCTGATACTTACACAGAAAGTGAAAGTGGAGAAAAATATGAAAATCAAAACCAAAACAGAGCAAATTTCACATGCCTCTAAATATTACCTAAAGGTAAAAAAAAAGGCTTTAAAACTTATTACCGGTACCTTATAATAATAATAATAATAATAAGTAAGAGGAAATAGAAGTTTACAAGAGCTCAATACTGTGTGCAAAATTTTTGAAATTTTTGAGGTTTTCAGAAAATCACTGTCTCAACCACAAGAAACTTAATAGGATAAAGGAAAATAAGCAACCACCTACACTCAATCAAAACAGCATCAAAGTGGGAGGAGCTTGAACAAAGTATAAACACAGTCTGGAGAAGATATAAAAAGGACACCAGATAAATGACCAGCAATACTTGCTTCATACACAAGACTCCTGATAACACTGACACAGTTTGAATTGTGTTCCTGAGCTATCTTTATCATCCAGCAGTCTCCATCCTCCATCATGTACTCTCATCTTAAGATATTTGTTATCTGCCTCATCTTGCCTTTGGCCATGGCCTATGGTAACTTGTTTGGTGACTCTGATGATTGTCCAGTTCCTCAGGACAATTGTGGTTGTCAGAAGCATCCTCAAGAAATTGTATGCAGTGCTCAATTTGGTAAGTTTGAATCATAATGAATTATTGACAGATTTAAAATTGTGAAGAGTGATTTGATTTGATGGATTTATTTATTTATTTATTTATTTATTCAGGTTAAAATCGACTCAACAACAAAGTGACAGATAAAAAGTACATACATGTATAACAAAAAGCAAATTTTACAGGTTTATTTTCATTGGGACCTAGACAGAGAAATTGGCTTGTAACACAAAACAACTGTTTAAAAACAATTCTGATAATGGATGTTATGTGATTGTCCCAACAGTCATCAAAGGCAAGATTGTAAATGCAGTTGCATCTAGGAGGAGCGGTGTTCTATTTCCTCATATTACTTACGAGGTGAACATCGATGCTGTCTTCAAAGGGATTGGTATTTTGGTATCAGAAAACCTTTTCATTCATAAACCGGTGGATAAAATGTGTTATATGGATGTTGGAGAAAACTACATTATCACAGGTAAGTGGAAGTAGAAACATTTTTTTATGAGAAAATTGTGAAACTTGTGAGAAAATAAAATACCAAGGGAAAAAAATTAACACAACCCCTCTTATTGCTAACTAATTTTACCTTCATTGTACAAACTAATATTTGATTGGAACATAACTCGGCATCCAAAAGAAATTGTTGAATTTCTTTTAAAAAAATTATTATTATTATGGTATTCTATTCTTAAAAACAACACTGAGAAAACAATTATGTGTGTCATACACCTAATTTATTTTAAATTCATGACACTCCCTTCTCTAAATATCACACCTCCTACCAGAAAAGACAAGCTATACAGTGTGTCTTAAACAAACAAAAACCGAGATTGAAATACTTATTACTCGAACATTGTGCAGCAACCACTATCAGTTGCGTCATCCCGTACCTTTTTCCTAACCAGTTCGCGCCAGAGGACGTATATACACGCAAAGTTTTCCCCAGATTCAAAACGGATGACGCATAAACACGTCACGAGCAAGGCCGGAAATGTCTCCAGATTAGGACTCGTCTTATCTGCACGGGGTCCATCATGTTTAACCAGTTCGCGCCGGATGACGTATATAAACGCAAAAATTTTCCCAGATTCAAAACGGATGACGCATAAACACGCCAAGTTCAAGTTCGGAAATGTATGTCAGCAGCGGGCAAGGCCGGAAATGCGTGGGTGTGCTTCCCGGCACTATCAGCCTGGACACGCTTCGGATTGAGTTTCGTTAAAAATAATCCCGCCCGTGGGCTCGGCGATGTTAAAATAATCCCGGCGCGAACTGGTTAAAAAGAAAAAGACCAGTAAATTCAAAATAAAACATCCTTTGTTTAATCTTATACTTATCCAGCGATGACACAGGTAAACTATGACCCGGGTTCGAACCCCACCTGGGCCAATATGTGGATTGGGTTTTCAGTCCCTGCCTGACTCCGTGTTTTCCCCAGGATAATCTTCTGGGGTTTTCCTCCCACCTCTAAAAACTGTACCTTCTTCTCATTGTCTTCTCTCTACTGAGGGCCCTAAATGATCAGCTTCTGCTGGATGGGTTACCCTCATTAAAGATGGTTGTAAATAAATAAATAAATACAAAACTTATCCCTGTCACAACCTAACTGGTGGTAGTTACTATTATTCATTTAGCCTAACACCTAGACTTGATGACAAGTCATTAGATAGTTTTTTTTTCCATCCGTGAATTTTAGTCAAAATTCATCAGCATGGCTGGTTTAAGACTAGTAACGTGCCGAGTCTAGTTGCGACAGATCTTATAACTTCGAACTCCGCAAATTGGGGACGAGGCAACCGCAACGTCCCCCGTGTATATACCGCCTAATTATTACCGACTTGGAACCAAGTCTACCGAACACCTTGCTTAAGCATTTAAATTGTAAAAGGATAAACATTTTTTTTTTAAATTTTGTACAGCACATGTAAAACTGACTCAATAAAGTCGAACACCTTGCTTAAAGGTAAAATACACCATTTGCAGATATCGAAAATATTTACTACCGAATTATTAAGAAATATCTTACTCATTTGAAAGTAAATAATGATTCTAGGCATCCAGCAAAATGATTGTGCTAGATATCCTGTAATTATCCTGAACAATAGAATTTTATAAATAGAAATTAGTGATCGCCGGACGGCGATCGCGAAAAAACAAAAATAACATAAGAATATTGTCTTCGACGCCGGTTGAAAACAAACGCTGTTTTTCGTGCTTTTCTCGGCATCAATGACTGTAAAACTTTGGAAAGGTCAGTTAAAAACGATGTTGACTATAAAATACAACCCCCAAATCTACCCATTCATGATAATTCAAGCAATTACCAATGGTGTATCCTACCTTTAAGCATTTAAATTTACAACACTGTAAAAGGGGAAACATTTTTTTAAATATATTTTGTACAGCACATTTAAAACTGACTCAATAAAGTCGAGGCATTTCATACATTTGCCCTAATCTATCACCTTTCTTCATGGGGAAGCATAAATGTATAGGATCCTATTTTCTTTTATCTCCAGGATACATTGATGCAACTGGTAGACTGCAATCAGATGGTTGCCAGTGGATTGCCAAATGGAACAAGTTGACATCATTTCATCAGCAAGGTTTAATCAGCGGAGCCTATCTTGACAACTGTAACTCTTGCAATGTAAGAATCCACAAGAACTCAACTCAAACTAAACCAAATGAATTAATCACCGAGTACTAGAGAGCATTTGAATATGAAACAAAATAGGCAGCTCTTTGACTTTAATGTGAAAAAGGATCCATGCTTCTTACTGAAAATGTAAGTTTTGTTACAAATGTGCTGAACCTTATATGTTCATTCAGGTATAAACAACAGGGTGGCTCCCAAAAACCCGGAAAAGTCTCAACAGACAATCATACATGTACTTCCACTACCCCGAGGCCAAAACTTCCCATTCCAATGGACGGAGAATCTTTGTAGAAGAAAAATGATACTAAGATATCTCGAGTAGTTTTAGCTCCAGACCCTATTTTGTTAAGTTAAGTCAGTGGTCCTTTCGCACTGAAAAATAACTAAACCATGGCATGTTAAACTCACAGATGTAGTTTAGTTATTCTTTGTGTGAAAGGACCCTGACTGTGCTTCACAAAATAGTGTCTTGTGCTAAAACTACTAGCCCAAATCAAGATATTGGTATCATGTTTCTTCTATAGAAAGATTATCCATCCATTGGTACAGGAAGTTTTGGCCTCAAAGGTTAGTAGAACTGTATGCTTGTCAGCCTTTTTGTTATGGGCCACCCTGTATAACACCAATTGTTCACCTGGAGTCCAACTGGCAATGAAGGCAACGAATAAGCCTTACACTACCAAAACTTGATTTAATTTATATTCTGTTGAGAAATTGCTAATAATTCTCAGTAACCATACCACCAAGAGCCAAGACAAGCCCACGGAGAGCATTCATTACTTTATGCCTTAGGGAAACCATGGAGGAATAAGAGCATGGGAAAACACAGAGTGAATGTTCTCAACTATCAAGCAATTATGCACCAATCTTAGAATGAGAGGAAAGTACATGAGTACATGGTACGTACTGTGTAACAGTTCATGGCATAGTATGAGAGGAAATTAAAGTACATTAGTTCATGGTACGTACTGTGTAAACAGTTCATATTGTAAGGGCATAATAAACATACAACTACACATATTCATGTAGATAATGTCTGGCACATTTCTGGTTCTTTTTATTTCAGATTACTACAGATCTAATTAGCGTGCCATATTCTGGCACTCAAGTATCATCAGGTGGGACCCTCTGCAGCTTTGACTTCAAGAGCTGCGAAGGACAGTTTAACTTTAAGAAAAGAAGTTGTGTACTGTGTGGAGACCAGCAAGAATGCTCTTGGGTGCGAAATGATAGATATGAAAGGTGCTCCAATCCAAACATAATCAGGAATCCATTAGGTCGGGTGGAATTAGCTGGCTTGAGACTCATTTCTCGTAGAAACAATTAAAGTGTCACAGGAGCAAACACCAGCTCTAATTGTTTACAACCTTTTTACCCCATCTATTCCCTTACACCAGATCCATATTGCTTAGTTTGTATGTTTGTAATGTCTCTGCCACAGCCCCCCCCCCCCCTTCCCACACTTCACCCCCCCCCCCCCCAACACACACACACAATTATTATCCACCCCACCCCTATGTGTGACACAAAAGTGTGCTTAATTTCTACTTGCAGTGTGTAAATGAAGGATTAGTTTCTATATCCATTTGATATAAATGACATTTTGCTTTTGTACATCATAAAATTAACATCTGAAATAAAACGTCTTACCAAAGGAGATTAAAGAAATATACATTTTATATTAATACTGCAGTATTGTGATTATTAAACGTTAATTGTTACTGTGAACCAAATAAGGTCAAAATAGTACCTAATAGTTAAAATGGTACCTACTTACACCTTTGAGTACCGTACACAAAGTCAAGTTCACAGAAATTTGTTTTAATTGGCAATTTTGAACACAATCCGTCTTTAATTAATTTTACACAATATTTGATTGTTGCCGTTTTTGTAGTTGACTTATATTACTTGTGTGTTTTAGCCTACTGAAAAATTGAATATTTTGTACGACATTCAATTTAGCCCGAGTATAAAATTATGCAGGGTTCAAAGGACATTCCAGTAATTGTGATTTTTGTTTTGTTACAGAAAATGTAATATGCAGTGAAATAAATCAAAATATGTATGCTATTAACTTTCTGTCTTTCAAATAATTTTTGAAAGAACACACCACCTACATTTTATCAGCTGAAATTATTTAATGTGTAAATCCAAATTTTTAACATGTATTCCATTTTGATAACTCTTTCTACCTATGCTGCCTGTATTATTCCACTCTTTAAAACATACAACTTGGCTGTAAAAGATGCAATTAGAATTCGAGTTTTAAAGGTAGTATACACCATTTGCAGATATCGAAAAAATTTACTACCGAATTATTAAGAAATATCTTACTTATTTAAAAGTAAATAATGATTGTAGGCATCCAGCAAAATGAGGGCCCTAGATATCCCGTAATTGTTCAAAAAAATTGAATTGTATAAACCAAAATTCATTCTCGCCGTCCGGCGAGCGCGAAAAAACAAAGATAACATAAGAATAACTGCTCGACGCCGGTGGAAAACAAACGCTGTTTTTCATGCTTTTCTCGGCATCCATGAATGTAAAAATTCGGACAGGTCAGTTAAACGATATTTACTATAAAATACAACCCCCCAAATCCACCTATTTCTGATAATTCAAAAAATTACCAATGGTGTATACTACCTTTAACTAAAGTTTGTTGTCTTGTTCACATTTTTTACTATTTAATCTATTCTAATTTTTATCTCCAAGTAAGCTTAAGTTTATATTATTAATTTATATATGTTCATGTATTATAATTAATTCTCAACATTTCTTGAACTTTGTGCAATTTTAACCTGTTTGTTATTTCTGTGTTTAGACAATAGACATATGTAGATTAGTCAGTTATGTTTATCAATATTGTTGTGGTCATTAAGTTACACTCTAAGAAGAATTGCTGCACTGCCATTTATTGTTCATTAATACATGTTTTCATTGACTATATGCAATGTCTTTGTTGTCTTTCTGTATTTTGTTTCACAATTGTTTGACATAGATTTAATGGAACTCACTCATATGCAGTTGTTCAAAATTGACTTTTTCACTAGTTAAAGTTATCTAATGATTTTGGCTGAAGAAAAGTGGAGAAAGTAGAACATAAAGTCGGTTGAATGACATTGCCACCTGATTATATTGCCTACAGGCAGTAGCCTAGAGTACAACACAGGCAGTAGCCTAGACTACAGTACACACTTCCAAGAAACAAGATTATACTAGCTGGGGTGGCATTTTTGTTGGATTAGGGATTCTATATTTATCTTGGGGGTTACCGAATGAGAACCTTGCTGTTAACTTTTAGGGGAGGATCAGGCGTCCTGACCCCACTAGACACTAGGAGGAACTTCAATGTCTCCCCTTTTATTAATCTCTCATATTAACCTTCAAATTAAAACAAAAACAGTCCTCTTGAACCATCTGATGTTCCTCTTCTTTTTTTTTTTCTTCTTTTTTTTTTTTTGGGGGGGGGGGGGGGGGGGGGTTGCTTCCACCTATATCTGCCTTTGAAGCTTGGGTCCCCTATGAGCCATATGAAATAAGTACAATGTATAACTCCCATAAATGTGCTGCATCTGGGAGTGTGCCCATCCATGTTCAGAACATTCCACCACTAATGCTGCGTTTAAGTCGGATAGATGATATAAGTTTTAAAAATCCACTTTCATCCAAGAGAGCATGAATTTCGCCTTTAACTTCACCCCAAATTGCACCCCATGGTGTGATATTGCCTCCCCATGGAGTACATCAGTCTTCTGTCATCAAGGGTTTAACCACACTGCTCCCCTACTGGATGAACTAGCTTTCTGGTACGATAGTGACATTACTGGGTCCAAGGCTGACTATAGGGGTGGTCTCTCAGACCAAGACGCTCATTGTAGAGTTTGAAGGAGCTTGTATATGTGTACAAAGATGGAGGTTGTTTTCAAGACCAGTCTGTGTCTATTGATGGGAGTACTGTGCGTGTTGGGGCAGTTAGAACCACAGAATCTAGCAGCTCAATGCAGTTGTCCCATCAAGCACCCACAGGAGAAAATCTGCCGTGCTGATATCGGTAAGAAACTGCCAATTACGTGGTTTATGTTTCCCTGTTTAGGTGGCACAATGTTATACAAGTCATGCACAGGTATACAGTTACTCAAGAAACAACTTAGGCATACAGGATTGAGAGACATGCTGGTCCTTAAAGAAACAAAGTTAGGGTCATTTTCTTCTTGTCTCTATAAGTGTCTTGGTTGTTTATAAATTGCCACTCAATGACTGACTTGAAGGTAGAATACACCATTGGTAATTGCTTGAATTATCATGAATGGGTGGATTTGGGGGTTGTATTTTATAGTAAATATTGTTTAACTGACCTGTCCAAAGTTTTACAATCATGGATGCCGAGAAATTAAGCACGAAAAACAGCGTTTGTTTTCAACCGGCATTAAGCAGTTATTCTTATGTTATTTGTGTTTTTTTCGCAATCGCCGGATAGCGATCGCGAATTTTAGTTTTCAGAATAATTAAAGGATATCTAACGCAATCATTTTACTGGATGTTTAGAATCATTATTTACTTTCAGATGAGTAAGATATTTCCTAATAATTTGGTAGTAAATATTTTTGATATCTGCAAATGGTGTATCCTACCTTTAAAGATAGATAGTTCGCTATTTATTTTCCCCGATTGAATGACTGCATTAAAATTACACTACACGATGTCCCCCAAAACAATGGTGCATGTGAAGCACTTTGATACACCCACATTGTGGGAGTCTAAGTGCTATAAAAGAACTAACATTATTATTATTTTTAAAACGCATCTTTTTAATAATAAAGTTATGAAAATTGCTTTCTAAAAGCTACACACTTGGCAAGACTATAAAATTGGCTTTCAGATTATTTTTTATTTCATCTGGTTTGGTTTTGTAAGTTTCGAGATAAACAACTTTACATGGAAGCTACCAAATGTTGTGCCACTTTCCAGTTTGATTATATTAGGTCTAATTCCCAAGACAAAACACCTGTACAAAAGTTAAACTTCAAGGAGATTAGAAAGGTGTGAAATTGTATTTTGTTAAAGCCAATTTTTAAGCTTACATTATGTAATAGCTAAAATAATTTTGAGATTGAATAGGTTCAGGTAATTATGAAGATCAAGGTTTCAAAGAAAATGTTCTCGATGCCGACAATCTCTACACAATCAGCCATGTGTACAATTCATGGTATCTTTCTTTCTTATGAAGTGGCACACACTTTATGAGTACTGGTGGTTATTAAATTCCTTTGAAATTTGACAAAATCAAATAGGGTAAAACAAACTGCATTTGAAAGCTGATTTAGTTTTCCTGAATGAAATCTTTTTTTAATGAGCGAAATGTTCAACTTGCACCATTTTTTTTTTTTTTTTTTTTTTTGGGGGGGGGGGGACACCCTGTAGAGAGCACTTTAGAAAAGGTCAAAAGGTCTCCACAAACAAAGATCAATACAACAAGATATCACTTTAGGAGTTATAACGAATTATAACTATTTAAAAAATTGAGCAAATTAATTAACTGGGGCGGGGTTTCAACCAGCAACCTCCAGGTTGGCATTCTAGTGCTCACATACCAATTGAGTCAAGCCATGTTTTGGCAGTTCCCCAAATTAGTCAATATCTTTGTTTGAGGGCGCTAGTCACAACTTGAAGTCACAAACCTGTAATTACCATATGGCCAGGGATCACGCCCAAAGTCACACCCAAATAACAAACCGGGGATCACTCAAAGAGGATATGTCTTTTATCAATACAACATTTCAAATGAACCACAAGGGAAATTGACTAATGAACAAAGAAAGTGAATGGAGCGGGGTTTGAACCATCAACCTCCAGATTGCCATTTCGGTGCTCTACCAACTACCAGCAGTTACAGTTATAACTATGCGACTTTAAACTGAAAAACAAAGGTTCATTAATACCACCAGTATTCAAGTAGAAAGTAGAAAGGAAGAACAGTATTTAGTTATTTATTCATGAAGAATATTGCTTTAAATGGTGAAATTCTCTCTTCTTAACCAGTTTGCGCCGGATGACTCATATACACACAAAGTTTTCCCTAGATTCAAAACGTATGACGCATAAACACGCCACGAGTAGGGCCAGAAATGTCTTTCAGCAGCGTGCAAGGCCGGAAATGCGTGGTCGTGCTTCCCGGCACTATCGACCTGAACCCGCTTCGGATCGAGTTTCGTTAAAAATAATCCCGCCCCTGAGCTCGGGGATTTTAAAATAATTCCGGCGCAAACTGGTTAAAGATCTATAAAGTTTGAATACAATAATTTACTTCAGTGATACAGGGGCGAGTTATTGAGATCCAATCTTCAGGACACTCTGCAATGGGAGGCCTCCTTGAATACACCATCAAAGCAACAAAGGTCTTCAAAGGTTCAAAGTCCATCGTATCCCAAGGAAAGAGGATTCAAATGATCACGTCAAGTTCACCGGGGAAATGTGGAGTTACTGAGATGGAAAGGGGAGAACTGTACATCTTGACAGGTGAATACACAGAGGATGACTTGATCACGACATTTTCCAAACCCTAGCTTCATCTTCAGCTTTATTCATGTAGTTTGGCAATGGTGATGGAACCAAATACAGATAAGCAGGGGTTTGGGAAACAGCCTAGGAATAGTGGGGTGTACGATAATTACACATCTAATACTAAACTTTGAATTTCTTTCAGGTGAAAGATCTAGACTTCTAATTGTAAAGAAACATTTACTCATCAAACATACTAGCTTCACAAATTTCATTCACAAGTGCTGAACCTCTGTTTTTAAATCCTCCCCAAATACAGTTTTCTTTTTAAGTGCTCAGCAATTTTCTGTTGACTTACTTGAAGAGATTTCTTTTTCCGCAAAACTAACACAGTTGTTTTTTCTTATCTTGAATGTATAGGTCTTGAGCTTGAAGGAGAGATTTTCTTCAGTCTGTGTGAATGGGTCCAGCAATTTAAAGATGTAACATCTGATCAACGTATCGGACTCCGGTCTGAATATATTAATGGATGTGGATTTTGTTTGGTAAGTGATAATACAGAAGTTACTTCTCAAAATAAAAATGCTTTGTAGCCTTGAATTTATTCTTCCAGTTTTTCACATGTGGAAACGATGACATTCATACAATATTGGTTCTATGAAGTTTTCCTATGTGACGTAACTCTAACCCCCCCCCCCCCCCTAACACATCTAAATGTGTGATCCAAACTCCAAATGGCATGATGCCTGACGTGCAAAATAATGGCAGTAAGGCCCCCCCCCCCCCCCTTTCCCAGAAGAAAACCGTTATTTTTTCAAGTTCCCTTTGTACGTTATACAAGTTCCCTTCGGTGCGCGATCACGGTGATAAAAACACGTGCGTAATGCTCAATGCAGCCATGCTGTAATGGTTTCTGTCGCACGCCCACTTAAAGTGCCAAAGAAGGCATGATGAAAATGCTACATGCGGTGGCGACTCACACCGTGAAGCTAATTGCTACAAACTGGTAACCCATAATTGTGCATGTAAATAAAGTCGCATTGCATTTACCAGTGTATAGTGTGGTACTACTCGTACGTGTACGCGATTTGTGACTAAGCACGAGTAAATGAGACACTTTGAGGCAAAAATGAAATTTAAGGTTTTGATTTCATCATTTAAAGCTTGTTTAGCTTTAACTGATGAAATCAAAATCTCAAATTTTATTTTTGCCTCAAAGTGTCTCATTTACTCGTGCTGGGTCACATTTGTCACGAATCGTGTTGAGTATAATACACCTCATTCAATCAGCACAAAAAGAATTTGGCCAAAACAAAACATACATCACATGCATCCAACAGAAGTAAAAATACCTACAAATACATTATTCCTCTGTTTTTTTAATTGATGTTAGCATACAATTTTCTTATTTTTTTGTTATTTACAAATATTTATTTTCAGATTGATCAACAAGACAACAGTATTCCCGGTATCCATGACAACCCATCATCCGTGACTGGTAACATCTGTTACCATGACCCTCTTGGCTCTGCACATCTTATGATTGAAGACTGTGAGAGTCTGTTCTCCAAGTGTGTACCACAAGATGACATGGAAGAAAATAGGTGTGGCTGGACAGAGAGTAAACGCTACAACAAGTGTGTGGCCAAACGTCTTAGAAGACACCAAGCACTGCAAGCCAAGAGCCTTAAGAAATTGGCCAGCAATGGTGGTTAATTTCCAGTCTATGCAGTTCAATGTAACAAAACTCCTATCATTTAACATTACAGTTTAAAAAGCTATTTGATTTCTGCATCTAACTGAAAAACCTTATAGAGCACAAATGTTTTTTTCACAAGAACAATTATCCCTGTTATTGTCAACTTTCAATGTATGGTAACACATGTACAGTGTAGTTCAACAAAAACGTTAAAGGTAGTATACACCATTTGCAGATATCGAAAATATTTACTACCGAATTATTAGGAAATATCTTACTCATTTGAAAGTAAATAATGATTCTAGGCATCCAGCAAAATTATTTCGCTAGATATCCTGTAATTATTCCGAAAAATTTAATTATATAATGAAAAATTCGCGATCGCCGAACGGCGATCGCGAAAAAACAAAAATAGCATAAGAATAACTGCTCAACGCCGGTTGAAAAAACCCCGCTGTTTTTCGTTCTTTTCTCGGCATCCATGATTGTAAAACTTTGGACAGCTCAGTTAAACGATGTTTACTAAGGGAATAAATGTGTGTTCGGGAGGTTTTAACCACTCTGTTTAATACCGCTTGGAGTCTGGGTGCTGATAATTACCCGAGCCGAAGGCGAGGGTAATTATCAGCACCCAGACTCCAAGCGGTATTAAACAGAGTGATTAATACCGACCGAACACACATTTATTCCCATTCATAAATACCTTTTTTGTAAAATTCAGCCAAAAAAGCCCCGAAAATCACGGCAAATTGTCGCAAGTAAATTTCAGTGTTTCGCCATTCTGTGTGTTTTCCCCTATCCATGTTCACGGGCCACTGTCAAATGACATGTTTCCGCCTCTGTCGCTCTACGTCACAATACATGCAATAAAGCGTATTTACCACTGATCTCCATTATATAGACTGGATAGGCCTCCGCGTCTAAATGGCGTACGCGCGCGTGTTTTTTTCAAAGGGAAAAGAACGAACGTGACGCGACCGCGTTTGTGCACGACTTATGGAATTTTTTTAAAAAGTGGAAGACTTTTTTTCTTAAATTCGTCATATTTGGAGGAAAACAGGATTTTGCACCCGAATGGTTCAAAATAGATAAGAACAATGGTCTGCGCAGCCGAGTGAAGTGCCCGGAGAAGGATGTCCATTGAGTTGTCCATGTGCAGGGGCTACTTTTGTTGCCAACTGGTTTTAAACACTTCTAGCCATGTCTTTATCGTCCGTTTAAAACCGGCCACGTGACGGGCTCTCGACCAATAGGAATGCCTAAACTGTCCCAGGTATTTATGAATATAAAATACAACCCCCCAAATCTACTCATTAATGATAATTCAAGCAATTACCAATGGTGTATTCTACCTTTAACTTCCAAAACATAAGTTAAACATTTTAACATATTGTCTGGAATTTTGTAAGTAAATTTTAAAACCATAATAATTCATTGTAATTGTTTATACATGAACATGTACATGTACAGTATTAAGAATATTTTACTACTGTAGACAATATATTGCAGTGTTTTTTTACACTCTGTTGGCATTCATAATAGACAAATTATATTGGTACTAATTGGTGTGCATAAACAGTTTCTAAATTTATAAGCATAACCTTTGACAATTTTCCTCCTAAAGATACAACTTTACATCCAGTACTTTTACAATAAACAAACACTGTAAAGCACATTTAGAAAATGGCATTACTTCATAAAATTGAATAAAATTGAGCAAATAACTAACCTTGAACATGATTGTATAATTCCATTTTATTTTAAATTGAAATATATTTACGTCCATAAATATTTCATTGAATCAACAATCACTAATGAAACCTTTCCATAAAGAATCACTGATCTCATCAAAAAACCAACACGAATGATGAATCTTACACAAGAATAAAACATTAAAGGTTTGCCAATTGGCAAAGTGATATAAGGTTTCACTTGAAACATTGAATTTCTTCATTTGTAAAACAAAAAAGCAGCTTGTTGGTAAAAAACAGAATTCATTCGCCTTTCTTTTTTTCTTTGTATAGCTTTGTCTCTTTTGTCCCCTGTTTTTCTTTGTAGCACTTAAAGTTGTTACTTTGTCTGGCTGTCAACTCTAAGCAATTTAAGATACAGGAAGCATGTCTTTTGTATATCTCTTGAGTGGCTTTTGACATCAATATAATGCAGGTGGATTGCTGTCAACATGAGGCACAAATCCAGACAGATTTCTGACACATTACAAGTCTAGATCAACATATCTCATGACGTCATTATTTGTTCTTAACCCATGCTGAGGCACACCTGCTGGAAAAATGCAGGCAGAAACAAATACCCCAGGAGGCAGAAAATTCAACTTGCTGTTCCACTTTCTTTACATATACCCTATGGCACTAAAAAACACATAGTACAGACTAATACCAAACTTGAAAAGTGAGAAGGGTGCAAGTATGATCACAAAAATGTCAACTGAAATCAAATAAATAGTTGGGAAACAACTTGTCTTTATTAGTGTGGGAAGCAGTTAGACTATAACCGCTAGTAAGTTGAAAAAGAAAATTAGCTTTGCGAGGCTAATTTGAACATCGACAGAACTTCCTCCATTATATCGTCTTTTCCTGCTAATCTACAATGCAGTCTGTCACTTTAAACACGATTGCTGTTCTTTCAATTAGTATAATTATAACCATCTCTGTTGCCTCTGTGGAAAGTTGTACCTGTCAACTCAGACACCCACAACAATATTTTTGTGACGCCAATTTTGGTAAGTGAGCTTAAGGTTTGTAATTGGATTTGATGAGTCATGTACACTCAGTCAATTAGTGAGTATCAATTACATAGTAAGTTAGTCTGGATAAAAGTATCACAAAGACAATCTACTGATGACAGATACTTACCGAAACCACTTAATGACAAAACAACCTGTTCATTCATTGTCGAATGCCATATTTTTGTTATTTTTTCAATTTCATCAGAGAATACAATTGTATTGCTTTGTATCAGATAACTTAAATCAGGTCTTTCAAAATAAACACCTTTACAGAAAGGGTTGGAAACAAGATATCATCATAAGTCATATGATGAGGTTTCACATATCTGTTTAGCAAGAAGGGAAGCACAGCTTTTATAACAGCCGAACCTGTTGTCTGCTTCACCAAAAACTCAAAAACACAAATAAAAAAACTGTGGCAGCCTAGTTTGCAAAACTTTTCTTCCTTGAAAACCCATGCATACTTAGGCCTATAGTATTTTCTCTTAAAGGTAGGATACACCATTGGTAATTGCTTGAATTATCATAAATGAGTAGATTTGGAGGGTTGTATTTTATAGTAAATATCGTTTAACTGAGCTGTCCGAAGTTTTACAATCATGGATGCCGAGAAAAGCAAGAAAAACAGCGGGTTTTTTTCAACCGGCGTCGAGCAGTTATTTTTCATTATAAAATTCTATTTTTCGGAAGAATTACAGGATATCTAGCGCAATCATTTTGCTGGATGCCTAGAATCTACATTTACTATCAAATGAGTAAGATATTTCTTAATAATTCGGTAATAAATATTTTTGATGTCTGCAAATGGTGTATCCTACCTTTAATGTGCATTCACTGTGAGGCCCGAAGACGTGAAAACCTTTTGTTGAAACCCTAAACGTGAAAAGTGCAATAGGTTCACTTACCTGTAACATAAAGTGATAATATGGCCTATGTTTACTTTAATGTTTTTATTTACGTTTTTAATTGTTTCAACAAAAGGTTTTCACATCTTAGGGCCTCACAGTGTTTTTAGTATAATTGTAATGCATGAAATCAGAAGAAAATTTAGTACATTATAATGTTTGTAGTTCTTTGTTGCCATACAGGATTCATGGATGGCTTCTTTCTCACACAACAAAACAATTATGCACAATTTTGCATTTTATTACGACCATGAGATACGCATGATCGAACCATGATTTTTTTGTCTTTTTGTTTTGGTAGTTTTCAGAGGAAAGGTTTTAGGGAAATCCCCTTTTCAGTCATCAGACAGCTTGCCTGGACAACATGAGTATCTGATCCAAGTACAAAGAGTCTTCAAACACCAGGGGCATGATGGGATACATCGGGAAGTTAAACTTGTAACGCCGGCCTCAGAGGCACTGTGTGGTGTACCAGATTTAATAGCAACCAAAATATATCTCATCACAGGTAAATTAACAACTTGAAAAATGTTACATCATACACTCATGGTGAATCTAATGTACAGGCGATGCATCAAGTACAATATGCCATGGTCCAGTAATTATGATGTTTGGCTCATGTTCGATGGTGCATGGGTGCGAACACTGCCTGGAACATGGTGTTTGTTCCCTTAGGCAAGACATACAATTGCCTCTCTCTACCTATAGAGCAAAAATAGGAATTTGTGAGGGTCGAATTTGAATTAAGCGCTAATATGGCTGCCGAGTGGCCCAGGACCTAATAAACAGGGTACAAATTGTATAGCACCGCTAGTGTCATTATCGGCGGATACGTGCGCATTTATCATGCATTGAAGACGGAAATGTTTGTAGAATTAAATTACTTCTGAATCTTTTATTTGTAACAATAGCCTAATCTCAAATAATCAGTTAGAATCAAACAGATATGACATTGTTATGAATCGATAAATGTGGTATTGAAGAAATAAGTTCATATGTATCACCTTATAATAAGGAAAGCAACGCTTTTTTTCCGAACATTTACCATGTATTTACTATCCTATAGGCAAAGTAGTTGAAGGCCAAATGCAGTTAAGTGTGTGCGACTGGGTTGCAGAGTGGGAGTCCGTAACCAGACCACAACGTCAGGGAATAAAGCATATGTACAAGAAGTCCTGCACCAACTGCATGGTAGGAAAGCTTACAAACAGACTTTTTTAAATGTGCGTTACTATGACGAATCAGAAAAGGCTGAATTAGCATACAGTTGCATATATTTGAAATTGTTTTAAAAATAGGTTCAAGATCTTTGTGTAGATGGCTACAAATAATAGTTTCACCTCTGTAAAGCATTTGGTCGCAGTACTGTTGGTGTTGAAACACTTCAATAATTTAAATAGAGAGGGGGTAGTGTGGGCGGGGTTTCCAATAAGAAGAGGGTGCAGGGGACTGTACGTACATACAATGTGGGTAACAGATGGCTAAGCTTTGGCTAATCATCATTTCTCTTCAATCAAGAGCGACAGGACAAAGACACTCACTGATGAAGATAATTTCGAAACTATTTAATTATTTCTGTGTGGTTCAGAGACCATGATGAATTAGGAAAAGCTTCAGTGATTTCCCTGGAATGCTCTACATTAATCAATTAAAAGAATCTAATTTGGCACAAAAAATTGATTTCCCCCGAGTGGTTCTCAGATGTGTTGTTCATCATAATACTTGTCATTAATTTATTGAGCCTGCCAACTTGTGGGTGATTGGACACCCACAAATCATTACTGATTTTGTAAATCAATGCCCATGTGGCTTTTGGTTCACTGAGCAGCAAATGAAATCACAACATTCAATGGGATCATATTTCAGTAAACTATGAAAGAAAGATACCTGGGTAATTAACAGCCAAAACGTATGACCTACTGTTATATGTACAACTCTTCTTTAACTCCAACCAGGGGGGGGGGGGGGCGGAGGGGGGGCCCAAGAAAGTGCGCCACCAACGTTGAAATGTATCTCATTCGTTCTTCCACGCTCATGAGCCACACATCTCACACAGTAAATACGTATAGATCGCTACCTCGAAGCGCACCATTGAAACACGTACAGATTTGCTCCGTGTATCGCTCTCCGCATTTAGTGATTCATACAACGTCCGCAAAGCCAGGTACGCAGGCACGATCTACACGGATTTTGTTTTGGGGCGATGTCATTTTCTGCCATTTTCGTTCGAAAACAACACGATAAAACGCAAGGGGGTCACAGGCAGATTTTTTTTTAAATTCAGTATATCACTGCTACATCCTTTTTTAACGAATCCATGGAAAAAAATGAGTGGGGTCAAAGCACGATTTTTCACAATTTATCGATTATTATTGCCCTTTTTAGGGGAGGTATTTGTTAACGTCGTTTGAGTATTTGTGCACAATCTCCACGCGCATCAACGGTACGTCAACGCTTAATTTTTTCGACTGCTTTTTTCATTTTCAATACAATTTTTGTCATTGGATGATAAACATTAAGGTAAATAACAACCTTGTACAACTACAAAAGACAAGATGTTAAGATTGGATGCCAAAAACTATTTATTTTTCGAGTGAGAAAATTGTTCCCCCCTATTTTGAGAATGGACGGTACCACAGCGTTTCGCAATCACAGCCTCGAAGGGCCCCCCCTCCGCCCCCCCCCCTGACTCCAACCAAAACATTGATATGGGATAGATACAAATAAAATATGTTACTATGATAAAACAATTATGCTCCATGATAAATTCAACATGTATGCCAACTCAAAGACCAATGTTTGTGTGTGGTTGTCAAGTTGTTATTTTATTTTATATTTTTGGTGAAAATTGTTAATTGTTTAACAGGGAGGATATGGAACACATTTTGAAGGTGCTGCTTTTATTTTATTTTGAAAGGATAGCAGAACATGTTCTGTCTTTTACTATCTTACTGCATTTAGACTCATTCAATAAGTAGGCTAAAAATGACTACCATTTTACTTTTATAACAGAGGGAAAAAGGTGATTTGGTGAAAGTCACATGCTTTAATCAGTTCATATAAAAAATAAGATTATTATTATTATTATTATTTGTTATTTAGTTGTTATCTTTGTCATCTGAGTAAAATTGACTATTTTCCACACACCTAGATCCGAGTCAACTCACCCAGTCCATTATCCCATCCACTGCCTCAAGGACCACTGGACTATTTCCATGGGTGTACTTATACATCCTACACACATCTCAGTGTCAGCATTGTGAATTGTGAGGCATCCTATGCAAGCTGTGTGCAAGATCGCAATGGTGGATGCAACTGGCTTAGTAACACTGGTTACCACCAATGCTTAGAGACAAGAAAAATTGAGTTACAATTAACACACAACCATAAACTTGGGCTGAATCTGAACACTATCAACCAAGAAGGCAATTGGTAATTTATCTTAAGATGGTTATAACCACTAAATAAAGAGTTGGTACAAACAGCGTTGGCTAGGAAATCTTAGAATATTTGCAATTAATAGTTTTTTATATTATAGCCAATTAGTTATAATAGCTAATATATTACTTATGGAGATGACAACTGGTAACAACCGTGTTGAGAGCAAATTCACACAATGTTTACACACTAGATTGAATCTCCGATGATACAATGACAGTGACACCCAGTAACACTGAGTATTTTATAGATGCTGTTGCCACCCACTGTTAAAGATAGGATACCATTTGGAGATATCAAAAATATTTACTACCGAATTATTAAGAAATATCTTACTCATTTGAAAGTAAATAATGATTGTAGGCATCCAGCAAAATGATTGCGGTAGATATTCTGTAATTATTCCGAAAAATTGAATTTTATAAAGAAAAATTCGCTATCGCCAGACGGCGATTGCAAAAAACACAAAGATAACTTAAGAATAACTGCTCGACGCCGGTTGAAAACAAACGCTGTTTTTCGTGCTTTTCTCAGCATCCATGATTGTAAAACTTCAGAAAAGTCAGTTAAACGATATTTACTATGAAATACAACCCCCCAAATCTACCCATTCATGATAATTAAAGCAATTACCAATGGTGTAAACTACCTTTAAGAGGAGGGGGGGGGGGGGGGGGGTAAATTTGCCCCATATCTTGCTTTATATGTCAATACAGCAATTCTTATGCCAGATTCTGAACTAGTTTATTTACAAAGGCCCAAGATTGGAAAGTATAATTTGTTTGGCGAATCGTCAAATTAATTGTACAGTTATTACATGTACAATGTATGTATATAGAATTATTAACCTTTTTAATTCACATATTACGTATATTTATAGAGAATTTTGATTAAATTAAATCATTATTTGGATTAGAAAACTAACAGATTAACACAAAATTATATTCTTTTGTCATTTCATTTATTTAGAAAGAGGTATGTGCCAAGATTCCCTTTTTGATAAAATAACCTGATATAGCAAGAGGGCGCCACACATAAAAGGCAGTTTACACAAAAACAGAAACAACTTGCTGCTCAGGTTATGAGAAGTGAGCCCTCTATGGCTCATTCTAAATAATCTCACAGATAGTTGGAAATCAGGAAAATTATTGTAAACTTTTAATAAAGACATTGAAATGGGAACAAAGTCCCTTACTGTGTATATTTGACTCGATGATATATGCTGTAAGAAAAATCTATACAAATTTAGTTTACCGGTATTTATCCTTCGGGGGGGGGGGGGGGGGGGGGGGGGGGGGGGCAACTACCAGAAATTGGTTGAAAAGTCAGATACAATAACACGAGTATTATTTACAAATCATGTTGAAATCCATTTAACCAGTTCGCGCCGGATGACGAATATAAACGCAAACATTTCCCCAAATTCAAAACGGATGACGAATATATACGCCAAGTTCAAGTTCGGAAATATATGTCAGCAGCGCGCAAGGCCGGAAATGCGTGGGTGTGCTACCCAGCACTATAGGCCTGAACACGCTTCGGATCGAGTTTCGTTAAAAATAATCCCGCCCGTCGGCTCGGCGATGTTAAAATAATCCCGGCGCGAACTGGTTAAAAGAAAATCAGAATGAAGAATCAACACAAACCAAAGCAAACAGCATTTTATAGATGTAATTTTTGAAATGATGGTCATGTGGTTTTTAGACGACTCAAGAACTATGAAACCACGCAAAAATATAGACGGACCTTTTTTCAACTGTTTTTATGCAGGATACATGAGTAGTCAGACAAGGTAAAATCCCTAATACTTTGCAGTAGAAAAAATACTGACCATAAAACTATCTTAAGGTTTTGCCAAAGGAATGTAATGTATATCAATTAGCAATGCAGGGAAGTTGAATGATTTCATAACTAAATATAGAGCAACTCATTTCATGTTTACTGTGACCTTGAGGCCTGCCATCAGGAGGATTTAGGGCAATTTTTAACTAGAAGAGTGGAGGGGGCAGAGGTATGGTGGGGTAGGGGTGGAACTGGAAGGTGAATAGGCATTGGTGGGGATTGAAAGATACAAGGGGGGAGTTGGAGGCTAGGGTGGGGAGAGGGAAGGAATGAACAGGGACTTGGGTGGGAGGGAAAGGTGGGAGGGGAAAGGTAGGATGGGGCAAGGGGAAGTAGCTGTCAATGGGAAGGTACAGGATGAAGGGGGCAGGTAGTCATACATGTATATAATTAGGTGGAGTGGGGCATAGCAGGGGTGAAGGGGGAAGGGAGGGTAAAAAAGGATACAAACAGAGGAAGGGGTGTTAAGATGTAGATGCCGGAATAGCCTGTCACATATATAGGGGTGGCAGGGTAGGGGTGGCAGGGTAGGGTTGGCAGGGTACTAGGGGTGCAGGAGTTTCAGGGGCGAGACGGTATAAGATACAAAATTGAGACAAGCATGTCAGGATGCATGGACAGAGGAAGGGGTGAATACAGGGATGGACAGGGTTACGCTAGAGTGTGCAGGAGTGGGTCGCAAAATGCTAGGTATTCCTCTAAAAAGTTAATTCAAAGTAAGTCAAATATTAACACTGACAAATGTTCACCAATATTGTGAATCTAATTTTGTAATTTAGGCACCAATAACAAGTGTCAACCCAAGAGGAACCAAATTAAATTACTGTCGACACAAGTGATGCAATCTTTCTAAAAGACCGCGCTGCTCTTGAAGAACAAACTGCAAGGAATCAATCTATATCAGATAACTTGTCAGAAAAATTGGTTTGGTGGGTTGGACTTGCATTCCATGCTGATTCAATAACCGAGTATAGTTATTTTGAGGATTGGCCTGGCGGAAACCTGTCATTGTTTTATTTTGATATATAAATGGATGCTAAACTGACCAGAAAGCAGTAGCACTATGTTAATGGACACAGAATTGGTGTCTTATTATTTCTCTCAGCATTCCAAAATTGGTCTTTCCTCGGAGGTGTTGCATGCTAGTAAATTGGAAAGCCAGTGAAAGGAAAGCACATTATATCCACAAAGCTTTACGAAGACAAGAAAAAAAAATACATGTATAAATAGACATCATTTCTGTGGCCATAGGAAAATTTAGACATATCTCACTTCTCAGTGTCAAGATTTCCTCCTAATAAAGCCGATATGAACAGGGATGATATAGGGGGGGATTGAGAAGGGGGGGGGGGGGGGATTGGGATGATGGGGGGGGGGGGGGGGGGGGGGGGGGGGATTGGGGGATGATTGGGGGGGGGGGGGGGGGTGTGATTGGGGGATGATTAGGGGGGGGGGGGGTGATTTGAGGAGGAGGTACTTTTATTTCAGAAACCCTGTCACTACTTTGACAGGACCATTATTTAAACCTGAACTCCATCGGGTGTGTGCAAATTCCTATACAAATTTGAGGATTCAGGACTTTTAAGGGTAAGCCATTTAATCATCCAGAATGTTTATTTGGACTCTACGTTTGTTTACTAACTATGTTTACAAACAACATACAAAAGCTTGATTCACTGTAAAAGTGAAAACTACCTCTTTCATATGACAGATTGGGGGGGGGGGGGGGGGGGTTAGGGGGGTTAAATTGAGAATTCAATGGTTTCCTTGAATGGTTATCAAAACAAGACCAACTACCCTCTTATACCAGCCCACTTACACAGTGTATGACATCACAGATTTAGAATGCCCATATATGGTTAGTTCAGTCACAGCACCACCAGGTGGAACCACTAGAGTTTGACGTCACAGGACGTCACAAAAGGACGCTTTTAATGGGCCTCAGAAACCACCATGGACTGACCTCCTGACCTAAAGCATTTTGTGGTTTACTAGTTGGAGATTAGGGGTTTGACATTTGACTGGAAAATTTGAGGTATGCAAGACAAATATGTATTTCCAAGTATTGTAAGAAAGTAAAAGTACTGGTAATGACAAATAATAATAATGAGAATTATTAATTACCTCCAAATAGGCACTTAGGGAGACAATCCCATAGAGATGTACACAAACTTAAAACAGTCTTAACTTGTTTACCCTAACCCTTTTCTCTAAGATCTTTGAGATTTATGCTATTTAGACCAAAATCTGTCGTTCTAAGACAAAAATAACTCCCAAATATTGTTTTTTAGGGTAGCTAGACACTTAGGGAGACACTGAAATGTCTCCCTAAGTGCCACTGTCTCCTTATTACCTAAAAACTTACGCTAATTTGTCTCCCCAAGTGCCTATTTGACAGTACCAAAATTTGCCTAAAAGATAATATGTTATCACATTAGACAGTCTACAAAATATAAATTATATTTTCTTCCCCAAGAAAATACTAATATAAAAGATTGGTTAGAACTGATTAAAGGCATTTTAATGGTGTCCCTTTCTGAAACTCTTAAATAACAGTAATGCACCTTTTTGACATAGTTGCAATGTAATAAGAGCTTAAATACCCACAGTCACACCAAAATATTCTTACAAATTTGGCAAAGTTCCATGGTACGTGCTCTGCACCAACCTAAACCATTTTTGTGGCCAATTACCAACTCTGTCACTACCTACTACCGCTAGTCTATCCTTTGGACATAGTTGGCCCATTTCCAAACTGAGCAGGTTGCTAATAGACTTTCCTGTTTAGCTTTCTTTCAGATATTTTACCAGCACTTCCCAAGGCTTCCGTCCCTCCAAGGGTGGGCAGGAGAGGGGTTAAAATTTGGCCCAGTTTTAATCCCAAATAAGAAAAACCTACACTAACAAATACTATACTAACAAACACAAATCATCGATTTGTTTTAAAGTAAATTGTGTTGAGATCTTATCAGACTGATTTGGTTGAAACATCTTCTGAATTGATTTACGTCTTCCATTACATATAAAAATAAAACGAAACTTGGAGGTCTGCAGAAACTGTTAAATTATGACCTGGTGAATCAGAGGTTATAAAGTTCAACAGTTCGACCGTGTATCCTTTTTATAGTACCATAGATCATGGAGGTAGGAATTCTTACCTCCATGCATACATCAAAATTCAAGGTATATATATTATCTCCTTTAACAATTTGTTTCCTGCTTTCCAGATGTTAAAAAGACTACTACTAGAATCCACTACTAGCAGTACAATTGAGATACAAAATAACTGAATAAATAAGGTGAGGAACTTAAACATTTGTACTTTGTTGTGGTTCTTTTGTTGACAGCTTCTGTACAGCAGTGTTACCAGAATTATATGGGGGGGAGGGGGGGGGGGGGGGGGGGTAATTATTTGTATGGAACTGCAAGCTCTGTGGAAATTCTGAGTGCAGTTTTTGACCACTTGAATTGAAAGCAGAGTGCCAGATCATTACCCTCATTGTATGGCATGAACACAAATTACACCAAATGCTTCCCGAATGTATCCTGATCATTATCCCAAATAATTAAAGGTAGTATACACCATTGGTAATTGCTTTAATTATCATGAATGGGTAGATTTGGGGCGTTGTATTTCATGGTAAATATCGTTTAACTGACTTTTCCGAAGTTTTACAATCATGGATGCCGAGAAAAGGACGAAAAACAGCGTTTGTTTTCAACCGGGGTCGAGCAGTTATTCTTATGTTATCTTTGTTTTTTCGCTCTCGCCGTCCGGCGAGAGCGAATTTTTCTTTATAAAATTCATTTTTTAAAAATAATTACAGGATATCTAGCGCAATCCTTTTGCTGAATGCCTAGAATCATTGTTTACTTTCAATTGAGTAAGGTATTTCTTAATAATTCAGTAGTAAATATTTTCGATATCTGCAAATGGTGTATACTACCTTTAAGACACAAACATAATTGTGATTTTTGTATTAAAGTGAGAATCCATGCTTCTACCATCTAACAACTGACACTGATTTTGTAGTTTGTATTATTCTCGTCTTCTAGCTCACTCATCGTCGCTGCCTTCATGAGTTATTTGTCTGTTTTCTGGGGGGGGGGGGGATTTTCAGGAAGGGGGGGGGGGATTTTCAGGAAGGGGGGAGGGGGGTTTTCATGGGGGCTTTCATGAGGGGCGTGCCCCACTCTCGCCCCCTACACTGCTTTTGGAACCAGGCTACAAATCGTAGACACAGAAGATCAGCGCGGTGGATACCAGATGTATATCTTAGATCTACCTGTGTATTAAAAGAGCAGGCGGGGGCTGAAGGAGTTTTCAGGAAAAAATTTAAGATTGACTGGAGACTATTGTTAGTTTATTGTGGGCAAGTTAAATTATTTTATAAGGAAAGTGATCTTCATTTAATAAACATCAATAAATGGTGATGAACCAATGAAAGATGTTTTCCAGTAAATAATATACTTTCTCGTCCGAAAAGAATGTACAAAAATTAGGGGATTTTTGAGTGAAGACCGCCTTTTAAAAATACATTTTGTAAAACTTTGACACAATGATTTGAAGACTACCTTTAATAAGAATAACCCCCAGTGCTGTCTTTTGTTACTGTTCAAACAGGACGGAATTCAAGCCACACCTTTCATCAGTCAAGAGCCAATAACAGGATGTGCCTAGATTTAAAAAAACTGGCCAACCTTTCTAAAAATGTTAGCTAATTAGAAACATTTCTGCATGGACGCTATTACCAAACAACAAACTATAGAATAATATTCAGCGTTTGACCTTATTCCTAAAATATATCGTGCAGATGCAATCTTCATACAAGAACAATATGGCAGACATTTCAATTACATTAGACATTAGAAAAAATTATCTTTAAACTATAATCGACTACACGTGTAAACAGCAAATTTATACAAACAAAAGCAAAAATAGTAAGATAACTTGAACACAATTTCCAACTTCCTCACACCAGACTGGATGGTTATTATCAGAATGTACAAACAATTTTCATTTCTAAAAACAATTTGTCAGCAATATTTTATGGCCAAAGTTATCCTCTAGAATAGCAACAACGTAACAAATAGAGGTTACAAAACGGTAATTGTCACAGATTATGCCATTTGTATAACTTCATTTTGCCTAGCCATACTTTGGTTGATTTGGTTATGATGCACAGGTGTTTCCAACATCAAAGGTTTCTTACACCCAGTATTAACAAAAGTTATAGGGGAAAATTTAAAGTTCAATGAGCCACTGCCAATAACACCATTGTTCGGTCAATGAACCCATGTTTTGCCAAAACCAAAGACTTAAGCTGGATATTGTGAAAAGTATCTTTTAAAGAAAGTAAAAATGAGAATGACTGGTAAAAGAAAAAAACTGATTGGGCGACTAATGCTCAAAGGGCTATAAGTTTTTATCAACATGCATGTTTTCTTTTTGATCAAATACATGGACAGCAAGGAATACAAAAACAAAATCATAACAAATTATTGGTCACTGAGGGTAATCTTTCAAGAGCACAATTAGTTAGAAAATGCTGGAAAATTCCAGACGAGTGGTGCGAAATACGGTACCCTCTGGAGACATGAACACAATGTGTACAATGGAGACAAAACGTCTCCGGAGGGTAAATTTCTATAGATGAAAAGGTCTCCACTGGGAATTTCACGAATTAGATTTGTTGATTTTACTTAAATTACTCAAAAACTAGGATTAGGATGTGGGTTATAGGGTTAGTGTTTGGGTTAGGATATAATATAGGGTATATTGGGTCGAAATTTCAACCCAGGAAAAAAAATATGGTTAAAATGGGGGCATTTTGAAAAACGTGCTAGACTTTCTAACCAAGTTGTACACGAGAACAAAGCCATGTCTCCACAGTGATACAAAAATGTGAATGTATGTACTGTAGGTGTGGACACACTGTATAGAGATTACTGTGAGTTTTTTTGAAATCAAGACGGTACTCTCAAAATCAACAAATCAAATTTGCTGTTTAACTAGTATTCAGATTCGCCATCATCACATGATGAAGTCCCACAGATAATCTTGTAATATAAGTTCAGTATCAGTCATAATGTGGTGATCGGAAGATAATCTTCCAAGTTCCATGCAAGTACAAGTTCCATGAAAATTATTTTTTAAAGTTGGACAAATAAGGTACTAAATAAAAGCAAAGACAAAACACCCAAACCACTAGCTTGAACTGAACAAACACATTTCAGAAAATAATAGCCAACTGGATAAATAGCCAAGAGAATTACTACCTGAATTTATTCATCAATAAACATACAAAAATATCCTTCCCATTAGCATCATGTGTTGACAAATCTTGCCACTGTCTGTAATCTACTTGTTCATCATCAGCAAGATTGATTCATATCTGTTACAACAAACACCTTTGAGAGAAAAACATATACCGTTAATTTCAAGTGAAAAACTAAACTTGTTTGTTGCTATCCTGCAAAAATGTGAGGAATTGAAAATGTCTAACAAAGTAGGAAATAAACACTTAGTGTATTATAGACAAAACCATGTGTCTTCATTACCAGAAGGAAATTAAATACAGCAAGAAGGTACTGATTTTTTAACAAGTTTGTCAACTCTTTTTTGCAATTCTTTTCCTTGATTACTATGGCCCACTTATCTTGTAGGGCATATTTCCTGTGCGGACCATCATCGCCCTACGAGTACAAGCTCCACCGAACCTGGAAAATCCCCAAGAATTAACTCTGTCAATCTTCATTATACATTTGAGCTGAATACACAGCCTCTTCAATCAGCATATAATCAGGCTAAAACTTTGCCAGGTCCTTGCTTCAAACATTTTGTAGTCTGGGCTCTGATGATGGCCAGGTTATCGTCAGTGAGGTTCATAGAGGAATCAGTGGAAATAATCCAAAGATAATTTAAGACAGAGCCTTTAGAGGTCAACTTGGGACAAGTGTAGGAATTTACAATTGATGAGGGAACATGATTTGGCAGGACTTTTGACACCATCAGGTCAACTTCTACAATCAATATCATTTTAAGTTCACAGAGACCACAAATCAAAACACCTGATCACTTGCATAAAACTGCAACAAATTGTAGCTATATGGAAAGCCACAAACAAGTTTCAATTGGTATGCTGTTTCTCCTCTATTTTACCCCATCAATTGAAAATTTAAATTGGGACTCAATTGGTTTCAATTGGTTTCAAACTATTTAGTTTGAAACTGTTTACTATTCAAACCAATTAGTTATTTGAATTTGCCATTTTCAGTAGGGATAATAGTGGTAGTGCAATTTGCAAATCTTCATGATAAAATTCTTTGCAACAGGCCAAAACAGGTAGCCATCCTGTACTATATTTGCTCCCAGATAAAAGGAAGGTTAAGTGGTAGTTATTTGTTTTCTGTGAATAAAATAAGCATTAAACACTGTGACTCGAAAGCCTGTCAACCCAGTGAAAGACTCGACTGTCATCGACCTGTCACGGTAGTCTAGTGGATAGTAGGTTGAGCTATAGATCGAAAGGTCCCTGGTTCGAATCCACTAGTATCAACTATTCTTGAGTGAAATTTATCTTTGGTACAGTTTTGACAAACTGAAGGCAAAAGATACGAAAACATTAAGTACCACAGTCGATCTCAGGCTGTGCTCTGTAGTCATACGAGTCGATGTGGCCGGCTGCCATAGGCGCCTTTACGTGCCAGCGGCTCGACTACGTTGTAGCCGCGTCCTTTGCAATTCAGCACCTGAGGGCCTCAATGGAAAGCAGTGCTGTGCACTGATTGGAGTTTACCCTCATTAAAGATGACATAAATAAATAAGTACTTTATTTGTTGTCTGCTTTCAAGAGTGGAAACTGCATGCAGTGTATACTAAGAAACCCTTCACTGCATGCAGTGTAATGAAACAAATGCGCCTCCAGCCATGAGCATGAGTGTAGGGGTGGTGGGTAGCCAAGTTTTAGCCTGTACCATGCATCACCAGCAGCAGCCACTGATGAATCTAACCACAACATAAAACCACACATCCCAAGGGACTGCCAGACATGAAATGAATCACTGGAGGGTGTCTGTACCTACATGGTTGGTTTCAGTTGACGTCACTGTGGTCAGTGCAGCTTCAGCATGGAGTCTAGTCACATAGCGTGCACATTTATTTATTGCCAGCTACTATTTTACAGTCAAATATAAAAGTTCTTATTGCAGGGTGTCTGGTGATGAGTTGAGTTCCTGGGTGGGGAAACAAGTTGATGTTTTGACAGTCTTTCCCCCTCCTTAAATTCCACTAACTTCAAAGAAACTTTAAAATCTCACTTTAGGAGATATTTTGACAACATTTGTATGATGACAGGAAAGCTTAACTTTGAAGCAATGTTGTAACTTTTATATGGAAAAGCAAGAAATGGTAAGGAACTAAACAAATTCTGGGAAAGTTATCAGATATTATTATGCCCCTCCTTTTTCAAGAAAGCTGAACTTTGAAGCAATTGTCTACGTGGAAAAGAAGAAAGGGACACTTCAAACTAAACTGGGAATTTATCACATTTTATGCCCTTCCTTATTCAGGAAAGATTAACTTAGAAGCAATATTCTACATGAAAAGGAAAGAAATGGACACTTTGAGCTAAACAAATTCTGAAAAAGTGATCACATTTTATGCCCCCCCTTTTTTCAGAAAATTATGGGAAAATTATAGAAAATCTTCAAAGGGATCGTATACAATTGGTAATTACTCCAACAATTAATGGTAATAAAAACTTGCTTGGTAAGTACAGCAGCTTTGGATAGTATAATGCATTTTTAGAAACTTTTCACTTTGAGGTACTGCGGATATGGAAAAAGATATCACTTTTTATCCACAAAAGATTTGAATCTGGGAAGCGTTACTGCAGTGACATTTCTCAGATTGTGTATTTCAAATGAAGATTATTCTAATCGCGTGGTCATAACCGCTCCAGATTTTCGGCAATATCTCAAAATTGCTACCACCTTTTGAAATGAAATTTTTACAGGTTAGTTTTATGGTATATATATATAACTATATAGGATTGAAACAAACAGTGGGTTCCAATTACCAAACGTATACGATCCCTATAAGTTGTATAATAAGTTGTATAATAGAAAAAAATATTTCCCCCAAATAACTTTAATACAGTATTAAAGTTATTTGAGGGAAATATTTCCTTCTTGACAAATAGACAAAAATGCAATAAAACTTGGTTTGCAAGCTACACTTATTCTAAATACTACTTCTTTACATGCAGACCCTCCCCTACCAATATGCTTGCCTCCTGTTCTTCCACACTAAGATGATTGTCCTTGTTGTGTGACAGCAAACAGTGACAGCTCTGCCCACATCATCATCTTCATCTCATCATAATGCCAATCAACCTACTCACTCAAGATTGCAGACAGGAAGTTCATCATATCCTACCAATACATTTTTTTCTACTTCCCTTTTCACACTTCATTCTCACTTTTACCAGGTACCTGCAAATGGAATTCATGGACATATTTTGGGTAGCATCTCATTCCCTTTATGGACTGCAGCGTGCACACATCGCAGACACGCCAACCCAATAATGTTAAACTGGACGTCAATCGCGAAAAAAACAAAAGCAACCAGAACAACTGCCCGACGCCGTTTGAAAACGAACACCGTTTTTTTTTGTTTTTTTTCTGGCATCCATGATTGTAAAACTTTTGACAGGTCAGAAAAACGATAAAATACAACCCCCAAATCCACCCATTCTTGATAATTCAAGGAAACATCATGTTTGAATTGCATACCAATTTTTAAGTAGAATAGATAGACCTGCACATTAAGATATTGTTAATACAACTCACCATTATTTGTAAACATTTTGAGATTGATACAAAACAGGTGTGACTTGTTATATAAACCTGTTTGATGTTTGTTCTTCTATAATCTGATGATATTTATCATTTAATCAGTCAACGTCAAGCTTAAGTTTCTCACTTTACCTTTCCAAACTACCCAATTTGGCAGAGTCAAGCATATACATATCTCAACTGAAAATGGAGACATGGTTTTAGTTTTCATCCATAAAAGCTGATTTATTAACTCCCCCAGTAGATGTGTCTTCGAGTCAAATATCCCAAGTCTGATTCTGACAAGTGCTGTGATGAGGTCAAAGTTATAAATTCACCTTGCATGTTGAATCCGCAACATCTTTATGCAGGCAACAATAAACTACAATCGGATTAAATCACTGCATCACCAATGCTCTCTATGATTACACCTTGTAGTTGTAGCATAAAAGCCATGTGCATTGTCCCACTAAATAGGTGGATTCTCCACATAGTTTGAATTTATGCTTTTGTTGCATCCTTTAGTTGTTAACAAGAACACCTGGACATTAGCCACCTGTTTGGAAGTTTGTACCTTCAACCATTCCATTGTACCATGCATACAGTATCATTGTAACTGATACAGCATATAGACCATGTGCCCTCTGTTTACATCATATTCAAATGTGCCCGTCAATATGCGCACGCATCATGTTTTACATAAACATCAGAGGTCACATGATCAAAGGTGGTCTGACCTGTGGCGTCACTCCTCAACAACATTTTATGCAAAACACGATGTGTGCGCATATTGCCGGGCACATTTGAATACAGATGTAAACACGTGACGTCAGAGGGCACATCGTCTATACATCCAACTGACTATTATATTTATAACGTTAAGAATGTATAGAATTTTACTGCAGATTTGCAAGAATAAATACTGTCTAGGAAAGTTTTAACAGTTTTGGCATATTCTGCATTCCTTTCCAAGAATTCTGCATAAAAGTATAGATTGGGTGATTTATAATGCATTGTATAAATTATAGTGCTGTTATGATGAATTGGATTGGGCTGGGTGGGGAGAACAATCAATTGGAAATTTATCATTTCTTTCATTTATCTTTCCCTTAACCAATGAACCAAGAAGGGTTAATTCAAAGAGTGTCAAGGACTGGATGTGAAGGAAACTGATCAATTTGGAAATCCACCTGATGCAAAGAAAACGTTTCATGAGTCATTTATGAAGTCAACCACTACAGGAACCAGTAAATGTATTCAGGGTGGGGGAAAGTATGATTCCTATCTCTTCTCAAAAAAGATAGACTTTGACAGCTGAGTTGACAAGTTGAATCATGGAGAAATGAATAAGTATTTTTATTCCTCCATGGCTGTATCATTGACCAGTTGTATCTTCCTGCAACCCTACTATTGGATTGTAAGCTGTAGTATTGTTGCTTTCAATAACACAACCTACTGTAGGTCAGTCCAGGATTATAGATACACAAGCTGTCAAATGATTAGAAATGAACGTTGAGAGTTATGACAAATATGTCACTTAGCCAAAGGCAGGACCATGGTCAGGAATGTGGGCTGCAATTCTTCAACATAACAGGTTGCAAGTGCACCGCCTCAGGATCCAAACAAACATTCCTGAAATATATCTCTCCTAACAACTTTGTAGTGGAATGAAATACCTAGACATTATTCAATCAAGCAAGAATTCAGCAGTTTCTGAGGGTCTTTATGGCCGGACGCATTTGATCATGCTAAGAAATGGAGACTTGCATGTGAGCAACTAGATAACATTTGCAAAAATTGAAAGAAATAATGACTAATTCGTCACCGTCACCACGAAGTAACCTTAACCTCCGCATAGTGGGAAAAAGGTTTCTGGATACAAATTACAAGTGATTTAAGTTGATGATGTTTTGAAATTTTGATATCAATGACGTTTTAGCCTCAACAGTGTAGTACACTTCATGTAAACACATTTTCTAGTTTTGACCAATTTTTTACAAACGTTAATTAATCTTAATTAATGTTTTGTCAAAACTAATTAACTCTGTGTATAGTAACTTCTAGAGGCGACAGATTGTGTGTAATTAATCACCAATTTGAAGAAAAAAAATGCAAGTTTCGTTAGTAATTACTTCGTGGTGACAGTGACGAATTGATAGAGCATCGAAAGAGGACAACATCTGAAGTGAAGGACAATAGTTAGGAAAACACTGACTCCTTAGAACTTTAAGAGTGGTATCAGTGTGCAATTTTCAACTCAAGAATTAGCAAAAGGTCAAGTTGAAATTCAACCCCATGGTTTGTGAATGCCAACTACATGAAATATTCGGGTGAATCCACTATTCAATAAGCCATTTGCGCATGACCCCGAGTTAAATTTGAATAACATCTGGTACACTGACTTGCTCACACAGCTTGGCACAGTTTAACTTTAAATTCTCCAGACCAAAGACGCTGTTGCTATATCACGTGATTCGGGGCAAGCCTTACGCCTCATACGCTAGCAACCCCCGGCTCTGGAATGGTCTGGTGTCTTTTAGCCATTCTCACCCATTGTAAACAATGTATTGGTGCTGAGCGTCTCTTACGTAACTATGCAAAAGCTTGCCCCGAATCACGTGATATAGCAACAGTGTCTTTGGTCTTGATAATTTAAAGTTAAACTGTGCCAAGCTGTGTGAACAAGTCAGTGTACCAGATATTATTTAAATTTAACTCGGGGTCACGCGCAAATGGCTTATTAGACCCCAAAGAGAAAGGTTTGGAGTAAAAGATTTCAATCATCATATTTTTAAAAAGTATTTCTTTTTCTGTTAAATAAGTTTTGTCAGTGTCCCAATGCAATTACCTTGAAACATCATGTTTTGAAACGTATCTTTTGTATCATTTCCTTCCATTATGATTGAATAGAGCCTGTTCAATAATGTTCATATTGTAAAAGGTAGTAATCATCACACAGAATAATGTTTGACAACCAAACAAGAATTATTGCCTACAGCGTATCTTTCAAAAAAAGAAAACCGAGATTTAAATGCTTATTACTCGTAAAGTATTATAGCAAAATACTTCATTTTGTTAAGAGAACCTCACACAAATTGCAACATAACTTTTTTCACCACAATGCATTTCTATAAGGTCCCTAGAATAACATACTAAGTCTTAAACAATCCAAGTGGTAGAAATATGCATAATTTGCATAAATCATTGATACCTTGTTCAAGTCTCCCCAATTAGGGCAACCCTTCATCTATCTTTTAGCCAAATTAGACTCCTCGTTTTCCCCCCGTTTTGTTTGCCGGGCTAAATATAATAATGTTATAATTGTTTACATAATTTTTCATAAGGTTTTAATGGGATAACTGTGCCAGTATTAGCAAGCAACATGGGGAATTCAAAGCTCTTCAATACTGACTACTTGATGATATCTGGGGACAAGATAAATGTGTGCATATTATAGGATATAATAGTAGTCATTTTGGATCATTACTATGTTCTCAGTCATAATTATTCAGTCACTTATTAGGCCCCTATATGCTTTAGAAAGTATTATTGAAGTAAGTCTTATTTGTGCCTATAAAGTATTGGCCTTTAAAGGTAGGATACACCATTTGCAGATATCGAAAATATTTACTACCGAATTATTAAGAAATATCTTACTTATTTGAAAGTAAATAATGATTCTAGGCATTCAGCAAAAGGATTGCGCTAGAAATCCTGTAATTATTCCCAAAAAATGAATTTTATAAACACAAATTCGCGATCGTCGGACGGCGATCGCGAAAAAACAAAGATAACATAAGAATAACGGCTCCTCCCCGGTTGAAAACAAACGCTGTTTTTCGTGCTTTTCTCGGCATCCATGATTGTAAAACTTTGTTAAAGTCAGTTAAACGATATTTACTATGAAATGCAACCCCCCAAATCTAGCAATTCATGATAATTCAAGCAATTACCAATGGTGTATACTGCCTTTAAATAAAAGAGTATGAGATGATGCAACTGATAATGATTTCTGCTCCTAAATAAACAATAGATTTTTTGAGTAATAATGATTTCAATCTCGGTTTCCTTTATTTTAGGACACATTATACAGTAAATGTTAATGTCCTTAAATAATTAATTAATCTTTTCCAGGGATCCTACCAGTACCTAAATAAGGTTTGCAAGCAAGTAGCCATGATGTCAATAACGTATAACTATCACAAAAAAGTGAGCTATGGAGGAATGGCTATACCCACTCTGAATTTGATTGGTTTATAGCTTTTCCATACACCCACCCACCTCCCATAACTAGTTCTGATCACCACCACACTGTTATTGACACTCCAGTAACCACAGGCCAAAGGGGTGACTCATACAGAGGGACAGGCATGCTACATGGAACAGCCAGTCAATCTTGTGAGAATAAATACAGGCGGTATGGCAAGGTAGTCTCAGTTTGTCAGCCAATGCTCCACGTGTTTACAACAAATCTGATGGTTATTATACTCATGTGCTAAATTAAAGCAAAGGGGGATTTGCTATTGGACAACTTGATCGTATTAATCTAATTGATTCTCCAGACAAGTGTCTTGATTCTATCATCTAAGATGGATTTCTCGTCATTGAGCTTGATTTTTCTGCTCTTCTTGGCATATCTTGAGACAACCCAGATGGTCTTAGGATGTCAATGTGCTCACAGACACCCACAACAACACTTCTGCCAGGCTGAATTTGGTAAGCTATTTTGTGGATATTTGTCATTAACTAGTTCTTGCCAGGATTTTTTTGACATTGACCCTGCCCAGACAAGGTATTATTTTTCACAAACCTCAATCTGAGACAGGATCAAGGCAAGCAGGCATCTGTAGGTAGCACTTTCCGGCCTTGCTTGCCGTGACGGAGCTGGTCGCTGACAGAAATTCTTCAGCTTTGCTACATGACGTGTTTATCTATCGTTCGTTTTGGATTTTGTGTCCATACACAGCATCAAACATGAACTGGTTAAATGAAATTATTCTTTATCTCTTTGAATATGGGTGGTTTATAGTAAACCTTTTAATGTGTTTTGCCTGTTGGTTGCCTTTCGGAATAATTTCAGAGGGTGGCATGGTCCATTTATATTTTTCAAAATTTTAGGAGAATACTATAATCATAGTGCAGCATTTTATTTTGCTTAATTGCATGACACTGACCAATGGTCCCAACAGTTACAAAAATTCATACAAAATTTGTTGACAGTCAGTAGAGTAATAATAAATCACTTTTTTGGATCCAAAAATTCACAAAATGGACTGAACGTGAGCTCAATTGCCCTGGTTGCTCTCATGATTAGCCTAGGCAACAAAATGCCTTCAACAATCTTTGCACAATGCATATACCTAGGCTCCTACACGAGGATAAAACAAATCTCTTCAGTTCTTGGCCACACAACAAACCTCTAATGCAAAGCATTAAAGCTCAATAACAAAGGGACACCCCCTTAGGCAAGGGGCAGTGCTGGGTACATTCCAACCTTCAATCCACCTAATCATCAATTCTCACACCTGACCATTATGATGAGTGTTGACAAATACTGCCACTTACAACTTGTGCTGTTATTATGGTTGAGCATAGAGGTTGAGGGCATCTAGAAAGAAACTTCAACTCAGTTCTCTGATAAAGATGGACCTTGGTGCAGGAGTAGGAGTGCCTCTTATCCACCCAATTACATCTCAACAGTATATTGTCCAGTTATATAATAGGGTACATGTGCATGATCAGATGGAGGCACAATTTGATATACAAAAGCAATTAGCTCTCCGGCAATTTAGATACCAAATTCTTCTACCAAAATATAGGATACTTTCTAATAGAGTCAGTTTAATCTCCAATTTGATACTACCACTAAAAGTAAACAATGGCTGCTTCATCATTAGGTTGCATACTTTGGAAATTCCCTGATAGTACAAAACTGCTGAGAGACAAACCCTGATTCATTTCCCACTAACACCTATTTGTCCTATACAAAGCAACAAAAATGCAAATTAAATGAAGACTTCATAATATTCAATTTATACAATTGGTTAAAATTGCCATAAACAACAGAACAATTATCTCAAACTGATGCACTTTTGTTTTAAAGGTAGGATACACCATTGGTAATTGCTTGAATTATCATGAATGGGTAGATTTGGGGGGTTGTATTTTATAGTAAATAATGTTTAACTGACCTGTCCGAAGTTTTACAATCATGGATGCCGAGAAAAGCACTAGAAACGGCGTTTGTTTTCAACCGGCGCCGAGCAGTTATTCTTATGTTATCTTTGTTTTTTTGCGATCGCCGTCCGGCGATCGCGAATTTTTCTTTATAAAATTCGATTTTTCTGAATAATTACAGGATATCCAGCGCAATCATTTTGCTGGATGCCTGGAATCATTATTTACTTTCAAATGAGTAGGATATTTCTTAATAATTCAGTAGTAAATATTGTTGATATCTGCAAACGGTGTATACTACCTTTAAACAAGGTTAGAACCCTTTCTTGATAACTGTAGGGGGCCTATGTAAAAAAAAATATGTTACATTAAGCACAAAGGAAGAGACCTCACAGGATTAGTTCCCTCGGCACAGATCAAAAACAAATGAATACTAATTGAGAAGAAAAATATAGAATACTGCAGCTGAGTAAATAAAAGGTAAATCTCCCCCAGCTATCTTATGTTTAAAAGGGGAAAGGACATTGTATTGAAGCGCAGCTAAGAAACCTTGTGTCAAAATAATTACTGTGGCTTCGAGATCAACAGAAACTTTGTTTGTCCGGTAAATCTATCATGGATGGCTTGTTTGCATCATTTAAAAGTTTTTTAAAATTCTTCCAGAGCAACTTTTAGATGATTTGTTTGTTTCTGCAAACTGACAGGCCAAAATACTCCCCCCCCCCCCCCCCCCCAGAGCCAAAATGAGCTTTATCAATCCCCAGTTGGAGTATGAAAATGACAACTTCCCAAGGCAGTCGGTAAAAACAGCAGCTAAAAAAAAATTCTACTCTCCATCAATTTCTGAGTCGACTTCATGTTGTGATCCAAAAAGCTGCACACTGAAACATTATGCAAAATCAAAATTGTAATATTTATGATTCTTTCAACCAGATTAAATATTAGAGTAAATAACATTATATTTTCCAAGAAGCTGATAATTTCTGGCCCAATGATCAGAGTGTATTTCTAAGGTCAGACAACTTTCAAGTTGTACCCTCAAATCATCACAAGTTTTACCCTCAAATCATCACAAGTTTTTTAATCTCATTGGCACATCTGAGCTATAAGATACCAAATAAAAAGAGCTTGCATGGTTACTGATTTAGTAATGGCTTAAGATGATCCGACTTTGAGACACAATGATGTCTTTTTTCTTCCAGTTATGAATGGGTCTATTTTCAGATACAGTTTGCTTTTAGAGTCTATAGACAAAATGTATATTCGATGCACATTGAACATAAAACAGTTTTATTCTTATTTCAAGAAATGTAATTTAACCACAATGTAACCTCAAGGCAAGGATGAAGGTTATTCTGGGATGTGTCTCCCAAAACCTGTACTGTGTGTATACCCAGCACGATATGTGGCAGAGGGGTACCCCCCCTCTATCCCTATACTTTATACGCACTCAACACTATTGTAACCTAACCCATCCCCCTTGAAACCTAATAGGAATTCCTGAGATTCCGGGAACACAATGGTCAACACAAAAGAGGGGGGGTTTTCTCTGCCACATTCATGCTTCATATGATCAAGTGGGGCACGACAATTTGACTGAGAGGAAACAATGCTTTAAAGAATGGTTGATGTAAAGAAACACATGTTGCACACAGGATCGAGAGCAAATAGATTTTCATTTTGAGGATTTTGCTGTAGTATCCAAACCAAGCAACCATACAGTGATCCTAAAAACTGTCAAACTGTCCTTGTTTTTATGAAAGAGCCAACATTCCAAGCACTGCACCTTTCAACTATAAAAGGTCACAAATACCAAAGTGTTGATGCCCTCAGCAATACTTTTATCATCATCAGCAATCATTCACCAGTTAGAGTCAACAAATAATTACTGGATTTACCTAACAAAGCAGCTGGAATCCAAGGATTGATAATAAACAAACAAGGTCACCAACCAACAATAGGCACCCTTGGAAGAAGCCAATTGACTGTCCATGCAATCTCAGTTGACAATTGTTCATCACTATGATACATTTCACCTACTTAATCTTCAAAGCTTAAATGTAATTAATATTGATAAGATGCTTATAAGATGATTATCCACTTGCTGCTGGGTTTAGTTCCTATTTAGTCCACAGCCAGAGGAGTGAACCTTGTTTGTTGGATATACTTTGTCTACCGGTACATCAGGAGACCATACTCTTAACCAGTTCGCGCCGGATGACGTATATAAACGCAGACATTTACCCAAATTCAAAACGGATGACGCATAAACACGCCAAGTTCAAGTTCGGAAATGTATGTCAGCAGCGAGCAAGGCCGGAAATGCGTGGGTGTGCTTCCCGGCACTATCAGCCTGAACCCGCTTCAGATCGAGTTTCGTTAAAAATAATCCCGCCCGTGGGCTCGGCGATGTTAAAATAATCCCGGCGCGAACTGGTTAAAGGTAGGATACACCATTTGCAGATATCGAAAATATTTACTACCGGTACCAAATTATCAAGAAATATCTTACTTATTTGAAAGTAAATAATGATTCTAGGCATCCAGCAAATGATTGCTTTAGATATCCTGTAATTATTCCGAAAAATAGATCGCGAAAAAACAATAATAACATAAGAATAACTGCCCGACGCCGGTTGAAAACAAATGCTGTTTTTCGTGATTTTCTTGCCATCCATGATTGTAAAACTACGGACAAGTCAGTTTTAAACGATATTTACTATAAAATACAACCCCCAAATCCATTCATTCATGGTAATTTAAGCAATTACCAATGGTGTATCCTACCTTTAAAGAATCTGCATGATGACCCTGTCTCAGGGTTTAGCAATTTGAGATACCTGCCATGTAATATTATTGTTCACATATTTAGGTACATTAAAACAAAAAGTGACTGAATAATTATAAGAATATGGTAACGATCCAAAATGGCTACTATTATACCCTAAAGTTGCACGCATTTACCGTCCCTTGTCCCCAGATATCATCAAGTATTTTTGCCAAACCTCAGTATTGATGAGCTTAAAATTCACCAAGTTTCTTTGCACAGTTACCATATTAAAACCTTATGGAAAATCATGTGAACAATACAAATATTGTGATATTTAGCCCAGCAAACGAAAACAGGAAAAAAAACCGAGGCGTTCGTAAATTTGACTAAAAAGTAGGCGAAGGGTTGCCTAACGTGGGAGACTTGAACATGTTCAAGGAAATCCCAACAATTATCGGTAAGAAAGCATTTTGACGTTGACATAATCCATTGTAAGCAACAATAATCTTTGACTCAAAAGCCTAATATTGGTTTTTGCCATCATCAACATAAACCGTATTTTTTTAATAAACAGGATATAAATTACTCAGTGTTGCCCAAAGTGATTTTAAGACAAAATTCACTCGGGTGGAAATGATTTCCTAGCTGGTTACTACTTATACTAGCAGTCAAATTGGTTTGTGTCAATGTAAACCATACAGTACAAAAATGATTTTAAGAATATGCTGGATCCAGAACAAGACATTTTAGGGTTTTTACTAGTATTTCTACCTAAAACAGACACTCCTTTGATTATGTCACGTGAGTGAGATTTACTGACAAACAAATAATACAACCATGATTTTAGTCTTGCAAAAGTTGTGGAGTGTGGAATATACCACAACAGCTAGACCAAACGTGACATTTTGTTCACCTCCTTACAAAAATAACTGCTGAAAATAAATCCTCTTAGTCTTACCACAAGGTCTATAAACATTTCTAAGAATATTTTCATTACCTTATCATAACATTTGTTCAAGCAATTAATATTTACAGATGCTATAGTGTTGCTTGCTTGATGAACAATTTGCTTGACATGTGTTTTTAAATGTTTAGTACCCAGGCCCACATAATGTACATGGCCATAGTTTGTCAAACGGTTCCAGTCTATTCGAGGTTGCCATGCTTTGGCTTTTCTACAAAATTAAATTTTATCATGAGCAAGAATTTGGTTACTTGATTATACTTTAATGTTTTTAAAACAAAAAATTGTTATTCATTGGAAAACAGTTTTATTTCACTTTTAAATTGTTGTTTTTGAATATTTCTTTGTGTTCAAGTTATATAATGTTGATGAATATTCTGAACAACGCCACCAACATAAAGGCAACATTTCTCAAATATATCTCAAAATTCTTAAAACTTCCAAATCGGTCATCATTCAGATTCTGATATTACGAGGTTACAGAGTAGGAATCTGTAAAAACATTTAGTATTTACTTCAGCGCAAGGTTCGGGTAAAAATCTGCATTTGGCTGCCGGACTATATCGGCCAATTTGTGTAATTGAATCAAACGCCACAAATACTGATCCTGATACACTGAGCATTATATATACTCACCCCCTCCATTGTCCATGTGAAAAAGATATGTTCATAATGTTGAAACATTTCAGTACATTTTTTATTTCTACAAAGTAGGACTTTACTCAAGAATCGCACATTAGAATTTACATTTATCATCAATTTAACCATTCATGGTTATCAAATTATTAAAATAAATAGATTCCATTTTTCTTTATTTAAACACAGTTATCCGTGCCAAGGTCCTGAGTAAGACTTTTGAGCCCATCGTGCCATCTGAAACCCTGCCGACTACACCTCAACCTACTACCAAACCGCCCTGGAGATTCCCTGCAGTCAGTAAGCTAAGGATGGCCAAACCTCCCAAGAAGCTTCTGCCCTTATCTGAAAGAGAGTTGGACTCTTGGAATACCTGGACAATGAGATTGAGATACATGATACAGGTGGAGAAGGTGTATAAAGGAGAAGAGAGGATTCTAGCCAGAAGCAAGATTGAGCTCGTTAGTCCTGCAGATAGTGGCATGTGTGGTGTGACAAAGCTGGAGGAAGGACACAAATACTTGCTGACAGGTGTGACAAATATTACAATAGACTCTTAGCATTAAGATACCATACTTTAGGATTTATTAAGAAAGTTAACATTGTTCAAGAGGTCTGCTAATACAAAACCATGTAAAACAAAACAAAAATCACTATGATTACAGTCCAAAGCTGGTACATTAAAACATGTAGTGCTGCGTTTGTTTATGGTGTAAATGGAGGACACATGCCTTGCGACACGAAGGTGAATTGGGGTTGGGGTTAGAATCGAGGACGTCCTCGATTGAGATTCTTGTACAAAACCAAAGAAAGCCATCGAAAAAAGTTGGAGTACAAACAAAGGAAATTATCGAGAGGAACAAAATAAACTCCTCGATACACCATAAACAAACGTGCGTGTTCATGTGGAAGTATACAAAAATGTAAGCATACTTTATTTTAAGTGTGGGGATTTGTTGAGACTTTTCAAGTTGTGTTCATGCAGAATTGAGACATTCTGCACACACATCATATCAGGCAATTGAAGTGTTTCTGGTGCAAAAACACATGGGAATGAATTGAATTAAAGTTTGTCTGGTTTCCAAGAGACCTGTTTCCCTTCTATTATAGAACAGGATATGTGATTGGGCGGTGGATATAGCAGACGTTTTGGCTGTCAGACAATTGAAGTGTTGCTACTGGGATACCATGTACTTTTACCATTCTTCATAACTTGATAAATGACCAAAGTGCACGACATTTAAAACTTCTTTAAAACTACTTCCATACATGACTTAACAAAATTACTACACCAGACAGTTTTGTTTGAAACGTGAATTGAGTTGTGAATCTCTTACAACTAATAACAACTGGTATTTTTGGCAAGTTGAATAGGACATGGTTATTACAATTGTCTATCAACTGGTACTGACAAATCATTCTGAATTTCCTTCCTACGATAATATGAATGTCCTGACGGCAATAATATTCAGACACGCTTGGCTTTTTTTCTTGACAGGAAGCTTCGCTGAGAGGGGGCCGACAATTCACCTTTGTGACTGGGTGGTTGAGTCACATCTTGTGACCAAAACACAGAGACAAGGACTGAAGTATATCTACAAGAAATACTGTGATGAATGCACTGTAAGTCAAACCAAATTGTGTGTTGTGATTATAGATAAAGGCCACAGCTTGGTGAAGGCATAATTAATTTAGAGAAACTAGTGCTATTAACCAGTTCGCGCCAGAGGACGTATACAAACTCAAAGTTTTCACCAGATTCAAAATGGATGACGCATAAACACATCACAAGCAAGGCCGGAAATGTCTGTCAGCAGCGAGCAAAGCAGGAATGGCATGGGTGTGTTTTTCGGTACCATCGACCTGAACCCGCCTCGGATCGAGTTTCATAAAAAATAATCCTGCGCCTCTGCTCGGTGATGTTAAAATAATCCCGGCGCGAACAGGTTAAAGAAGCTACAAGCTCATTTATAAAATAAACAAATAAAACAACAGGTAGGCTGATGAAAAACAGTCGCAGCAAATGGGTCATCAACAAGCAATAATTGGATATACCTTTAATGATTTCAAGACCTCAAACATTTTACGAACATAAGTGGAACAATATCAGTAGACAACCTGCTAGTGCTAGATTGCATTCTATCACCTGTTTGATAATTCAATAACCCACTAACTTTACTAACTGATGTTTACTATCAAAGGGAAAGTTTGCAGGATGATCAATATTGACTGGCCACACCATGGAGGAAGGAATTATAGTCTATTCCTTCCTCCATGGCCACACAACAGTTTGCCATAAATGCTAAAGAAACACTGTAAGGAGCTACATCCTGTCAATGTTTCTAAACAAAATGCTCACTTTAGAAGGCTGAGAATCCACCGAACAAAAACATTTTACATACTTCTTTTCAATCTGACAAATGTGACCTGCTTCCACAAAACCAGACATACGTGTAAGTGGGATATAGTACACATCTTCAGCTTTCATTTGGTACCAAAACCAGCTTTATACCATACATACATTCGATTTTATGAGGATTTTAAGACTGCGTGTATACGCAATTACGGGTCAGAAATCAAATAAATTATCACTTTTAGGACACAGTTTGCCTCAATAAATGCATGATTTTTGTACTTCATCAATAAAGTTGATTTTGTTTAACTGAGGGTTAAAGTAAACATATTAAAAAGCAAAAATCGATGTCCGCCAGTTTTTTCACCCCATTTCAACTTTGACGAGCTGTATCTCGAAATAGCCTGTGCGACTTACGTGGGGTTTCGTAGGAGCGGGTCACAAATATGATATTAAAAGTTATGCGTCATGATTTCAGTCTGTTTTACATTTTTATGAAGTAGGATTGGATAATGTAAACCAGTTGAAGAGAGATCATGATAAGATCAGGCAAATCTTGAAATGATTAAGACATCCTTTTTTTTCTCCCTTCAGATCAAGCCTGGTGTCATATACTGGCCTCCGGAAGCCAAGGAAAAAGATGTCTGTGCTTACAACCCCTACTTGTTTCATGAGAATGACTGTGCAGCTCTGTATTCTGCTTGCGTGCGCAGGCCAAGTGGAGTTTGTGAATGGCAAGTTACGAATAAAATGAAAAGATGTCAGAAGGGGGGTAGCATGAACATGAAATCAGGGGGAAGACATGTAAAGAGACACAGTATCTCGTGAAGATGCTATGAAGAAAAAATATATCTAACATAATCATATTATGTATGTGATAATCACATGTTATAGTGTTCTTCGTAATTGTCTGAGATCATAAATCTGCTTACGAGACCGAGCAAATTTGGACCTTTTCACCTTTTGAGAGCAGAATGAAGTGAATGTTCTTTTTAAGACAAACCTAAGTTGTCTGTGAAAAACAGTGATCAACAACAAATGTTTGAATAAGACTCACATGAACGGTTGAACCGATTGTTAACAATTAACAGAAATGTTTCAAATCAATTTGCTAAATGTTCATCTAAAATCACACAATTGTTATTAAATTGTATATAATTCAAAGAAAAAAATTGGATCAGGCAAAAGTATTTTTCCTTGATCATTTTAGGTTTTCACCTTCAATGTTTGATTCCATCAGAATTTTTTAACAATTACAAAGAAAATTATTTAATGTTTGACACTTTTGTGAAAAACGACCCTGTAAATTATTGAATGCTAAATTATATCTTGCTCTGTAAATACATCCTTTTGTGTAAATTGCTGACAAATGTTTGTGGACATACTATTATATTTGTAACTTAAATCCAATATGTGTATCATACTGTTCTAGTGATTGAGGTACCCTGTGTGGCCACCTAATACCTGAAATAGTTTTTACAAACAGGTGTCTTAATAGTTACTAAATTGAGGAGGGGAACCATGGTAGCACTGCCTGATCTAATAAGAGAAGTCCAAGGACAAACTGAACCTGATAACTACTGGATTGGTGTCAATTCAAGAAAATGAACTATTTAAGAATGTCTAGTCCTGTAGCATTGTGAAATGGATCAGCTACGATGCCGTTAGCCCTGGCCATATTTCTTGTTCCTTATACTGGCATGCAGTGTTGTGGTCGAGTACTTTCCGAGTACTTTGTTTACTACCAAATCTTGAGCTGTTTGTTTCAAACAAAACGAGACAAACATTGACAGCAGACAACAAATGAAGTGCATAGAGAAATAAATAACTTGGGATTTGGGATACATAATTATAGATACTTTTTAATCAAATTTTTGGGACAGAAATACTTGGAAAGTACTCGGAAAATACTTGGTCGAGTACTTACCGAATGCCTTTGTCTTAAAAGCTTGATTAATTCAAGATTCTGATTGTCCAGTGTCTGTACTCTGCAGCTTTATCTATACCAAACCATCTTAATATCTTGTAGATAAGCTGATACTGGGGAAGTACTTGACTTACAACTCTGGGTATGGCTACACTCGATCAACCTAGAATCAAGACTCTTTTTGATTTAAGGTTATACCTTAAGTGAGGAGTACCGGTACATGACTCAGATGTACAAGTTTGCACATTCATCAAGAGGAAATATATTTCTGATGGCTATAGTTAGCAGGAATGAAATCACAAGGCACTATAGATAGGAAAACGTCTTACCGGTACCAAAGCCTTCTTGAAGAGTTTGATTCAAGAAAATACTTAATTTTTTAGATTACGCACCTGTTAATGACTTCGCCCATCACCTGCATTAACCAAGCCCAACACCTGTGACCACACCCATCAACTGCAAGTTGACCCCAATGACATTTAAGTAACCACACCCTTCCGCAGAATGCTGAATGCCTATTATACTTGGAACATTGCCCATATTTTTATTGAGGTCCTACATGTGATTATTATTCCATATTTTCCTAAACTTTCTATTTCTTCCTGTAAGAAAAGGGAACCAGCTTTTTATCACGTTTTTTGTTAACTTGACCAAACCCCAAACATTCCCACCCTTAATTACTTATATTAAGAATAAGATTGAGACGGGAATATAAGACTGAAGTGAGATTCAAGTTAAATCTCTTACGAATATTGACGGGTACTGGATACAGCACAGGTATCACTGTGAGGCCCGAAGCACGAAAACCTTTTGTTAGAGCTAAAATTGTAAAAAGTAAACAATATAGTCTGCATTATCACTTTATATGAAAAGGGGACCTATTGTACTTTTCATGTTTTGTTTTGTTCCAGCAAAAGGTTTTCTTGTCTTCGGGCCTCACAGTGTATCAATATGTACATTGTGTAAATATAGGAGGACAAGAACATGTATGATGCTATATAGCTTCTTTAAGAAGCCCATGTAAAATACTGTAAAGAAAATATTCATTCTTCTCTATTTTTGACTAATTATTCAAAGTTGAATTTTATTGTTTTGACTTTTTATGTATACAAACTGAAATATATCAGCAGTATACATCTCTTGGCATCTTGTGTCTTGAAAACCACATTTTGAATTTGCTTTAAACAGCAAAATGTCATACAATTATTTTTGACAAATGTTGCTACAAGTCGATTAGAAACTGCCTTTTCCTTCAAAACAAATAAACAATTACATTTTTACAAGCTGAGATTTACATTCATAAAAAGTGCTAACATTTAAAGGAACTACTGAAAAGAATTTCGGAATGGTTATAAAACATGTATTAAACTAAACCACATCTCTTTCAAGTACCAAACGGCTACATGTACATTGTACTTGTAAACACATACCCATCAGAATATTTCTTTACAAAATCTTAGACTAATATTTTTTGGTACAATTGCAACTTGAAGGTCATTGTGGCAGTTGCTGTTCACACAATGTCATCATTCCAGTTTGACTTAATGGCTCCAGGCATGATTATAAATTTCCTGCTCGGACATTGGTTAATTACAGACCCCTGTTGCCTAACTGGCAAGGCTAGGCTGTTCTCACGAAATCCTCATTGCCTACGAGCAAAATTCACTTCACTTTAATTTCTGAGCACTTTCTTGACCTGTCTTTTAAAACTAATAAGGAAAAGAATAACAGGGCATTGACACTGATGAGAGTGGAAATAAAATTACACTCTACGGAACTCAACAATTTCTAAAAGTGTTTTCATTTGCTGACTTCTGATTTCCTGGTAATATTACTGACATTTCCTGTAAAATGATGTGTAATTTTCAGAAAGTGCAGTCAACTGTTTACAGGTGTTTATGACAAGTAACATTGTGTAATAAACATGCTCATATCAGAAACAAATTGTTGTTTTAAATCATTTGGTGTTTTTTTAATGAATCTGGTTTTTATAATCCCGAAACTGAAACTGAAACTGGGTATCTTCAGTTCGAATATTTTGAGCTTCAAATACTTTTGCAGGAGTTTTGGGAAAGTAAAGATTAATGCTTTTGAGTCCCTGCAAATTATTTCACAAGTCCTTGAGGCTGAAGACTTGTGATGAACTTGAATACAACTCTGGTATAGGTCAAGCCAGTCATAATATTCAGCAATATTCAAATCTCAAGGGTAAGAGTTGATACTGGTTGCTTTTCTGTAACCATGACAGAGTTATAGTTGGGTGTGTCTTCCGTAGACTAACTTCTTCCTTCCGAGAAAGATAGTAAGATCAAAACATCAGTATTTAGGTCAATTAAGCCAAAGAGAAATGTTTTTTTTCATTTGCCGAGTACAGTGTACATTAAAAACTCATCACATTTATAAAAGAGGAAGGCAACATCTCAAAATGTTGGAACACTCAAATTGGTTGCAGACAGGAATGCCACGCACCTGAGAAAATTGTAATTCGGAAATGTACAGCTGAACATAGTTGACATAATAAAAATGAGCTTGCGAATCTCAGCAAAAAAACCCAGAAATGTAGTCATGTCTATCACAAGTCCTCCAGTCCCAATTCAAATCACAAGCTATTCATAAACTTTGACAAAGGCATTATATTCTTAGTGTAATTGTTTATCCAGTTATCAGGCAGCCTGAACTTTAAAAGTAAAGATTACGGAAAGCTGAGCAATGACAAAAACAATCAAAATTGAATACCAGATAGCTGAAGACTCAGTAGTCATGTTATAGAATCAAACCATTGACTTATTGCAAGGGGCAGGTTCTCTTATTTTAAATGCAACTTCTTGACAGAAATCATCAACACATTGTCACTTTAGGACAAGCAGTTTTGTCCACAACAATGCACAACAGATGGCTATCTCATTGCCATTGATGTAATTACTTTTTTCCTAGCAAATAATGTTGCACTTACAAGTGACTTAACATAAAGAAATGCAATTACACACTGAGACAGCAATTATCTTCTTACAGCTGGTCAAACTATCAGAGATGGTTTCATATTATTGAGAGTCTCAGTTTAATTCCAACCGTTCAGCAGACTGGATTAACTCACCGACCTTTTTTGTGCAACTGGCACTTGTCACGATTCTTACAATGGGGCCGTATCGCCAACGCCGCATGTCATGATTTCATGATTCTTACAATGAGGCCGTATCGTAAGTCCAACGCTGCATGTCATGATTCTTACAATGGGGCCGTATCGCAAGTCCAACGCTGCATGTCATGATTCTTACAATGGGGCCGTATCGTAAGTCCAACCCTGCATGTCATGATTCTTACAATGGGGCCGTATCGCCCACGCCGCATGTCATGATTCTTACAATGGGGCCGTATCATAAGTCTACGCTGCATGTCATGATTCTTACAATGGGGCCGTATCATAAGTCTGATGCCTCATGCGGCCCGGATTTATTAGGCATTGGTCTTATATTATTTGGCCTCATAGCTCCAATGCCTCATAAGTCCGATGCCCCATATGTCCGACGTCGGACCAAAAAGCAAATTTAATTGTCGGACTTATGAGGCGTCGGACTTATGAGGCATCAGACCTATTGGTCCTCAAACCTATGAGATGTCAGACTTAAGAGCCTTTATTTGGTTGGGGGATGAGATTTTGTCGGACCAATGAGGCTTCCTACCAATGAGGCTAATTCCTACCAATGAGGCGTCAAACATACGAGCAGACCCCCTCAGTACAACAATGCAAGGTGTCCTGTAGTCCTCAAGTTATCAGAGCATTTATTCTCATATCCTAACATTGATCAATATGAGGGAGTTTACACTGGTCTCAAGTTAGTCCCATAACAATATGGGGAAAGGGGTTAGAGGCACAAATGATTGCACAGAGTAAGAATTTACAGATCTCCCCAAAACAATTTCCCATATATTTTTGTTTTTTACGAGAAAGCATGTGATGTTTAGCTGAATTTAAAAAAACTAAAAGAACTCAAGAACTACCAAACTACAAGAACTCTAAAAGCTTATATGAACATCAGGTATCATTTACAATTTGAAGATTAAGGCACTTGGGGGGACAAATTAGCGTAAGTGTTTAGGTAATAAGGAGACAGTGGCACTTAGAAAGACATTTCAGTGTCTCCCTAAGTGTCTAGCTACCTTAAAAAAGGATTTTTGGGAGTTATTTTTGTCATAGAACGACAGATTTTGGTCTAAATAGCGTAAATCTCGAAGATCTTAGAAAAAAGGGTTAGGGTAAACAAGTTAGGACTGTTTTCAGTTTGTGTACATCTCTATGAGATTGTCTCCCAAGTGCCTTCGGGAGACATTTTAGCGTAAGTTTTTAGGTAGTTGGGAGACATTGGAATTAGGGAGACATTTTAGTGTCTCCCTAATTCCCCAGCTACCTTAAAAAACGATATTTTTGGTTTTTTTACAGTCTAGATTGATAGAGTAGGGTCCAAAATGCATAAATATGAAATTTAGTGGAAAAAGCTCTAGGTAAAAACGGGTTAGGTTACAATAAAGAATGAAAATTTTTGTGCACGTCTCTATGGAGATGTCTCCCAAATGCCCCATTTTCGGGTATTATTATTATTATTATTATTATTATTATTATTATTTCTTTTCGGCAATGAAACCGAGGATTCCTCAAAAGCGCCCAAGGCACTGTAAGCTCGTAAGCCTGAAGAAACCAGAAGGAGGATGAAAGAAATGCCAGAAACACTGGGGCGAGCGCCTTCTCTTAGCGATAAGCGTGACTGGGTTCTTTTACTTTTCCGAAGGACGAAGCAATAGTGGTTTAATTGCCTTGCTTAAGGACACACCTGTCGACAACGGGACTCGAATTCATGCTCTGCGGAACAGAAAACCCAGCTCTTAACCGCTCGGCCACGACACTCCACAAATTAGGTTAATTAGGCTAGCTGATCTGTAATTATTATTATTATTATTTATTCTCCCAAATTGCAAACACACAATCAATCCACAAAATGAACTGAATTAACTATATAACCAATTCCAGCTGGCCAGGATTGACAGAAGTATAATAAAACACTGTGACTCGAAAGCCTGTCAATCTTCTTATTGTCCATGTGGGTACTAAAAGGTCATATTATCGGACAAAAATATCCAGAAGGAAGTTACAAACAAACTCACAGGAATCAAGTAAATTGGTTAATCAAGTCACGTACAGATACAGTGTTGCTCCTATGGTGCGAAATACGGTACCCTCTGGAGACATGAACACAATGTGTACAATGGAGACAAAACGTCTCCGGAGGGTAAATTTCTATAGATGAATAGGTCTCCATTGGGAATTTCACGAATTAGATTTTTGGATTTTACTTAAATTACTCAAAAACTAGAATTAGGATGTGGGTTAGGATTAGTGTTTGGGTTAGGGTATAATATAGGGTATATTGGGTCGAAATTTCAACCCAGGAAAACAATTATGGTTAAAATGGGAGCATTTTGAAAAACGTGCTCGACTTTCTAACCATTTTGTACACAAGAACAAAGCCATGTCTCCACAGTGATACAAAAATGCGAATTAATGGTTGCTCATAGCATGTACACAGTGTAATGCACCTGCACGGTGTCACATGACATATGTTGCACAAAGTATTAAATTCATTTTCCAGTAAACTTGTGTTAGATAGAGCCAGGGCAAAGCAACACAACAAAATACTAGTTTCTGTTAAGAGGTTTGCTGTTGCTGTGGGATTGGTCAATCAGCATTGACACTGTTTGATTGAGGATAATTTGCACCTGTAAGGTTTACAATCTTGAACCAACTAGATTTGGTGTATAGTTACTTTAATCAGGTGTCAATAATTGTCCTTGGAATGTATAGGTTATCGTGTGCAATATTTTCACAGAACAACTATGTTTTCCAAGTTATAGGCTATAAGTGTGATGTTTAGCTAAATTTCGATTTAGAATGCCATGGCCGAGTGATTACGCCACAGTGTTCGACTCATTTATGATGGTGTGTAGGTTCGAAACCAAGAAACATGTGCTCTTGGGCAAGACACTTAACTACATCACTAGTCCGAGTAACTAGGACCCAAATATCGCATCGCATCGCATGGGACGCGCGTGGGACCAACACGCAACGCTTACCGACCTGGCAGCAAAGTGAAGGCAGCTTGCGGAATTAAGCTAGAAATTTCATTTTATCCGAATCGTTGTTTTTTCATCCGAATCGTAGGTAAACCTTAGTACCACAATATTATTCGTCGATGTGTACTTGTATCTCAGATGGCTTATCAAGTACTTTTGTGCCCGTTTTGAGGGTGAAATCGGATGTTTCTTTGGGCAAACAAACATATAGGAAAATTGACATTTTGATTTAAATGAAGAAAAACCAATGGGACTCCCTAGGACCCTACTATCGCAAGATCATGTCCAGATGTTAAAAAAGCGATATTTGGGTCCTAGTTACTCGGACTACTCTCCACCCAGCAGTATAAATATAAAGCCAATTTTGGCAGCAGTGTGGTCTAGACTCCAGGGTAATCATTATTGTAAAGCGCTTTGAGATTGATCGATACGACGCTATATAAGATGACAATTATTATTAAAGTACGGTAATTTTAAACTACATGTACATGTTTAACCTTTAATCAATTGGAACAGAGTAACTAAAATGGCACTCTGCTAATGAATCAGTGAGCCCTCTATTGGCAAACCTTGTTTATTTTTTCCAGGTGAGGCTTGTGGTCTGTTGTTAAAATTTACTTGGACTCAAATTTATTGAGAACAAACCAAGTGGGAAATTGTCCGGTACATCACATAATGTTAAGCCCCACATCAGTAGAACCATTCTGAAAGCAAGTGTGAAGTGGCAAGGGGGGTGAAGTGGGAAGGGGGACAGTGTATTGCACAATGATGTAGCAGAGAGTGCAAAAGTTAAGGTTTATATTGAGAAAAAAATATTTTTAAAAATCATCAAATGAACGAATTTTTTAATTATACAATTTGAGGTAAAATTCACCGAAGCTAAGAAGATAACATTAATTCAATACAATTCATCATGTTACTAGATGTGATTTTTAACATAAATCATTTGGTCCCCTTGTTTCAATCTCAGGAATTAAGAGTGCATTGCTTTTTGTAAAATCACGGCATTATTGTCTTTTGTTGGAAATTTTAGAAAAGTTTGGTAAATTTTTAGTAAATCACTTTACCAAACAAGTGAGGAGAGTGCACTAAGGATTTAGACAGTTGCAATCACCTTGAAATGGAGCCAAAAAGAAGGGCGGAAACCAGAGCAAGAAATCAGGAAGGTTAAGAATTAGCCATGGAAGGAAGCTGGAGTGTGTGTTCACACTCGGAAATTACACGGCAGAAACCACAGCATTGCAGTCTAAATCCTGATATTAATAACAGGTGCATCTATTTAAACATAGTCTTAATTCATAGGAAAACCGCTAATCAATTACTAATCATTATCTGCTGTTGTTTAATTTGTTCAAGGGCTCTTTGCATTAACTTGGCATTGTTCTATGCAAGTTTAAACCTTCTCATGTCATCATTGAATTCACTTTTTCCGATAATTATTAGAAAGGTAATGCTCCACACAGAAACACAGAAATCACCCAACAATGAAAGTATATCCAAACCTTTTCACTGCAACAGAGGGCACTGTTAGTGTTACATGCAATCATTCAGATTGAAAATGTACAGGTTGAGAAATAAATCAAATTACCTTTAAAAACAATTACCTAAGGATAGGCCAATTATCCTCTGAAGGCTGAACTGATAATTTTATCATAAAAATAAGTTTTTAATTTTAACGTTTTCAATCTTTACTCTAACTTTGACAAGGAAGCATTTAGTAAGGCTTCCCTCCCTCTCTGGATTAGGGGTGTGCAATTACAGGTGCAGAAATTATTAGCATCCCTTACCTCACTGTACCGGATTATACACATTAGCCTTTGTCCAGTACATGCACTGCACAATGGACTGAATGTGCAGCTGCCTCCAAGCCGAGTTCTACGGCATAGCGCAGCTGGGTAAAACTTTCCTGTATCGAAAGTCCAAGTGCGAACAGTGGTAAGATTCGACCATTTTTTATTTTACCATCGTCTCAGTAAAACCTTCCCCCAAAAAAGTCCAGTGCGAACACGGCTTAAGTCGCACCAAGACAGCTGGAATGCATAAAACCAAAACAAAGATCAAAATCGAGGCAACAACTATAGTAAACAACTCAAATAACATATTAAATTACCCCTCAAATTTGCAGTTTCTCAGCTAGAATGTAAACATTTTTTGGGGGAAAGTGTCAGAGATACATTTTAACTTGATGAAATGGGGAAAACCCCATGAAAGTTTAGATAACACACTATCCAGGACACAACAGTAAGATTTTCTTAGAAAATCTGAAAAAAAAACTAATACAGTTCTGAAAGTGTCATGTTATCCAGGTATTGCAAAGGCAAAGGTATAACATTTCTCCTGGTTCAATGACAACATCAATTTCTATGCACAGTGAACCTACATGACTGAATTTATGAAATGAATATCCCTGCACAAACATTGCTGATACCTGGTTATTGACTGATTATATTACAAAACAAACAGACCTTCCAAGAGTCAGCAGCACTTCATATCTGGATCTCCCTTTTTACGTCACAAATAATAATATCTCTTTCCATTTGTTGCCAAATCACAAGCCCTATAAAAACATGACTGTTACAATCAGGAACAAAACTCTTCAACTTTGCAGTTCTATCAGCTAAGGAATAAAGTTCATTGACACCTTTAGAAATAAAAACCTATTAAAACACCCGATCCAACAGAACGAGTCAACCCAACAAGCACCTGAATCACAGAGCATCCACCCATCCCCAGCAGATTCCACACAATGTTTCTACATCCCAGCTTCTATAGGCCTACAGACAGAGGATTACAGGATTGCGAGGGGCTATACTCCGCATGTCAGAAAACTCCACAAGGCACATGCTACTGGTCTAGACATCAAAAGATGAGAGAGTGTGATAGTATGGGAATAACATTCTTGAACCATGCATCACCAAATATTAAACTTCCATGTACACAGACCGTTATCCTAACTCCATAACCAAGAAAGCGGATTGTTCATCTTCAAACAAAGACATATCCCCTGACTGGAGTTCTTCTCAAAGTTTGCCCCGGAAAGATCAAAAGAGAAAAGCACCAACTGAGGAAGCACATCCTGTACAAATTTCTGAAAACAAACTGAAGGCCTTGGATGAAGATGTTATGATACAAGGAAATCCTCTCTCCACTCATCCATTATCAGGTTTAAGTCAAGTTATTCCTCTTGTGGATTCATCTTCCACTTCTAATCAGGGTAATGAAAGTCTGATGGGCCAAGGAACTGCTCCAATCTCAACTGACCAGATGAAACAAGAAACATTTCCAAGTGAACAACACCAAGATCCTTCCATGTCTGACCAAGATTCAAGAAATTTCAATCCTTTCTTTAGTTCTCACATGCCACATCATGTCATGGGCTTACCTCCACCACCAGTAGCAGGCCAGGAAGCCTCGGAAATCTTAGATAAAATTACAAACCAACATCTTCAAAAGCAAAGGGTAAAATCCAGAGATAATGATGATGATGATGTACATCTTATATAATTACAAATCTCCCAAGTTTGTAAAGCATAATAGTATAGTCCACAATCAGAATAATTAAGTTACTATTGCAAACTTAGTTCTGAATTAAGTTGATAAGAAAACCACAAAAGAGGTTTATCCGAGTTGGGGAACTCTCTGTCATAAATAAATCTCAATTTAAATTATAAAGTACAATCCAGAAATGGTAAGACTAAATAAATTGATCTTTGTAACCAATATATGATGTAAAGTTTGTGTATACATTGTGTATAATTATGTCATTGCCTAGATATTTAGCTCAGTGCATTTAGAAAACTGGGTCAAGATTGGTTACTCAACTGGGATGAGTTTGGTTGTTCAACTCGAATGAGTTGTCCAACAGCACTGAATTTGGTTGTTCGACTGAGCTGAATTCCGTTGTTGAACTGGAACAGAAAACTTGGCCAAGATTGGTTATTCAACTGGGCTGGGTTTGGTTGTAAAATTAGGCTGAGTTTGGTTATTCAACTGGGCTTAGTTCTGTTGCTCAACTGAGATGAGTTTGGTTGTTACTCTAAGTTTGGTTGTTCAGCTGCATGGGTTGAGATTGGTTATTCAACTGGGCTTAGTTTAGTTATTTAACTACAGGCTGTGTTTGGCTGTTCATCAACTGGGCTGGGCTGAGCTTGCTTGTTCATCAACTAGGCTGAGTTTGGTTGTTAACTTAAAAAACAAGAACAACATAAGAACCACTGCCCGACGCCAGTTGAAAACGAGCAGTGTTTTTCTTGCTTTTTTTCAGCATCCATGATTGTAAAACGTCGGACAGGTCAGTTAAAACGATATTTTATAAAACACAAAAAACAAATCCAACCATTCATGATAATTCAAGCAATTACCAATGGTGTACCCTACACACGTTTAATGGTAACAGTTTATTGTGAAACTGTCATAACAATCTTGTGGAATAAGAAAGACACTGTTCCAACAATACTCAAGAATAAAGACGAAATGGAACCCAATACATGTATTTTGTTGTTTTCTCAAGGTTCGCACTTTTCTGAACTGTTTTCCTTAGAGTCAGTAAAAAGTTTCTAGACAATTCTTGTTAAGAGTTTTTGGGGGCCTGTCATCAGGTGTCTATGAGTCAATATAGTGCACTTGACCTTATGTCAAATACACACAGGGATGCCACACATGTGTACAAATTTGGTACAATCTCTATGACAACCAATCCCACAGGGAGTAACACCAGTTGATGTAGTAACTGTCTAGGTTTATATCTGATTAAGTAACAAGTTGACAGGGCTCTATACCAAGGACATCTGGCGTTTGATAGTTATTGCTCCACCTCAACCAACACAGAAACATCAAAACTTAAATTAAAGTCAAAATTCCACTTTTCTTCAGGAATTTTCTCACTGAAATTAGGATCTGGATCATCTGACACTGTAATCTGGCAAGTGTGAAAAACCAAACTGCTTCTTTCCAAACTAAAGCTTTTCACATCTGAGTAAAAGCGTGAAAAGTAAGTGGCATCAGATATTGCCGAGAAGACATTGAGTTACAATCTTGAGCCAATGCCAAGATGTGTACCATTGCTGCAGGAGTCAAGATACTGGTGGTAGTTGCAACTATTTCATCCTTTCAAACTGTGGAAAGTTGTAACTGCACAGGAATCCATCCACAGCAACATTACTGCACAGCAAACTATGGTAAGAACTTTAATGTACTTGTAGATTTCAAAAATCCTTAAAACTGTTTAATTTTACTTTTTGCAACAGGTATAAGGCAGAATTGAATTGAGTGCCATCACATGTCCTTCAGTCTCAAGACAAGTCACTATCTATTAAAATAAACTGTTAAAGGTAGGACACCATTGGTAACCGCTCGAATTATCATAAATGGGTGAATTTGAGGTGAAAATCACGAAAAACAGCGTTCGTTTTCAACCGGCGTCGAGCAGTTATTCTTATGTTATCTTTGTTTTTTATAAAATTCAATTTTTCGGAATAATTACAGGATATCTAGCGCAATCATTTTGCTGGATGCCTAGAATCAATATTTACATTCAAATGAGTAAGATATTTATTAATAACTCGGTAGTAATTTTTTTTCGATATCTGCAAATGGTGTATCCTACCTTTAACAAACTTTATTCCTTTGTCATTGTACAACCAGTTTTTTGCAAATGGCTTTATGAAAGGACTTGTGACTAGACTTGTGAAGGGACTCGAATACAACTCTGGTATTAAGGCCTTTTTTTTGCATGATTAAAACAATTTGGGTTTCAAACAAACACTCAACCCCAATACTACCAGGCTTCAGAACAAGTATTATCGACTGTCCACACAATCGACTCAATAAATAAATATTTCAACTTTCTATTACTTCAGTTTGGGAGCCATGAAGTATATACAGGGCAAGGTTTATGACTTCAATTGTTTAGATGGAATTCAGACTGTTTATTAATTCTACATGATCTTTCACCGTTGCCACAGTAACATACCAGGGTAACAACACTTGTAACAATCTACTATAGGAACAAAAGAGTCCAATGTTTTTACATATTTATATTATATTTTAAAGTAATAGCAATACAAATTTGTCCTCTAACTAATTTGTCCTCTAATTGAAAACTAAAAAAAACCCATTATATTAAATTATGCATATATACATGTATGCTGTAGGTCAAAGAAAGGTTGTTAAAACAAACAAACCTCCCCCCCCCAAAAAAAAAACCCAAAACCAAGCAAAAAACAAAACACGAAAGACAGTTGAAAATAAAACTTGTTTACGTAAATAAAAAATTTCTTCCAATGTTATTGCAAAGAGGGTTTTAGCTGCTAGGCTACAAACAAATTATCTGTTAATATGTTTTTTCTCAGTGATACGGGGTCGAGTGGTTCTGATACAATGGCAGCTCATTCAAGACTTGGATGCAGAATCAACTACAGTGACAGACACCATAACAAACCCTACCACAAGCAGGTCAATAAATACCCTGACACAGAGGACTGAGACAACAGGCCAGGAGGAGGAAAAGTCAACAGCAATCCTATCATCCCATGGCCCAGACCACAATGGTATGGTATCATGTTTAAATTACAAAGTATTATTCTTGGAAGATACCAAACAGACCGGTATAAGCATACAATGATATATATTTCGACTATTTGGGAGTGAAAGAGCGTTTATTCTGAATACCAACCAATTATTTAATATGATTCAAAAGGGTCTGAAAAATTCAACCTTTGCATTTCATTCTCAGAAGGGCCTCAAAACGAGGAGTTTTTCAAAATGTTTTTGTTTTTCGTTTTCAAATTGTTTTTCATTCTTTCCCTTTTTATCACTTTTTATAGAGTGAAACAGTTCATGTGAAAACTATTGCATTTACACTGTCCTTTACTGCCCAAAACAAGAACTCATTGGGTGCGTTAAAGAATTCTGTTACTAAGGTTACCAATAGAGCATTGAATTTACTTCACTATGACTAAACAAGACAGAAGGAGGTTTTTCATTATTTTTCCCCGGCATAAGGATGTTAACGTGTTTTCAATTGCCTACTAATGTAGTCAAATAGTGTTCCCAACAAGTTACATCCCAATGGAAGGTGGCGGTAAAGCACTGCTTATTCCCAGCAGAAGAGAACTATGATACATGTAACCTGCCACTTAATAGGTGCACATTTAGGTTAGGATAAGTTCCTGGCAAAAGGTTAGGCCTAACATAAAAATATTAATAATTTTTAAATTACGTTACATTTGTTAATAAAAAATAAAAATGCTGATCTGAAGTTTATTCAAATTACTAACAATTTTCTTCTGTCAAAAATGTCAGACTTATATAATTTTCTATTTGAAATTATAAAAGCACAAAAGCAAAAAAACTGTTTCCTTAGCACACGACAATATACATCAGCGAATTACCAGGTAGAGTAAATAAGGAAATAAGTAAATAATTATTGAATTTCAACCAAAGTTAATTTTTTGAATCAGAACAATAAATTTCCACATATTTAACCTACAGAGTTCATTGAAGCAATGCCAGCTGAAAGAGCAAAAAGAAAGGACAAACACCTGTTACAGAAACGCATCATCAGCCAAGAACCATGGAACTATGATATCATCTATATTCTCCAGATACAGACTGTGTTTAAGAATGTGGGCGGAGATTCACTTATTGAGGGGGAGGAGCTGGAGATTAAGAGTCCATATCCTGGCATGGGCTACTGTGGAGTGGATCTCAGAGTTGGAAAATCTTATCTGCTAGCAGGTAAGACTTCCACATTTTGCAGTGTTCTTAATTCTCAAATCCCAATGCCAAGACAAATGTTAAAGGTAGGATACACCATTTGCAGATATCAAAAAATATTTACTACCGAATTATTAAGAAATATCTTACTCATCTGAAAGTAAATGTTGATTCTAGGCATCCAGCAAAAGGATTGCGTTAGATATCCTGTAATTATTCCGAAAAATATAATTTTATAATGAAAAATTCGCGATCGCCAGATGGCGATCACGAAAAAACAAAGATAACATAAGAATAACTGCTCGACGCCGGTTAAAAAAAACCGCTGTTTTTAGTGCTTTTCTCGGCATCCATGATTGTAAAACTTCGGACAGCTCAGTTAAACGATATTTACTATAACATACAACCCCCCTAGATCTACTCATTCATGATAATTCAAGCAATTACCAATGGTGTATACTACCTTTAAGTAATGCACCACACACTGACTCTGACAATTTGTATTGAGGCATTCAGGCATTAGCAAGAAAATCTTATTTACAGACTGGTTTCTCTCATGATAGATGTGAGATTCTGAAATTAATATTTAATATTTAATTAGTTTTTAGAAGGCACGGCAAACTTTTGAGGAATGTTTTTTTTGTTTTTTTTAATAATGCAAAAGAAACATGCTAACAGTGGTGGGCATTTTTAATTACAACACTTTTCAGGAGCTGTGATACTCGACGGAGTCAAGGCCCCCTTACCCATCCTTGACAATTCTCCACGAACCCCCCCCCCCCCCCCCCCCCCAATTCCTGCCCTGCAACCAACCAAATCCTACTAGGTCGGATGTTTCCAATGAAAAGTGATACATTTGATGTACTACCTTGCACTAGCCTCCTAATTACAGAGGGCGCTATATCATTATTTAGCTCCAATAGTTCCTCAGATACAGAAAAATACTTGATAGGGACCAATGATAGAAAAGTTCAGGGGAAAATACCCTAAACGCCATCAACACATATTTGATTATCATATACAAGGTACCGAGAGCATTCAGCAGTTAGGCATAAAAAAAAAATGTTATGTTGGCGTAACCCGACCGACCCTAAAAATACGGCCGACCCTGGATATTTTATTTTTCAAGGGACGAAATTTAATGATTAAAATCTATATAAATCTAGTTATAAATACGTTTGAAACCATTTCTGACCGTTTCTCATTGTTGTGTGTGTGGATTGTGAAAATATTGAACCTGGACACGCTATCGTGTATCACTACCGGTTTAAACAATTAGAAACCATATCATTTTTATTGCTGGGAGACAAAAAAAAAAAAAAAAAAAAAAAAGAATCCCGACCTACCTACCCTATTTTTTTGGGCCCGTTACGCCAACATAACATTTTTTTTTTGTTATGCCTTAGTTGCCTTTGCGCCTAAACTCTTTAATAATATTAGTTTTCTGGAGAGAAAAAAAGAATTCGTGCATATTTTATCTCCATCATGTGGTTAAAGATGTCTTGTGCGCTTCCATACATTCTCAATGTATGTTTGTGCAAACAAATTATTTTCTATTTTGATTCTTTAATCCTCCTAAAGTCAATATAGGTTCCCAGTCTTAACACTATCTCTATGTGGAGGCATACAGGAAGACTTGTAGAAAGTACAAAACAAAAAATATATTGGGCTATAAATAATTGAACTCAAAATGTCATTAGTCTATAAACAAATGTGGGTCATGCTTTAGTTTTTGTTTTAGTTTTTGTTAGGTGGGATGGCTTTAAAATTCTTTAAAAGATGTTGACTGACTCTTTATCAGAATGTTGAGTTTTGGTCTTCCTTTACCAGGGGGTGTAGCAGGACAGATCAACCTGTGTGACTGGAGTCAAGAATATCGCCAAGTCTCTAAACTCCAGAAGAAAGGTCTTAAGAATAACTATGGTCAATTATGTGACAAATGTCAGGTATGATGAACAATCTAAACATTATATTAGGAGGCTTTGGTATCACTGGCAGGGTCAGACTCAAATAATTGGTAGGGGGGGTGGGGGTGGGAAGAAAAAAAATATTTGTTTAGGGTGGTCAAAATAATATATGATTTCCCAGAGCTAAGGCACAAGCATTTGACACAAATAAAAAAAATATAACAGCAAAAAAATGCATGTTCTTGTCTTGCATTACGATCGAGGATCGAAACACAAAAGAGAACAAAGGGAACAAAGGATCCTCGATCGACGGTTTGCTTGTCCGAATTCTGTCCTCGATCGACAGTGCAAGCGCAAAGCAATGGGGATTGGGTTAAGTAAAGGAAGAAAGGAAAACACAATATCGATCCTCGGTCGTTATGTGGTTCTTGTCTTGCATTACGATCGAGGATCGAAACACAAAAGAGAACAAAGGGAACAAAGGATCCTCGATCGACGGTTTGCTTGTCCGAATTCTGTCCTCGATCGACAGTGCAAGCGCAAAGCAATGGGGATTGGGTTAAGTAAAGGAAGAAAGGAAAACACAATATCGATCCTCGGTCGTTATGTGGTTCACGACTGTGTGTTCACGACTGTGTGTGCGTGTTTGGAGGGGGGGGGGGGGGCAAATTATTATTATTATTTTTTTGAGGGGGAGGGGCACATTTATGGGGGGGGGGGGGGACTTTCAGGATTTTTGCTAGAATATTGAAGTCCACGATTTTTGAGACAGGGTGGTGGATGAGATGTTGCAGTCAAACCATAAAAACACTACCAACGGCCTGAAGCAACGAATACAAATAATTAAGGGGAATTAGGAAAATTGTGAATTGTTTTCTTGTTTTGAAAATATTTTTAAGATTGGTTTGTTTGTGTGGGAGTTAACCCTAACCATGCCAGATGCAGGATAGTAAATCAGGAAAAAATTCTGGTGCACTAGCTTTGATGCATTCTGCTGTAAAAAACACCAGTGCATAAACACCACAGTCAAAAACTATTGAGAGTCTCATTAAACAATGCCAGAGACAGATTCTGCTGCTTTGGGTGACCACAGACTCTGCGGCAGTTTGACCTTGAGATTTCTGACCTGATGGATCTTGCTGCACTGAGCAGGGTTGTCACTTTATGCTGATTGCTGCATCTGGCAGAGAGTCTAGCCAAAATACCCTGGAGGGTAAGGGTTACTTTAGGCCAAACAACACCTGTAGGATCCGCCTTTGCATGTTAATATACCGGTATATCCATCTGACGTCCGTTTACAGATTATGACCTGCAGTGACCCACAATGTACCAGTGATCTTCCTGCTACTACATGTGTCTATCTGCCACCACAGGATGACCATGTCCAACATGGGACAGGTTACCATGACAATGACTGCCTTGCTAAGCACTCTCGTTGCTATGCTAAGGGAAGGAAGGCAGACAAATGTGCCTGGATAACAAGCTCCGAGATGAAAAACTGCCAAAGAAAAAGTCGGAGAAATAAGAACTAACAACAATTACAACAATTGGTTTCCATTCTCAAAAGGTTTCCAAGAAATTTCTGAGCTCCGAACAAGAATAGCCACACATGCTGTTATAAAAGAAAAAGCTGACTTTAAAATAGCAGTCAACTATAGAGGGCAGCAGAGTAACATCTGGGACTGTTCAACTCATGTACCACACGGAATTGATGAGCTCAATTTAAAGGAGCTCAATTATTTGTTTATATAAATGCTACGTACAATGTTTAAAGGTAGGATACACCATTTGCAGAATTATTAAGAAATATCTTACTCATCTGAAAGTAAATAATGATTCTAGACATCCAGCAAAATGATTGCGCTAGATATCCTTCAATTATCGCCGGACGACGATCGCAAAAAACACAAATAACATAAGAATAACTGCTCAAGGCCGGTTGAAAACAAACGCTGTTTTTGTGCTTTTTACGGCATCTATGATTGTAAAACTCCGGACAGGTCAGTTAAACAATATTTACTATAAAATACAACCTCCAAATCCACCCATTCATGATAATTCAAGCAATTACCAATGGTGTATCCTACCTTTAATTTCACCCAACCCTATATTAAAATGAAACCAAGAGCTAATAGTCAATAAATATTTTTTCATTAAATATTATAAATTTATTAGTTCATCATTTCCTAGCTACATTGTATCTTCTTAGCTACACTGTGCATTTTATAATTAATTGACTTTTTGAGACAAAATCCTACATTTTCATTTTATAGTAAAAATCGTTTAACTGACCTTTCCGAAGTTTTACAATCATGGATGCCGAGAAAAGCACGAGAAACAGCGTTTGTTTTCAACCGGCGTCGAGCAGTTATTCTTATGTTATTGCCGGACGGCGATCGTGAATTTTTCTTCATAGAATTTTATTTTTCAGAAACATTACAGAATATCTAGCGCAATCATTTTGCTGGATGCCTAGAATCATTATTTACTTTCAAATGAGTAAGATATTTCTTAATAATCGGTAGTAAATATTTTCGATATCTGCAAATGGTGTATCCTACCTTTAAGCAAAAAATTATTGACTGTTGAATTTAATTTCTTCATTTTTCTTCCTTAGTTAACAACTGTGTATTGTTTCAATAGAATATACTCACTTTACTTTCTAGAAGCTTTGTACATGTTTACTTCAACTTACTAATTCGCTGTCAATTGTCTCAAAACAGTATAACAAAAGTCTCAACAGTTTTTAATACCTGGTTTTGGCAATTAATAATATTATTGAATAGGTAGTGTTACTCAAAGTTTCATTTTGTAACTCTTAACTACAACATTTCTGCTCTTGCAAGCATTCTTGAGAATAAGAAAATTAAGAGACATTAAGGAAATTCCTAGCGGGTGCGCACCCCACTGTTTAAGAATTTTAAGTCAATGGTGTATACATCTAGAGAAAAAAATGTACACCATAATATTGTCCTAATTTTAATCTCTTAATTACATATTAACTTGCAGTCGCCATTTTATATGGAGACTGATCAAGGAAGAATGAACTGTGTCGTTACAAATCTCAAACAGCAGTTTTGAAATTTTTTGAAATCAAGTTTGGAAGAAATTGTGCAAATTCATATGCCTTTGGCATGAAGCCTGACAAAAAACCATTGATCCCTGCCTAGATCCATCTATACAATCTTTTCATGTAGGATTATTTCCTTTGTCAATTCTTATTCAGAGTTCTAAAATAAGATTATCAGATCAGAACTTGAAGTGCGATAACAGCCATGTCAACTGCACACTTGGGTGGTGACACGACTTGGCAGAAAGTTTTCACAGCTGAGAACAGAATCTAACATAGTTAGTTAAATTACACAACTTGTTTCTGAAGGCTTTAAAAATGACATCACTTGCAGACAGGCACAGTCCATACTGGGAATCTACACATCCCCCTTCTTTGAAAGAAACTGACTCAGATCACTAGTCTCAATCAGGTATCTTCAAAGTTTTATGGCAGAATAAATCAAGTTTCAATACATCCTGTCTACTTGGAAATGGTGATCGCACAAGGATTTAAGAAGCTACAGGGGATAATCATATTCCCTTTCAAGTAACAGACACTTCCTAGACATTTGTTTACATTATTTACAAATTGTAAGGGCATTCCCGCACCATTCAAACACAATGGGAAAAACTTGAATTGATTTATTTATTAATTCTAAATTTACCAGTAGTAATTACAAATCTTTGTTATGAATCCACTTGAAAATAATACTACTATAGTGGCTCAGCCTTGCCCTCCCAAAAAGTTTCACTTGACTTATTATTTCTAAGAAAATCAGTAAACTCTCTCATACAAGAACTGGAAGAACAACTCCAGGAGAGTGGGGGAAGTCTCTTATTTGACCACCAGGCACAAAAACCGCAAAACCACAGAAACCACAAAGTGAACCACAACATTCTGTCAAAAGAGGTGCTAATCAGCTTTCAGGGGTTGCTACATCTGATCCAATCAAACATCAAGTTACTGGAGTATTGCAGTATGGTAATGAGTCTGGTATTAAAGGTAGGATACACCATTGGTCATTGCTTGAATTATCATGAATGAGTACATTTGGGGGGTTGTATTTTATAGTAAATATCGTTTAACTGAGCTGTCCGAAGTTTTACAATCATGGATGCCGAGAAAAGCACGAAAAACAGCGGGTTTTTTCAACCGACGTCGAGCAGTTATTCTTATGTTATCTTTGTTTTTTCATGATAATTACAGGATATCTAGCGCAATCATTTTGCTGGATGCCTAGATTCAATATTTACTTTCAAATGAGTAAGATATTTCTTAATAATTCGGTAGTAAATATTTTTGATATCTGCAAATGTGACCTGTTCCAACGAAACCCGGACAAAGTCGCACAATGTGTTTTGTCACAATGTACTCCTGAAGTCATTTCTGGATGGATTTTACCATTTTGAGGTTTTAGGTTTTCCTAAGTCACTCACTATTAATCTACAATCTCCTCAAATTTAAAAAAAATCCGTCTGCCAGAAGTGTTTTTTTTTTTCAATTTTGTGGAACATTTGTGTATAGAAATAATACGCTTTTCTGAACTTCAAAGCTGTTTATCTCATAATTAGGTTGTCAGGGTTTTATCACTAAATCCAGACCCCAGGGAAGATAGGGCGGGGGTACATATGTAAATGATACATCATTTTAAAGCTGAGAACCTAGAGAATTTGAAAAAAGCAAAATCTGAAAAACTAAAAAGTCGACTTTGTCCGGGTTTCGTTGGAACAGGTCACAAATGGTGTAACTACCTTTAAGTTAAACCTCAAGTAACAAGTCTTGTAGTAGGCCTATAGTATAATTTATAAGCAAAAGTTGCTTTAGAATAATGTAACAATAAATGTAGGCCCCTATACCTTCATTTCTTAAAAATATAACCAACAGGCACACCTTGCTCTATGATTAACCACACAAGTAAATGGAGATGTGAGTGACTTTCTTCACATCACTGCAGAACCACAACATTGACTAGTGAAGTTGCATTTTCACAGCAAAGTCTCACGAGTTACTATCATTGTAAATTCAGACAGCAGTAAAAAATTATTATTTGAATGTAATGCCAGATGTAATGTCAATGGCAATGAGAGTATGGTCTGATTTTTTTTGTCACTGAGGATAAATGGTTCAACAGATTTTTAACACATCAATTTTAACAAATTTTTAACAGATCAATATAATAGTCCTTTAGTAGAATCGGCTCCTCCACCCATAAAAAAACCTTAAAGTTCACCAAAAAATAGGATTCTGGGTAAAGAAAAAAAATATAGGATTCTGGGTAAAGAAAATAAATTCTTCTGAACATAACATTTGTAGATAACTGGAAACCATGTCCCTGGTAACAAAAGTAGGTGATGAAATCCCAAGGCCGACTTCAAATTAAAGTTCACAGAAAACATTTATAACTCCTCCTGTTTCAAACCACCATCTGTCTTGATATTTAGTTTTTTTAGATAAAACATTACATAAATTTCATGCATGGAAGCTTCACTAGGTCAACCTTGCAATGTGATATTTAATTAAACAGAAGTGCTGTCACTAACAGTTACACAATTCTGACAAATTGTATTTTTCTGGGTTAATTCACTGGAACTGACAAGTTGCTTTAATATCTGTAACTGCAACTTTTTACAAGAAGGTGTAAAATTACTGACATGCAAGACCTTTTGGATAAGGTTATGGAGTATGAAACTATGTGACATGATCCGAAACAGCTTAAAGAGAAACAGATATAGGTAGAGTGCAAGAATGTCAACCCAGCAATAACACATCGGCTTCAGTTGCAAGAATTCAGGATATCAGTGGTATAAGTACCGGATCTACAATAACAGGGCATGGATGAAAATGTTTAAAAGAGATCTTCAGACAGCAGATTTCAGTCAGTGATCTGTATAGAGCAACTTGATTCTATCACGATCTGTGCACCACAAACCAACCAAGTATTGTGAACTGAATTATTTGAATAGTTTCCAATAAAGTTAGCAACCAGGATCATGGGCCCCTCTAAGATACTTCTTCCTTTCTTCATGCTTGGTTTGGTTCTTCCGTCAGTCTTGAGCTGTATGTGTCAAGTAACACATCCACAAAAACAGTTCTGTGGAGCAGATTTGGGTAAGTTTGATCTGTAAGTTAGTTGTGTAACTTTGTCTCTGTCTACTCTGTTATCTTTAGCATGCCAATAGGACAACCAATTGTGTTGTATGGTCAAACAACAATAGTCAGGTTGGACTAGCAGTTTAGGCACTTCACCAGGACCTTGTTAACATTCGGTATCTCATTACAATATAAGTCAGTCAGTTGATTTAGTTTTACCATGACAGAGAGCCAGACCAGTTTTAAAAAATGCTGGACTCTTCTGGCTGTACACAAAAAGGCTCTGTGAACAAATACAAGGTTAAGAAACAGACAGTTTGGGAAGCCCACTGGAAGACATTCAAATGCAATGCTGAAAACACCTCATGCTCACACGAAGACACCATGGCTTTAAACAAAAGCCCTGTTTACACTAATGCAGAATGCAGACACAAATTTGTGACGTCACTGGGAGTTTTCGTACAAGTATATACAAAATCTGCAAACTTTGCCCAAATATGTGACCTGTCATCACAAAATGAGCGTAAAGTCGCACGGAGTGATTTCCCAGTACAGCCAGTCAAAGTCAAAATTTGAAGGGGTGGTCGATTTTGAGATTATATGGGTTTTTTAAGACTAAATCCCCAACAATCAATTCCCAATTTTTCAGGACGATCAGAAGAAAAAAAAAAGGTTTTGAGACAATTTTGACTATGCCTTTCTATGCGCGTTCACACAATTTCTCGCAAGAAATGCCCGTTTTCTCATAATCTCTGGATTAAGACTCCAGACTAAAAATAAAAATAAAAAAATATTGAGTATCAAACATCCAAGTGTTATATACCATTGGAAAGCTCTGTTTCCACAGATTTTAGAAATACCCATATCTCAATTTTTCATTTTGCCGACTTTAAGCTCATTTTGTGATGACAGGTCACATATACGCACACAACCTGTTTTATCCACTGGAAAGTGGTCAAATAATCTGTCTTGTACATGTACAATATTTTGAACAACTTTGGTAAATCCACCCAAAACCTCTGTACATTCTTTCCTTTTTCTACAACTGCACACTTTCAGTCATCAATGGCCGGGTTCAAACCAAGAATGAGCTCCTCCCCAACCAAATAAGCTACAAGATTAAAATCATCAGTGTCCACAAGGGCCAAGGATATGCAGGGCAGCTATGGAATACTCAAGACAATGAATTGGATGTTACTACTACATCAACTAATGCGTCTTGTGGAGTCCCATGGTTGGAGGTTCGACATCGCTATATCCTCACAGGTAGATCATACCATTAAAGTTTAAACTCAAACATTATCCCCTTCCCTCATGATACATTAAAAAGATTAAGGAGTAACTTCAATAGGCAAAGAAATTAAACTCGAGCATTTTCTTTGTTTGTGTCCTCTACTAACAAGCTTTCACCTCTCCTTCCCAACCAAAAAAATACTGATGGATAAAGTTGTATTTATTTTGGCTTCATGAAATAATAAGATTGTTTGGTCCCAATTCTGTTACTCAAAATAATTGACAAGTCATCACATTTTAAACTGGAGTCTTTTTTCCATTCTTTCCAGTGACTGTTGTGAATGGCCAAGCTTCTCTCCAGTATTGTGGATTTCATCGCCTTTACTCTGAGCTAACTGCAATGCAACGACGCGGCATCATTGAATCATACAGCAAAGGTTGTGCACCACAATGCCAGGTAAGACTTATTCATTACACAACAGCGCCCTCTAAAGACCTCTATTGACAGAATGAAAGTAACAAACTGGCAGTCAAAACTATCATTGACATTTCTTTGGCTCTACCGGTACTAAAGATGTTTAACCCCTTGATGGGAAGTAGCAATGGTCGCAGCGTGTTAATCCCTCCGGAATGTTGTCAGCTGTGCGACGACGTAGCACAGGGCTAGTGTGACGGGTGCACACTCAGTTCCATTGTGCAGTGCAGCTGCTGGTCAAAGGTTGCTCTGCAATCATGCATGTAATCCAGTGCATGACAGTGAGGAATCAATACCGGCATCAAGAAGTTAACCAGTTCGTGCCGGAGGACGTATATACACGCAAAGTTTTCCCCAGATTCAAAACGGATTACGCATAAACACGTCACGAGCAAGGCCGGAAATGTCTGTCAGCAGCGAGCAAGATCGGAAATGTGTGAGTGTGCTTCCCGGTACCATTGGCTTAAACCCGCCTCGGAGCGAATTAAAAATAATCCCGCGCCTCGGCTCCGTGATGTGAAAATAATCCTGGTGCAAACTGGGTAATAAAGCTAGTTTATTTACAATACATATCTTATGCTCAATGATTCAACTTCACATTCTTCTTAACAACTACCAATCATCTAATTTATTTCATCATCAGATCTACACTTGTCGGCCCTACTCCTACTGCCCTCTGACTACCAGTGACAACACCTGTATCCATGGTAACAGTCAAACCCATGAGGACTGCTACTATCACCACGGTTACTGCAAGGCAAAACAAAATGGGAAATGTGAATGGCAGACCATTCCCTCCGGTGCTTGTAGTTCCAGTAAATAAACTGAACACTAGGTCTTGACGGTCTGTTCTTGACGCGAAACTTGGTTAATGTGCGCCCTATGAACATTGCACGATTACACACAATATTGAAACGAGAAGTTTTTGCATGTCAAAAACAGATTGCCCAACCCAGCCTTAAAAGTGTGATTTGGAAAGTTGCATGATCCAAGGTCAATTAAAATATCCATACATTTTGGAATGTTCCCTGTAATTATTGCATTTGCCATTTAAAAAGACTTATATGTATGGAAGAGCATTGATGGGTTTCCAAAAATGTCATTTCAAAGTTGAACTTATTCTTGTAATATTCTTGTAGTGTGTCGATCCCTATCGATAGTCCGAAAGTTTGTTAGTCCAAAGGTTTGAAAGTCTGAAGGTTCAATAGTCTGAAGGATTTATCCGAAATTAGAATGAGGTTAAATAATTTGAAAGCTCGATAGTCCGAATAGACAACAAAGTTCGATAGTCTGAATCGACAATGGTTAGATAGTCCGAATTTACAATAAGGTTCGGTGTTGGAAAACAAAGTTTTAAGCTCAAAATCGACAATAATTAAAGGCTTATGCGCATTCAAATGTACACAGATTTATAATGTTTACATTGATTCCAATTATAGGACCTTTTTAGCTATTTAAATCGAGATTTGTAGTTTATTATTGAAAGGAATACAAGTGCTGCTGAAATCCACAAATACAAAAATTACATATCGTACGGATAGCCATTCATTATAGCTTTCATCATTAAAACAGGAAATTGCAAGCACATATCCCTGTTATCATGTTTAACGATATACTATTACAATTTACTAGCTTAAAGTATTTGCTAGCTTAAGGTATTTTAAATATTTATTATAATTTAAAATTTATTTATATTATCATTGTTTTGGTTATTTAGTGTTTTTTTCCCTTCAATTATACCGTGGTATGCTGGGGGTGACACACAGGGCACTGTGGGTGTCACAGGGACACATATATTGATGAGATAAAGACTCAAGTCTTTTTGGTATTCAATTTTATTTAATTTATGTATGCATGTAAGACCCAAACTATATGATATTTCATAAAACAATATATCTTACTTCATATCTGTAAAATATTATGCATTATAATCTTCAATAATAAAACAGCTGATTTATTATGCATAAAGATTTTTCTAGAATTCTTTTACAAATTAATTTAAACAGGCCCACTTTTCCGAGGTTATCACTGTATCCGGTATGCCAAAGGGAAAACAATTGGTAATTTAAATCCCTTACTAAAAGCGGAACTAGCTTTATTTGATGAATTTGCCAGACGGACCTACCACGGAAGAGAAGTAATTACCGCTGCGATAGACTTCCTAAATGGTTTCCTCCAAAATTAATACGGATTTAGAAACAGTGAATGTATGCTTGAGTAATCACAAGAGTCCAGTATGATAATTGAATGTATACTCATGTACCACATCTTCCTCCTTCACGGAAAACATATAGCGATACCAGATGGTTTGTTAATTAACTTTATTGAAAATAACCATGAGATAGCAGCTATCAAACAGATGGCTTGTTAATTAGCTGTAATGAAAATAACTGTCAGAGGTCATCGACCAAACAAGAACCAGGAGTGCTGACAATAATGCAAACAAGTTCAGGCCAAATTTACTCACTTTTTAGCTGATACAATTTCCAAAGGTTTTCAAGAGTCACCACACCAGCCAAGTTACCTAAACCAGTTAAAGGAGAGTTTCCTTCAACATTTAATTTTTGCACCTGAGAGTAATATAAAGCCACTTGGTTTCATTTTGAAGACCAAGACTAGACTTGTGCATGTCCATCTGTTTGACCAGACTAATCTCTGTGGTCTGATAGTGGTACCACATACATGGTTTCCTTTGACACGGTTGCACTAAAGAAAGGCATGTTTTCAGTACTGTTTAGAGACTCTCATACACAGTCCCAAATGACTAGCCATCAACCACGCAATACGTGCAACAAAGAGGAGAAATGTTCTCAGTGCTGCATTCGAGTCCCTGCAAGTCCTTTCACAAGTCCAGTCACAAGTCCAGTTATAAAGCCAGTCATCATAAGTAACTGGTTGAACAATGACAAAGGAATGCTTTTGTCAATGCTAATTTGAATAGCTTGTAATTTGAATTGGAACTGGAGGACTAGTGATGGACTTGCAGGGACTTACAGGGAATTGTGATGGACTTGACTACATCCCTGAATGTTCTTGTTCCATGATGTGCCTGCTTAGAATAATTCTCAATGCTCTATAATAGGCCTGATGTTTTATGTGCATTCACAGGTAATTTTAGATCCGGATATATCCGTACGCCGCATTGGTTCGGTTCTCAGGTACCCGAAAGTGGAACATTCAGAGAAAAACTCTAATTAAAAAAAAATGAATAGTACAGTCGCTAAAGAAAAACAAATTGCTATATACACAGGTATGCCGGCCGCAGATCTCTTTGATTATACCGTGAACTTGGTAACGCACCGTGACATATATTTATAACAAAAGCTTACAAATCTTGGAATGCTTTTCATTTAGATCTAATTTGAAAGCAGTATGTCCTATTATTGGTGTTTGCCAACAGTTCATCTTTCCAAGTAAAATCTATTCAGAGGGATGGTGCTAATTGCTTGGACAGTGCAAGATAAATAATCGGCCTTACGGTTAGCAACAATTAAAGGCCATCTTAATAATGCCGGTGACAAGCGCCACGCTTCGCTAAGAACTCAAAGGTTCATCAATATGGCTGAGACTAGTCTCAAGGAGAAGACATCGCATGGGAGAGTAGGATGTTCCAAGCACTTTGTCATCCTCAAGAAAAAGCAAGAAAAAAAGAAAATAAAAGCAGGTTCTCAATATCCTTGAAGTTTTTTAAGTAATTTGCAGGTAGCTGAACCAGAAAAACAGAACCGGATATCGATGACGGTAGGGTACCCGAATACCCGGAACAGGGCTATTCTTCAACAAATTAAATTGTCCTCTCTATACAAAAAAATATGTTTGTGTTTATTTATTTTAACCAAGATACTTGTTTATCGTTTGTGGGTTTTTGTTTTAGACACAACAAGACCCACTGTCTCTTGGTTGGTACATTATCAGAATCAGCCTACCCTTTAAAGGAAAAGTGTACATTATTGTCTGAAATTATAAAAGAAATAATGCAATATAGGTAACTAAACACAAAATGATTTTGGTCGATGTCTCATTCAAAAACGATTTGCTTTTATAGAAAAAAACAACATTTAGGAAAGAAATCAAATCTTCATGATGAAGCTCAAAGGTTGCAAGGGAAGTATATCTTTAACATACTATTAACTATTTGTTTATGTGACCCAGTTTATGTGGACCCACATGTGATGAAACCACATGCAGACATGGCTAGGCCTAAGACACCAGATAGGCAGACTGGCATTTAATTTGTCTCATGGAGGTATTACGTGGGAGGAACACCGAAACGCCTTCCAAGTTTCAACAGACCATGTACTGGATCGCAAAGTGGGATTTAAAATTGATGTTGTTTACGGTAAGTTCAAGTGGGATTTTTAATAAATGATTCAGGGGTGGAAAAATCCAACACTGATCTTTAGTCTAAAACGATTGAAAAAACAGCAATAAAACAACAAAGCCAACAATTAGAGCCTACAAATATTATGTGAACTTGGAGCAATATTATACTTGATTGTGTGGTTTTTGTGGTGGGGAGTTAAGGATACATTTCACTTGGCAGGAGGTAGTGGGTTTAGGTCCAGGATTACCTGGTCAAACTCATGTTACCGGTACTGTGGCATGCAAGGGACAAACTATTCCTTCCTCTCTGGTTGTGTTCTTGAGGACAACAGAATTGTAGCAAAATCTAGTGCTCACGTACCCTAGTAGTATACGCCCAAGAAATGAAAATCATAAGAAATTAAAATCACTAGAAATAAACTGGATAGTTTATAAAGCTGAGGAAATTTTGTACAGGTAAAATATTGCTTGCCAGTTTTTCAGCAGTTTTTGTTTTATCTTGACAACAAATTGCAGACCTATTTAATTTGTCTTGTGTTAAACAAATTTCAGTTTTAAAACAAACAGAAATGATATTTTCTGATAAAAAGTGGAAGTGAAATTGTACTTAAGTGCACTTTGTAGTCAATCAGGTGAATTGCTTACTTAACCAGTTCGCGCCGGATGACGTATATAAACGCAAATATTTCCCCAGATTCAAAACGGATGACGCATAAACACGCCAAGTTCAAGTTCGGAAATGTATGTCAGCAGCGGGCAAGGCCGGAAATGCGTGGGTGTGCTTCCCGGCACTATCAGCCTGAACACGCTTCGGATTGAACGAACTGGTTAATATGTTTTAGAAATAAATTTTGTTTTAATTTAAAAGAAAGGAGTGGCAATTCCTAATCATCTTCACTCCATAACCCATTTATTTATTTCCAAGAAGAATATTCCAAGCGTGGTTACTTGATTCCGTATCTGGTCATTATTACATCACAAATTTGCCTTTGAAGACTAAATGCCGCTGGATAAATGACTGATGTCACAGCATCAAGATATGCACTATTAGTCAAGCATCCGTCTCTTCATATTATCACAGCATGCAATCAGAATCTAACCTTTTACATTTACATCAACAAAATAAAAGATATTCCATCACATAATTAAAAAGAAGGGAAGACTAGAAATGTGTTCATGGACGAACACAATTTGCCTAATGACTTCAAAAGTGCCCCGAACTCTATAAACTGCGTGGGGAATACACAGTGGTAGTTAAGTGCCCAGAAACCCCCCCACTTTCCCCACCACCCCCCCTTCCCCACCCCAGGTGTTTGGAAACACCTTCTACAGCAAACAACAGTAATAATTAGTAAATCTTATGTTTACAAAACAACTTAGACCATCATCCAAAAGGAATGTTAGAGACCAACTGAGATTGTCACCTGATCCATATCACCTGATACTATCACATGACCTGTTCAGGAATGATCAATAATGACCCACTTGTGGGATACTAAGAATCCAGACAGCAAGCTTCAAGGTTACACGTAGTACCAACCGAGTCCTGGTCCATCAAACCACAATCCCCAGATATAAATAGCACAAACGTGGCCAGTCTGACACTCAACTTCCTCTGGACAAAGATTCAAACTAGAAACAAACCTGTCAAACTGTACAATTCTGTTAAAAACTCTAGGCCCTTGAATCTGAAAACAAAATGCATTCAAGGGTTTCTAACTAAAATGTATAAAATCACTGAACCTCGCAGGACTTTAGTACCCGCCATCTGCATTGGATTTTTGTTATTATATTTTAACTACACCATCACTAAGTTTATAACCAACAAATAAATTTTCGTGGCATAAAATGCACACAATCTGTCAATTCTTGACTAAACTTTCACCTCCATAAACATCCATTTGAAGAAAAAAATTGGGGACTGAATTCTGATTCCAAGTACACATTCCTTTGAATTAGGCCATCAATCATGAAAGAAAGTATTATGAAGTCCTCGTTATTCTGCTTATGGGCATCTAACCCAGGCCTCTGAAAACTTCACAAAAGTTTTGAATTTGCTATTCGTAAACCACTTTGCCTGACAAAATCTATTTGACAGAGCGAAGAGATGTAGTAAGGAAAGCAAGGATTTCTGCAATAGGGAAAGAGCAAAGGTCAATGATGAAGAGATTTGTATCAAATAAAATAAATTTATAAGGTAAACGAAAAATGAGAGGAATATAAAAGCTAGGAAAAGCAAATGCTAAAAACACCCTCACCCAACCTTGATGAAAATTAATGATGATGAAATTAAGTAGTAGTATACAGGGACGGGCCAAAATACAAAAAGTTTTTAGAAAATGTCTTGAAACGTACCCTGGAATCTGTGACCAGCCAAGTACGAATAAGCACAACCCCACTCACAAAAAAATATATAATTATAAAGTCATTCAATGTCATCTCAAAGTACATATCTAATGTCAATGTCACTGTGGACATCATTGGATATACGTACATGGACCATATCCTCGCTAAATTCCGGAACTAAAAAGAAAATTTAATAGCGTCAATTATCAGTAAAAGATTTCCTTTATTTGGTGGTATTTCCCGTGCAAGTACTTTGCCAGACAGGACTCAGGATATGGGTAAAATTGAAGATAACAGTGTAATGAGAGAATACAAGGTCATTTTAAAACAGGGGACATGGGACACCATATACATTATATACATTTAATGTATTATTTAAACTTAAGGAAACCAGTCAATTTAAGACTAAACATTTGTCCAACAATGGTCACTATTTGCCTTTGTATCAAAGTTAAGTTAAAATGTTTGATCAAAGAAGTTAGAATTTACTTTAATCAGAGAATGCATATTTAGTAACTCCAATTAGGATTACAGGTAGCTGCCCAAAAAGTATATTTTGAAAGTTTTCACATTTAACTTAACTTTTTCTTTTTTTTTCAAATTGTTTAATTGATTTAGGCAAACTTAATATTTCAACTTAATTTTTCAACGCAATCCATGGTCACATTATGCACCCAGTTCCACAAAACCTTTTCTAGGAAAAAAGTCAGTATCCTCATCGAGTGATATTCCCACAATGTCGCTTTCCAGGTTGTATCATAAGTGGGCGTGATCCCTAACCACACACTATTCTGGTGTTTAGACCCGTGCCCTTGAACAAGGATAATGACAATTGAAGACACTGCCAACAAAGATCCCGTTAGTCTGGAGGTCACAGGTTCGAGTCCTGCCTTGCCAATTTCTTTGTTCACTTTGTATTTTATGCAAATTTAACGAGTCAGTTTCCCTTGTGGTTTATTTGTGTAAAAAGGTCCCTTGGCAATAAAGTTTCTAGAACTTTTATAAATATCAACAGAGGCAACTAGACATTTCCTGTTTATACACCAACAACAAAAGTGATGTCGGGGTACCGGGTGTATGCAGTCTTGTTTTCTACGTGGGCGATACTTCAGGAACTCTGCCCAGAGGGGTCAAACCACATACTGGAACAGCCAAGGCAACAGGAAGATATAAAAGGCAGAGATTGTGCATGCAACCAGTCAGTGTTCATGCTTTGACAGCTCACTGGGACTTTCAAGTACTGGAGGTGGCTAAAGTCAAACGTCCAGCAAAGCGTGATTTGACTCAGAAGGTGGACTAGTCACAGTTTTGTTGTTTTGTAGGAAATCCTTTTCTCACACTATGAAGTCCCTAAGTCTGGTTATTATGGTGGGTGTCTTGTTGACATATTTGGTTGGATGTCAGGCGTGTAGTTGTGGTCCAGCACATCCACAAGACCAGTTCTGCAGAGCAGCATTTGGTGAGTATTTTACTATCTACTCAATTGTGTATGTTCAATGAAAAGATCTTTCTTTTTTGAGAAAGTGTTGGCTCTGAAAAGAGCCAGTGGTGAGAGAATGATCTTGACGTCTTCACTGAGATTGAGAAGACAAACGGATATTTTCCCATGGTATATATACCTGCCAGCAAATGCTACTTTGCCAATACATGAAGGAAGGAATGCCAATACTAACTTAAATACATCATTCCACCATAGAGTGGCTGGTATATGGGTCCACTGGTCAATGTGTATCAATTTTTCAAGAATAAAACCGATGTTTAGTAGTGTTCAAGAGGTGTCCAAAAATGCTTTGTAAAATGAAATACATGTATCCTACAAATACATGTATCTTCAGATCTATTGTGGGAGTCCCTGGACCTCCATTAGGCTTTGCCCCTGGGTGGGCGTTCATGCTTTGATTGAATTTTATTTTAATAAAAATAAGCAAAGAATTTTTTTTCAAAGAATATACATAAATGTTGTAAATGCTGACAATTAACTGCTAATTTTTAATTTACAATTTGTATTTTGTACTACCTGTAGTAAAAACTATACAGATTTCCCAATTTGATGTTTTCTGAAATTAAGTGCCGAACATGCCCATTTGAAATCACATGTGTATTTATGTCGGTAGATGACCAAAAATAGCGAATAGAAAGAAAAAAATTCCAATTGAAATAAGGTCTGCCAGCTATTCAACAAAACAAGCTATGTAAGCCTACCAATATTTGGGATTCACTTTTTGGGATTTGTGTTAGCTGATGTTGTGATTTCTTGTTAACCAAACCAGGAAAGTGTCTAGAAATTCTGATCTTAAAGGAAGATGTAACCAAAGAAATGGAACAAGGAAATCAAAAGTTAGAGACGTCTAAAGAAGTCATTGAAAAACACTGCATAATCTACATAGTACATTGTCCTGTTCATCATCCATAGAAATCCCAGAAAATAACAATACAGTTTGTCAAACTATTAAAGAATACACCATTGGTAATTGCTTGAATTATCATGATTAGGAGGATTTGGGGGGTTGTATTTTATAGTAAATATCGTTTAACTGACCAGTCCGAAGTTTTACAATCATGGATACTGAGAAAAGCATCAACTGGCGTCAGGCAGTGGTTCTAATGTTGTTTGGTTTTTTTTGCGAATGGAACAATTACAGGATATCTAAAGCAATCCTTTTGCTGGATGCCTACAATTATTAATTCATTTCAGATAAGTAAGATAATTTCTTAATAATTCGGTAGTAATATTTGTTGTTTATCGGCAAATGGTGTATTATACCTTTATAAACACTGCAAGAAATGTCCACAAAGTTATAAAAGTTAATGATGTTGTCTAGTACATGTAAATGCAGACCAAATGTTGAACTAAAATCGTCGAGTGTATGTATACTGAGGATCAACACCAAAGAATCCTGTGGTTTGTTTTTGTATAGTCCCATAATGCAATTGGTTTGGATAAGAACAATTACACTGTCTGAAATCTAATAATTGATCAACCATGCAAAGTGTTTTGATTTCCTCTTTTAAACAGTGAATAAGCAGATTAATATGGCAACACAACGGAACCCATTGTTTTATAACCCAATTTTCTGCTCTATAAAACACAACTTCCCTTATTACTATGACAACTCTTTTATGACAATGCGGCTAATTGTGACAAAGATTGTCTGCACCAGGAGTCTCCTCGGTGCATACTTCTTTTTAAATACAACTGTAACAAAATAATCTTTGACTCCATTCCATTAATCTTATGTTTTCAACCATTTAAAGGGTGAATATTAGGGGAATAAATATGGTTGACTTGTATTAAACGTACGTTTAAAACCGGCTTATGGGCCTGGAAGCGTTAATGCCCGAGCCATAACAAATTTCATTAAGTAATGTATAATAATAATAATTAACAATGTCCAGGCCCTTGAGCCAGTTTTAACTGTACGTTTAATACTGGCCAATCACATTTCATAAATACCTTTCATTAAAATACGTAAAAAAAGTCGGAAATATAAGTTTTCAACAATTTTCTTAAACAATTATACTGCATAATTTAGTGAAACACCCCTCTAGCTAAGTTTATTGTATGATCCTCGATATCATAATCAGTCCAACACGTAAACAACTCCTAATATGGACATCGGCGTTTAAAACCAACCATGTGATGGGCTCTCAACCAATAGGAATGGGTAAACTGTATAAAAAAGGTATATGAATTGATATTGAATATTGTTTGTATTGTTTTTTGTATGTTTTGATTACCGTCTTTCTTTAAGATCTTTGATGTGGTAATTGCTGTACATGTACATGTCCACTAGCATTTACTGTTGTTCATTTACTGAGTTCAATATGATGTTAGCTGTAAACGTGCAATGTAATGGTCATGCAACATAATCCCACCAGAAGCTTCAAAACCTGGAATGCTGACATAACATCCGGACAATAACCTGTTTTCCTTCATCCCTTCTGATGGTAATCTCTTGAGAATGGTGAGAAGTACGTCACCAGTACCCAGATTTGCTGGAATGTGAACTTCAAGACCTTTTACTTGCTAAACAGAGTTAGTTTACATCCTGCAACTTAACACCACACAGTACTTTCCTGCAGGGAGGTTCTGCAAGTCAATGCACTCAGTCCAAACAAAAACGTTTCTGGATTGGACGCAAAAGGGTTTAAATGTACTTCATATCCGGCAATTTTCAGAAAGAAAATTGCTGCTTTAGGCCAATTAAATTAAATTTTGAGGTTTAAAAGAAACATTTGAAATTGGCCAGGAGGGGAATTTATATTTTATGAATTCCATGTTATCACCTGGTACTCTGTATACGTGGACTGCAGTGCTCGTGGACCGGCAACCAGTGTATGTATACATTGGCAATTACAATTATTTTCTGCGAAACTACAAACAAAACTAAAACCTTGAAAAATATTCATGAAAATGGAAAATATGTATAATTTCGAAAGTTATTATTTCTATAGTGCAGTTGTGATCTTCATTTTAACAGTATGCTTTGACAATGTTCAGGTTTTTTGTATTTTATTTAAATTATCTAAATTATCTGAATATAATCAGTATATTGACTTCAGAAATAAAAGTTATCTAAATAAAGCCTTTTTAGTGGCGCATTATTCAAAGAATTCTCAAACAAAAGAAAATTAGGAGTAAGCTCAAATGAAATTGTCTGCCTTGATGGAGGAGACAAGCCGAGAGTCGTCATTTATTATTTATTATTAAGTAGTCAAGAACAAAAAATCCCAACAAGAATTACTTCAATTTAATCACTCGCAGGTTACAGTCACTGAACATGATTTACGATTGCACGGTTCAGTGCTTACAAGTTGAGGTGTGAATTAATTAATTCTGAAATGTAATTACATACAAAAAACAAAATTAACAGCTAACGGATCAGAAAAGATGTGGTGAAAATAATAAAGAAATCAACCAGCCGTTTTAGGTTAATGATTACAATGATGAAATGCACACAAACAGGTGTTCAATCAAATCAAAGTATAAGTTAATTACAAACCAAAGCTATTTGATATTTCATTCTTTGCCTTAATGCAATAAGTACCAGTTAGCTTTGATTTAGCAGCCGGAAAAAAACCAAAGAAAATACAGACAATTAAAAGTGCTCTGTTAGTGTACATCAAGGTCTCTTTGGCTTCCAAACTATTTTTAAACTGTTGGTCAATGATGTGATAAACAGACCTACAAATATTTACAAAGGTATAATCAATCATTGTATTACTGTTAAACATGTTGTAACTGATCCATCATTCTTCAGTGAAGCAGTTTTTCATCCATTCCATCCATTCTTCAGGTTCAGTATTGGTGCAAGAAAAACTCTTTCCTATCCTGTGTCTAAAAGTGTCCACCACCCCAAGAATCCTCAAACGATTAGAAAAGTTCTCAATATATGCCTAAATGTTCGTCAAGGAATCCTAAATGTTTTATTTTCCTGACAGTTGTCAAGGCAAGAGTGGTCAGCAGCAAACACATCTACAAACCAACACAAGCTCCAGTGACAGAACCCCCAGCAGAACCCTCATCGGTCTACTCGTCTGTAGTGGATGAAGAAGCCGCCTTGGTAATGGGAAATTTAGCAGAGGTACCAGAAGAGATACCAGGGGAGTTAAGACATCGTCAGCCACCATCCGGAATGATGGCGGCTCCTGGTGTCATGGCTCCTTACACGCAGGGAGAAAACCGACCAATCAAGTTGGAGTATACCGTAAAGGTAACTAAAGTCGCATCACGTGTTGCATGCTACAACTAGAATTTTAAAAATAAAGAGATTTTTAGATCCGAAGAGTCTTTCTTTAAATAAACTTTTAAAGCCTACAAAAAGATAGAGAAAGTAGAATCCTGATGCTACTTCAGTGGTTGTGTACAAAGTCTGTCGAGAGTAGAGAAAATTTCCTAACAAAATTGAAAATGTTTCTCAGTCCGAGATTTATATCTTTTCAACATTTTTGCACAATTGGCCTTCATTGAGATGACATAAAAAAGAAAAACAGCTTCAGGTTACACTTTCTTTACAAAGATGGAATATTAAGTATTTAACCCTATTACCCATTGAGTGATTTCCCAACATCCAAACTGTTGGACTCTATATTATAGTGGTGCAGCATGCCCAGATTGGTATAGTGGGCCCTAATTACTCCAACAGATTCCAACAAAATATGCAGTTGAGTTTTGAAGAGTTGGGGTGGCCTATTAGTGATCAAGGTCGGATATTTTGAAATGTAAATAATTATATATGCCATTAAATGGTTTCCATCTGGATATTATTAATTTTTTTTTTGGGGAGGGGGGCAAAATACCGACCACAATTTTTTTTTCATTTTGCTAGTTGACAATTGTACATGAACACTAGTTTCAAAAATTTGCCAGAAACATAATAATTGTACATGCTTAAAACTCGATAAAATATAATTATTTTCCTACCTACCTACGTTAATTTTATTAAAGGTTTTCATTAACCACAGATTTTTCCGAGATTTAAAACTGATGACGAATAAACATGTCCCAAGCAAGGCTGTGGTCTCGGTAACTTGAAAATAAACCTGGCGCAAACTGGGTAAATGTTTCCCGCATTAAAAAATGGATTTCCATTTAATGGAAAACAAGTTTAAATGTAGGATACACCATTTGCAAATATCGAAAAAAAATTACTACCGGTACCGAATTATTTAGAAATACTTCAAAGTAAAAAATGATTCTAAGGCATCAAGCAAAATGCGCTAGATATCCTGTAATTATTCCAAAAAATTGAACTTTAAAAAGACAAATTTGTGATCTCCGTACACAAATAACATAAGAATATTCTGCTCGACGCCGGTTGAAAACAAGCGCTGTTTTTCGTGCTTTTCTCGGCATCCATGATTGTTAAACTTCGGAAAGGTCAGTTGAACGATATTCACTATAAAATACAACCCCCCCCCCCCCCCCCCATATCCACCCATTTATGATAATTCAAGCAATTACCATTGGTAAATCCTCATGATCATGTTTTCTAGGTAGAGAAGGTCTTCAAAGGAGACAACTATCTTGCGGAGAGAACTTTGGCTAAAATCTACACTCCACCAGACGGTGGGCTTTGTGGCCGGACCGACTTGACAGATGAAGAGTCCTATGTCATAGCTGGTAAGCACAAACTATATATCTACACCAAGAGCAAACTCGTGAATACACAGATCAATGGACCTTATTTAGCAGGAAGCCATTTTGGTCGTGTTCCCTAATTGTATTTTGTAAATTTTGAACTGTTGAAGGGGAGGGTGCCAGACTATTTTTGCATTCTAGCCTCAAACATTAAGGTTTTTTTAATTACAAATTTTCAGCTTTTCATTAGAGACTGGTATTACCTGAAATTTCTATTCAAAAGTTCCAATAATGAAGATTTTACCTCACTTTCCATTTAATATGGCCAACTCGTGAATACAACCCATTAACCCCCATCCACATTTTTGGTAGAGTAGTTTGTGATAGATGCAGCTTAATGATAGTGTGTTTGTTCTTTTAGGGGGTTGCACACTGAAAATGTGATTATCAAATTGAATTGATAATTTGTTAGCATTGTATTTGTTATAAGCTTTCAAATGAGACATTGCACAAGAAAAAAAGCAATAGGCCAACTGCGCGTAATCAATTAATTTTTTTTCTTTAAATTATTCATAACAAATACAATTCTAGAAAATTATCAATAAAATTTCAAACTCTATTTTTCAGGGTGCAATTTCCTTAAAGCACAGACACACCATTCTTTACTGTGCAACATGCATGTTCCCATTCACAAAGTTCGCTTGGTTGATCTATAGATTGAGAAAGGAGGGTTAACCACATGCAAACTACATCTTTAGAATTTTGCATTGCAACAGGATGTGACTAATTAACACATACAAACAGCTGCACATGGGCATTTGTGGAAACAAAAGAGCTGGGGCCAATTTCATAAAACATGTAAGCACCGAAATTTGCTTAGCATGAAAATTCTTCCTTGGAAAAAACAGGGTTACATAAACCAACATTTCCGTTGATGTTTATTGTTTGTGAATGGTATTCAGCTGTTTTTTTGCTTTGAATGAAAAGCTTGTGGGGTTTTGGCCGATAACCTGATAAACTGAGCAAGACTTTTGTGCTAAGCAAATGTTTGTGCTAAGTAAATTTTTGTGCTTGCATGTTTTAGGAAATTGGCCACTGTTCTGTAAATCGTTGGTGAGAGGATACATGTGCCATCAATGGCATTAGGTGCTAACTTTTTTACCTTAAGATTCAGTCATATCAAGGCCCTGTGTCTCTTATGCCAAACTGATGGCTTCATCCAAGCGGTCAACTTGTTACATTTCTTTTTAGTTAACCTGTCAAGCACTCATTTGATGATTTATATTGCCTGCATTTATCTCCATTTTGTTTATCAGCCTAATTATCTATGCTATGGCTTGATGACAATTTTGAAAAGTGATGAATGAATATGCAGGCAAAACATATGATTTTTGCTGGTACAAGTTGAAACAAGAATAGTTAGAAACCGAGATTGCATCAACAGTTTCTGTGTTGTCAATAAGTCTTTTGATGAACACCTACATTTAGTAACATTTTGAAATGTGGAAATTGATTTTTGGTTGATATTCTTCCTTTCAGGTACATTTTATGACAATGAACTACGTATCACCTTGTGCGGTTGGGTCGTACCTTACAAGAGTCTGACACGGATGCAACGAAGAGGAGTAAAATTGATGTACAAGAAGACTTGTGGAGATTGCACGGTAAGACTAATGTATAAGGTGGTGTAAAATAAAATATGTAGATCTTCACAAAGAAAACTTTTGAAATGACAAGTTTGTACAACTTTCTTGCCTTTCTACGTGTTAAAAGTTTTGCAGCATTGCTAATGTTTCTACCATTGTGGCTTTACACATAATCCCTGGCTACAGCACATACACTATTAAACATAGATAATAACAAAATGAGCGTAAAGTCGCACGGAGTGATTTCCCAGTACGGCCAGTCAAAGTCAAAATTTGAAGGGGTGGTCGATTTTGAGATTATATGGTTTTTTTAAAGACTAAATCCCCAACAATCAATTAGATAAAAACAAAATTAGTTTTTGAGACAATTTTGACTATGCCTTTCTATGCCTTTCACACAATTTCTCGCAAGAAATGCCCGTTTTCTCATAATCTCTGTATTAAGACTCCAGACTAAAAAATAAAAATAAAAAAATATTGAGTATCAAACCTCCAAGTGTTATATACCATTGGAAAGCTCTGTTTCCACAGAATTTAGAAATACCTATATCTCAATTTTTGATTTTGCCGACTTTACGCTCATTTTGTGATGACAGGTCACATATATCCTGATTATCTTCATGTTCTATTCTTTGTTTCCCTCTAGATTGCTAATTGCTATAGAAACACCTGTAAGTATGCCCCGCCCAACGATGATGTCTGTATGTTCGATATGGCAATGATGGGCAACAGTTGTGAGATCCAACATTCCTACTGCTCACGCTCCAAGTCGGCTTGTAAGTGGCAACGAAACAAAGAATACAGACAATGCCACAACAGCACGCCTTAGAAAAGCCGCACTTGAAACTCTATCTACTTATTATAAATGTGGATTCTATCAACAAAAGAGGAGGTACAATCCAGATCGTTCAACACTTAGGTTGACTCTGGATTGTGTCTTAAATATATCAGCTACTATATGAGTATTGTACATACTTTGTATCAAACAAGTATTCCTGTTTATTAAAGATTTGTCCTGTTATATTCTTATCTATACTTTCCCATTAAAACTAATGAAAGCATTTTATTATCTCATTATTAGGTTGTGAAAATGTTATCTATTTAAGCTACTACATGTACTCCCCACATGGACAAAAAAAGTATGGCAATAGGAGTACAAAATAGAAAAACATTACGAGAGTAAATGGAGATATTACTAAAAAATCTGAAATTAAATGAATGGTCGGAGAGATTCAAAACATCCGTTAGTGTAATAAAAAAAGTATTTGTTGAAGAAATTATTCTAAACTAGAAACAACTTTCACGTTCTTTCTCTTGGTTATTCAAATTCCCAAATATTCCTTTTAGCAAGAAACTAGCATTGAAAATATGAAGTTGGTAATGTTTAATCATCTCGGTACCTTCGTTTTTATGTCCTGAATTAGGCATTGAACTCGTAATGAAGATTTCCTGTAACAGTTCCTGGGTTAAAAAGGGCACCTTAGTGTGTTTAGTCATGCAGGATGCTAGCATTAAAGTCACAGTCCGGTCATTAAACTATGGATAAAATCAGGCCAGCCTGATTCCATACTAAAAGGTTAACAATTTCAGCCCAAAGTTACAATCGAATGTGTTTTACATAAAAGTATCTGCATTTGTATTATGCATGTAGATTACATTTTAGTGGTACATATTAATCTGTGAATAGTACATGTATCCTTAACCAGAGTTGTATTCGAGTCCCTGCAAGTTCTTTCACAAGTCCAGTCACAAATCCAGTCACAAGTCCTTTCATAAAGCCAGTCATAAGTAACTGATTGAGCAATGACAAAAGAATGCTTTTGTTAACAGCCAGTGACTTGACTTGAAACTTAAGGACTTGTGGTGGACTTGCAGGGACTCGAATACAACTCTGTCTTTAACTGTATACCAACAAAATGTACTGATATAAAATACTGGAGCGCATCCACATGAGCAACAAACTGATGAATAAATACATTATGAAGAAATAACTTTTATAATTTGTTATCAGTTTTTAAAAAGTGCGTCTTAATCCCAAAAGTGCTTGTACATCCTCACAAAAAAATACGAAAAACTGTCCTGGAGAACCCTAAAAGTATATTACATGTATCTATGACAAAAAATACTGAAAATAGAGGAAAGAATAGGAAATGGACGGAGAAACAAATAGAAAATGTTCTTATTAAAGGTAAGATACACCATTGGTAATTGCTTGAATTATCATTAAATGGGTAGATTTTGGGGGTTGTATTTTATAGTAAATATCGTTAACTGACCTGTCCGAAGTTTTACAGACATTAATGCCGGGAAAAGCACGAAAAACAGTTTGTTTTTAACCGGCGTCAAGCAGTTATTCTTATGTTATTTTTGTTTCGCTAACCGGCGATCACAATTTTTTCTTTAAAATATTATATTTTTCAGAATAATTACAGGACATCTAGCGCAATCATTTTGCTGGATGCCTACAATCATTATTTACTTTCAAACAAGTAAGATATCTCCTAATAATTCGGTAGTAATTTTTGTTGATATCTGCAAATGGTGTATCCTACCTTTAAATAGGAAAACTATAGGTCTGTGCGGTAATCACATAACACCAGGAATGGGCATGATGTGATTTTGCCGTCAAAGCGGACACAGTCATTTATAAGCAGAATGCGATTTCAACAAAGGATTTCCAAAATCATATCTAATGGTCCAAATTCACATCCTGGGTCAAGTCGTCATATCCAGTTTTTGCACCTTTCCAAATTCACATCTACGAATAAGTCATACAATTATCAAGTTGTTGGAAAGGTGCGAATACAGAATGTGAATTTTGATTTTACAACTGATCTGAATCCTAAATTCAAAATTGGAAAAGTGCGAAAAAGGCGGTACATGAAAGATTGGATACCATAGAAAAAAACTTGAGAACAACATCGATAGATCATTAGTATTTGTAGTGGAATTGGTAAAGGGCCATGACAGCTGGGCTGTATTGGAACATGATGCAAAACAAGTTTACGTTTGTGCAGTAAGCCTACTTGAATCTGGGTACATGACGGAGGGTTTAGCGTATGCTTTTTATAATGAGATTTTGTTTTATAGTCTATAGTCCACGCTTTGCGTTGGTCACTATTTTTAAGCATGTTCCAAGGTACGTGTGTATCACAGCTGTAAGTTATTCGTGGACGAATTAAAACATTTATGCGCATGTGTCTAAAGCCTGCTGCCCCCGCCAAAAAAAACAAAACAAAAAACACTCGCACCATTCTTATTCCTCCATGCTCACAAACAGTCAAACATTACATACCTATTTAAATTCGTGTAGTTTAGAATCCTGCACAAAATTTCACAAAAATGCAATTGTTGTTAATTTTCCACCCAAAATTGTGACTGTTCCTCTTCACTTTTCCAAATTATATTTAACCCTAACTCATTTTACCTCTAGAGCTCTTACACTGCATTTGCAAGGTTGGTACACACAATCCCATTGCAGGAATATGTAGTGAGATGTATTGCAATTGTTTTTGGAGAGTGGGGGAATAGTTTCAGTCGTCATTATAAGGTGGCAAATTGCCAGAGTCTCGATGCATTTGTTCAGGAAATAAGAACATTTCTGTCAAACACAATGGGAGAACACTGAACATGAGCAACTTTCATACAATGTGGAATCTTACCAACTCACTGACAAACTTTGGCAGTACATGTATATACATAACCTTTAGAGTAGAAGGATTGCCCCCACCTGTGCAGATAACAGGTGACTTTGGGGAAAGTCAAAATCACATACACCTACCAATTATAGCTGCTACAAAAGGTCCAAGGTTAGGGCTGGAATGTCGTGATACAGAACAACAACTTGGGAATGTACAGCTTTTATTTTTAGACTTCATGGAAACTGGCAGGATAGTTAGTCAAAATACAGATGGATATTTATTTTATTTAATAACTTTACCATCACTTTATTATGACTGTCTAGAATGTATGATGCAGATAAGGACAGAAACGTAACAATAAAAACACTTGTCACTTAAACAGAAACAATGAAATACAAACAAGCAAAGTAAAAGACTTGCATCATTTGTACTTGTTACATCATTTGTTGCACAAGTTATTACCGGATCCAGCAAGGGAGATTATTACAGGATGATTATTACACAGGTTTTGGTGGGTTTTTTTCTTCCTCTGTATATTTGCTTGAGTTTGTTAGGGCATTCAAGCTCACAGTCCAATGACCCATAATTCACTGCAACAAGTCTTACCAGTAGAGGGCAGTATAGCTTCAAGAAAGGGTGCACTACACTAATTGGAATAGGAATTTCTGTGCAAGCTCATTAGCATGAAAGTGCACTCGGGACAACAACTGTTTAGGTTTAAAAAAAGTGGAATTGTGTAAATGCATCCGAGGATCAAATCCCTGGTTTTGGGGGCTTCCATCTTGAAAAATGGGTACTATTTGCCATAGAAAGCGGAGGGATGATACTTGTAAAATGCTGCAAACAGGTTTGGGAAATATCACTTATTGGGAGGTGAGTTTGTTTTGGGGTGAAAATTTTAAAATGTAATTGGCTACCCCACTCAAAATTGAGAAGAATTGGAAAGATGAAAGGTCAGACAATAATTTAATATTTGTTTGAGAAACACCAGGGATTATCAGCTTGCATTTGGTCTAGTTGAACTTTGTGGGTTTCGGGGTTAAATGGAGCTTGAATTAGTGCAGTGCAATCTAAATGGCTCAAAAAAGCAATCTCTTTTTATTAAGTTAAATTTGAAGTTGACTGTACAACATTCTTATAAATATTCCACTTTGATAATAATTTTTTTAATAATTCAATGCCACTAAAAATTTGCATTTTTTTTTGAATTTCTTAACCATGCAGACCAAAAACAGCCAATTAAGGCTTTACGATTAGCTACTTTGTATTTATTTGTAAAATAAAATACAGGAATAAAACCGATTTTTGATTCAGCAAACGGGGGATATAGCGGCTATAGTACAGCCACCCTTCAAACTGGATTGAGTTGGTTTTAACTCCCATTTCCCCCGGCCAACTAGATTACCATAATTCATTTTATTGTACCACTAGCACAAATACATCAGACTTTCCAATTAGGCACTACAAAATTGGAAATGCTCTGTTTGCCTGGGGAATTGTAAACCACAGGTGCGCTTGGCAAGTAACTATAACAAAGATGAACTATATTGAAAATTGTATGTAATCAACAGACCATGCAGATAGGTACTTTGACTCAGCTAGGATGGTTTCACTTATCATTGATCCAGAATAATTGTCACTACCAAAAAAAGGCGGGAAATATACTGACTAATACCATCACCTGGCTTTAAAAACTACAACTTTAAACGGATCACTGATTTCAAAACAAATTTGCTGTATAAAGGATATGAAAAAGTCAAGGTTATTTAGAAAGTACTTTTTTAGCACAACCGTAGTCTAGGACAAGCCCTTTACCAAAAATAGCAGTTTCTGGGCTTATAATTTATGGTGATGCTAACCTTCCAACAGACAAAGCCAAGATGACAATCAACCATGAATTGCTTCCATTATCATACTTTCTACGTGCTTTGGCCATCTGCTCTATTTCTTTAGACTAGGAAGTTTGGATGTGGAAGACAGCATAAGACAAAAACCTTGACAAGCCATCAATCCCAAACACGATCCAAACACCAACTCTCAGCGTGGCCACTCATCAAATTTGAAAATCCCAAGATGATGGCAGTAAAATTCCCAAGAATTCCCAAGATGTCATAAGATAGCAGGGATGATATGCTATAACCATGGAGCTAGCTATGAAGAGACCGGAGAACCCGCAAAAAGGCCCAATTTTGTGAATAAATGTACAGTACAGTAAAACACCCTTATAACAAGGTCCTTGGAACTTTACAAATTATCTTGTTATAACAGGTACCTTGTATTATCAGTAATGGAAAAAAAGAAGACTCCGAGACCTATTTTTGTCCTCGTTATAAGCATCATGTTGTATTAACAGTGCTCTTATAAACAGGGTTAATTTGACGTACTAATAAAAATGATCTAAATATACAGTACTACAAAAATAATGTATCGATTGATGAATGAGTACATGTATAATGTATTACACTTGAGGAGCCACGCCCGCAAAGTCTCTGTCCAGACTTAAAATATTGTTTGCGATTTACAAAAGTGCCATGAATAGAAAAAACATTGTTTGCGGTTAACAAAAATGCCTAAAATATGTATAAAAGTTGTTTGCAGTTAACAAAAATGCAAAAATTCCAAGATTTCGTGAAATTTGGATACAAAATCCCAAGATCCCAAGGTCTTGCCCAAATTCCCAAGATCTTGAGAAAAATCCCAAGGAGTGGCCACAGTGCCAACTCTTGATGATTAATCAATAATATAATGTTGTATCAAAGGACTACTACGAGTCTCAAATCATTGACCAAAAATACCCATGAGGCACCATTACCAGGAAAAAAGGCAGACAGTTACTAGCAAATGTATGATCAAATACTGCATTGTTATATTCACTTGCCAAAAAATGACAAGTGTTTTGAAATGGCGTCATAGCATGTCAAATAGTGTAATCTTTAAGGAATTCATCAAACAATACAGAGATGTAATCGATTCCAGTGGATGAACAATAACAAAGGAATGCCTTTGTCTAAGCTTATTTGAATAGTTTGTGATTTGAATTCAGGGACTGATCATGAGGACTTGTGATAGACTTGTTTGGACCATGGAGGTGTTTCCTACCTCCATGTTCGGACTACATAAGCTAGGCTACACATTGTTGGTGCCTGGTTTTATATAGACACATACACTTATGGACAGGTCAGTTGAATAACAACTCCTTGGTGGTACAGGCGGTTTCAATTATCAAATTGTAAAAAGGTTCCTAAATATTATAGAAACTTAAGTTTTAGTTTCGTTTGGGGTTTTAGCATGACTACACCATTTTTTACCTGAACACAAATAAGAAACCTGCCTTTTCCTTTGTCTCCTTTTCAGCAAATGATATTAATTTTTTCAACTTTCACGACAATAACATTGGGGGAGGAAAGAAACATTTGATGCCCCCCAAAAAAAACATTAAATAAAATCAACTCATAATCTTATATTAGGACATTAATACAACAATCCGTCAACTTTCAGGAAAAAAATTGATTCACCTCAACAAAAACAATTTGCTAATTTATGCCAGACATCCATGATGATTCACATATTTCCCAAAAAACGGTTGACCAATTCATTAAAAAATGTTTGAACAAACCATTTCAAAGTCCAATCTTCTTTTATGCTGGTTGTATTTTAAAAGCCCTTCAGGTTTCCTGAATTCGTCAATAAATCATTTATCCTGACAATGCATCTGTGAGTCATTCTGGCGACTAAAAGGGACAAAGATTCATCGGAGAAATATACAAAAACAAAACGAATGGGGATGATTTCTTCCCTTTTCTCTGTATAGTTTTTTGGCATGTTATCAAATGCAACCTTTGAACAGCCATGACTTGTCAAAGGAATGTCCGATTGAAGTACATGTACAACAATCAGTTTTGTAGGTATCCCCCCCTTTTTGTAATACTCACAAACCTTCATTTTAATCTCTGCCCGGTTCCATCTTATTTAACTAAAACACCTTACATTTATTTCACATTCACGAGTTGGCAGGTCCACGCAATTGTATAATTGTTTTTAGAGATCTATAATAATTGATAATTTTAAACATCACTTTATTAAGTATTTTTCAATCTTTAATACGCACTTCAAAAAAATCCCCCAAAAGAAATAGGCTAATCTTAATTTATCTTCATCACCTGTGAAACACTTGCCGATTCTTTTTCCAAAATGCCAATGAATAAGAAGAGAAAATCATTGTGAACTTATTGTCAGATGTGAAGAATGTTTCATTGTTTCATAAATCTTGTTCACGGTTTTGTTGAGTTGTTGGTGGTTTGATGTTATATTTTGTTTTATCTGAAAATATTAATTTTGTTTATACAGGGACCTAAGGAATAGCAGTTTTTAACTGATGAGGCTACCCTGTTAGAAAAAACCCCTGTAAATAACATAAATAAGAATTTATCAAAAACTTGGATTTTGTAGTATCAATTTCTTTCCAAACTATTCTTCTGATGTTGATCCAATTCTTCTTGGAATAGGTGACTGGTGTTTATGTGGAATTGGCTACCAGCACATTGTGACCATTTGCTTTATAAATACCAAAAACATGCTAATTGTACAGAGGTTTCCTTGCAGTATATACACCATGCAGGCACAAGACCCAAGCCAAATAATTTGCATGCCACTCATCAGCTAAACCACAACTTTTTTTCCACATTAGGTCCCACTTGACTTGGTGCAGAGGCCCGAGTCTAAAAGGGACAATAGACAAGGCCCTCGCACACATGCACACATCCCCCGCGCGTGCAGCTGCATTGTTGAGGGCTGCATTGTTGAGGGGTTTGCACTAATGAACAAAGGCCGACACGAGGGGGGTAGTTATAGCTATGGCTGGTTGGTTCGCTTGCCTGCTATTGGTGATAAACAGGGATTAAGTCAATAAAGCAGCTGGGTATATGTACTGTATACCAAACTAGCTAGGCTGGGTTCTGGGGCAATATTAGTTGTTTGGAGTTCAGCCAGTGTGCATCAAAAGCTAGGACTGGTCTCGTTATAAAAACGCTTGCTGAATCGGTTTTTACTTTAGTTTCATTTCAAGCACAAGTTGGCTTACACAGAGAACACAACAATCCAGCTACATTGCTTTAATCAGAGAGTTTGACACCTATCTTTGGACTGACTGGAGACTTGGCTACTGAACTACCATGGCAACGTTTTCATCAAGTGATATATCTAGGTGTTTATTTCTATTGGTGGTGTTAGCAAGCCATCTAGAGTATGTTGCTGCATGTTCGTGTCTACCTCAACACACGCAGCATCATTTCTGTAACTCACATTTTGGTAAGTTCTTTTCTTTTACATTATAGATGGTCTTCTTAAAAGTATAAATATTTACTGGTATTTTGATCAATATACAATTTGTGAAGCTTTTGATTTTTACCCACAAGCATAACAGCCAATTCAATTTAAATGTCAAACTCCTTTTTAATCACAAAGTAAAATATATGTACCTAGCCAAATCATTTTTAAACTGCGACTAAGCCTGAGGAATTCCTTAATCATGTCATAATCGCAGTTTCATACAAGTGTTTTTTTGCAAACTGTTTAAAATTGTGTCAAGACTATGGTGAATTGTCATTGTTTCTTTTGATCTCTTTATTCTTTGTTGTTTCAAATTGTTTTAATTTCGATATTTCATTACCTCGTTTCCACCGACTCATTTGCAAAGTTGCTACAATTCTCTGAAGTGAAAAGTATATTGATGATACAGAACATAAGCAAAAAAACCTTTAGCAATGTCATTGTTCAGCTCCCAAGAGAATTCATAATAACGGGTAATTTTGTCAATGTTTTTAACTCGTCATTTGACTCGTCTAGTTTTATTTTTGTATGTTACCAGGAGCAAGGATTGACAGGCTCTCAAGTCAGTGTTTATTGTACTTTTGTCAATCCTGGCCAGCTTGGATTGTTTATGTTTAGTTTTGTTTATTTCTGAAGATTGCTTGTTGTATGTTTGTAATTTGGCTGAATAAATAATAGTTCTAACGTTTATTTGCTAACAATATATTAACCTTGGTAGATTATTCCAGTATTTCCTACCAGTTCACAAGATTACTTTAGGATTTTTGTAAACTTTTCCTTTTTGTTCTACAATTCATGCACCACTAAGTGTATGAGTTTTGCTAAAGAAATGTTTTAAGAGATTTAATGTGATCCAAGGATTATCCTGGAGAAAAATTATTATGAGGTCCAATAGACATAAAAAACACTCCTGCAGTTCTATTGAGCTAGCTAACATCCAGCCAGTTTTTGTGACCGATTACCGATGCCAGGCACGCGTCATGCAGATGTTCCTTTGTTCCCAGTAGCCTTTTGTCAATCAATGGAGCGGGTATTCGGGAATAAAGCTGAAAGTTTTGGCTGTGGCACACAATACCAGGCAGGCTTAAGCTCCTTAGTGACATAGCTTTTCTCTTTGTTTGACAACAGCGATGATAGCTGCACAATGCTACTCACCGCTACTCGTGCAGCTTCGCGTGGCGTCGCGTGCCAAAGCCCTTAGGCCTCTTATTATTTCCAAAGTCCTTAAAATCCCCCCCCCCCCCCCCCCATAATGCTCTTGGAGCCAGTCATCCGCAACCAATATGAAAGAGGAAACTTTACTGAATAAACAAGACCAACAAAAGTGATACAAACAAGAGTTAATGAAATCCTCTCTCCATGGTAACTGATGGGCCAGACGTTGTGGTCTCTCCGTCTGTACCAATTATACTGGAGACTGGAACTTTGTCTGGACAACGTATGACGCCAATGTCCATTCTTTGGGCCAGCGTTGATTGTTCTCAAACCAGATGACCAATTCTCAGCAACTAGTTTGTTCTCATTTCATTTACAGTGGCTTTGTGAAGTGACCTTATTCTAGTGTCTCTTTGAATGTCATTGTTTTTACTGTCAACGTATCGACGATAAATGGCAAAAACCAATGGAACAGCTGCTCAGTACGATGTAAATGACAAAACAGGATATTATTAAATGCAGTCAATAATTGCTACCATTCATTATTATTTTTTATTTTTTTGGGGGGGGGGTCTCCAAAACGACATTCCTTTTTTATTTTGTTTGTGTTGTTGTTTGTTTGTTTATTTGTTTGCTTGCTTAATACTTCAATGTTTCAAATGAGCATATTTTTACCAGCAAGTCTACATTTTATTTTGTCTTGCTAAAAAGAAGTTATAATTTGTTATTAAAGATGCGCAAGATCAAATATTTAGCCGCGGCATAAACCTGCCCCATGATTGCACATAATACTCTGTAGAAGTGTGGCACGGCTTAAAAGCCAGATAAATGACTAAACCAACAAACAATTATCAGCTTAATCTTCCAGCAACAATAGTCAGCTACACACCTTGCTGCACATTGCACAATGGTTTATGTTTGATCAAGGACAGGTGTTTACAGTCAAGAGTTTTATGTGTGCCTACAGCAGGTGCATGGATGTCAATTTGGCTATCTGCCAGCAGGATCTTTGTCATTTACATGTATTTGTTTATTATTTACTTCCGTTTGTAGAGACAGTTTACTTGGTAGGGGTTTGGAGATTTTCTACATATGAAGCACGATATGTGGCAGAGGAAAACCCCCCTCTTTTGTGTTGACCACTGTGTTCCCGGGATCTCAGGAATTCCTTTTAGGTTTCAAGGGGGGATGGATTAGGTTACAATAGTGTTGAGTGCGTATAAAGTATAGGGATGCTAGGTGGGTACCCCTCTGCCACATATCGTGCTGGGTATAATTTTCTAGGTTTGCCACTGTTTTAAACTGCGACCACCCATTTACAAAGACTGTTCGGCAATTAACATATACATGTATTTTGTTTTGTTTATTCGTCTGTTTACATGTATGTCAACCACAGTCAAACGTTTACAATGAATCTCTACTGTTACCCCCAAATCTACATATTTTGAGATGTAGAAAATTACAGAAGTAGAAAAAAGAAAATCATATTACATGAAAAAAAAACTTTTTGGTGAAACAGAGATTGTATTCTTCGCTGTACGTAAAGTATAATCAACTCTCCAGAAAATGTAATTTATTTATCACCGACTTTTTTTCTTCTTTTTAACAGTAATCAAAGCCAGAATCAAGTCTGAGAAAATGTTAGTCAAGAAAGGCTACAACGCTCACAATCTGCAGAAGCTGCCCCTACCTGTCTTGACCAGTGCTCAGAGATCTTACAAGCTGTGGGTCCGAGACGTATACAAAGGCCATCAGTTTATTGCTGTTGGCAGTCATCCTGAGATTGTGACATCTTACTATGAATCCATGTGTGGAGTGGCCGATTTGGAGGTCGGCAAAACTTATGTCATTATGGGTGAGTTTGAGTAATTATCAATTTTTTTATTTTTTTTTTTAAATTCTTTACTTGCTTATGCGAATGCTTAGGTTGCTCTTGCGCTAAGTAGGTTCAGACGATCGGGAGTCTACAGAGTGCTAGCCATGCTTTATATGATATCTGCAAGAATTTGATTAAATTGATTAAGACACTAATTGATTAAGACACAACGTTATTGTTTAAATCTTTCTTTTTACTTGGCCTAAATTAAACTACTGCAAACTTGTTCAAATATCTTGTCCGATATATCTGTCTATCTTTCATCTTTGTGTTTTTTGAACGGTGGAAATTTGAAATAAGAATGGCAGCCATTTTAAAAATAAAAGCCCTTTCTTTTTTCAAGAACCCAAATGCTAAACATGTTGTTTTTTTACCTGGCATTAATAATTTTAATTCTTCAAAATAGCAAATACATGTACAGTTAAATCTATTATCAAGGATGATGCATATTAGTGCCCCTTTGGCTGTATGTATTGAAAGTTTCCATTAAAAAAGCTTTGATTGTAAAGTGATGATAGCGCCCTCTGTTGTTGGCAAATGTAATAGATAATCCATTTAAAATTCGTTTTAACTTTGACACTGATGTCCTACTTATCCCTCCAATAGAATATTATGCTTGACTGCACTGCACAATGGAATGAGCGTGCAGCTGCCACATAGACTGTTTATTGCATCATAGCACAGCTGTTCAGCCGCTTCCCGCCGTCAATGGGTTAAATTACAAATCAGAGAATACTAACTTCGACTTATTTTGATTTGCAGGTCTACTCACCGACACCAAACTGAAGTTCACCAATTGTAACTGGAGAGAACCATGGACACAACTCTCCAAGCATCAGAGACGAGGTTTAAGATATTGGTACGAGAAGAACTGTGATTCTTGTCAGGTAAGGAAATTTTATGGATATCATGGATATTAGAGACAAGGTTCAAGATATTGGTAAGACTATGAAAAAAATTGTGATTCTTGTCAGGTATGCAGCAGAAAGAAGAAACTAACAAAATAGAGATATCAGAGACGAGGTTTAAGTTATTGGTACGAGAAGAACTGTGTTTCTTGTCCAAGTAAGGAAATTTTAGCCGGAATACCGGAGGATGTAAGTTTACTATATTCCTGCAGGACTAATGTGTATAAACAGCAACACAAAATGGCCAATACAATTAATGTATAAAAGGCATCAGAAATTGAAAAAAACACCAAATACCATACATTGTGTACAGTTTAACAATTATGTCAAGAATAAATTCCTGCACAATCAGGGCTACATGTATCCACCCTGGTTGTAAAAACAGGATTTCTCAAATGCACTCTTATTAATCTCAAACAACAATTAAGTAGATTAAACACAACTGACTAAAAAGATGTACATGAGCATGTATTTCTTTTTCAACTTTACTTTGCCCATCAACAAATATAGTACAACTGTTTGAATCGATTCTTATCTTGACTTTCTCATCCATCTGACAGATCGATACTTGTGGGAAGTTTTCTCCGTGTGGACAGCAAGAGAAGGAGCGGGTAGAAGGAGGCGATAGCTGCTTGTGGGATCCAATGACAGATCAGTGTCGTAACCTACACTCGTCTTGTGTTAGACACGACGGTGGAAAGTGTAAATGGTTTCAAACTCATGAATTGTTGACGAGGCATAACTGTACACGACCATATCACAAGATGCCCCGACAACGTAATCAAGTTGTTCCTTGACAATTCAAACCTTAAATTATGACTGGGGTCGATCTTAGCCGAGTCCATCACAAGTCGGTCTTAAGTCATGTCACAAGCTATTTAAATGAACTACATGTATGACAAATACTGCAGAGGAACACCGCTATACCAAAAATTTGGCTATACCAAACACCTTTCTTGGCTCTGGATTGTTGTGTCTAAACATACTAAAGATTGTTCTTGAAAATTGGGTCGTTCTAAATTCCCGGATGTCTAATGGCCAGTGCTTTATGTTGAGAGTGACAGGTGCCTTTTTGAAAAATGGGTAAATTGATGAACCGGTGGCTGAAAATCGATGTACTGAACGAGAATCTGTAGATCTTGTGATGTCCGTTATAGCGGCGTTCCACTGTTACAGTGTTGTTATTGTTCATTTCTCTTGTCGATTTGTGAAACGATTTATAATTTCCTTTTGACTAGACCTGTGATGAACTTAACTAAAATATAACTTACCATCATTACACTGCCATAATGTATTTTTTTTAATTTAGATCACCTGTATTACTTATAAACCTATCACTCCCACCCTACTACCAAAGAAAATTAAATGCAAACTGTCTTTCCAAACTTTTGTATTCCCAATTTTCCACTTTAATAATAGCCAATAAATTTTACACTTTTTTTAACAAACAACAAACTTTTGTACTTCTAACACCATTATTTGATACCATGTGCCTTGACTTTTTTATACAAAGCCACTAAAAATGTGTTAACTGTTGGAATGTTTTTAATTACTTATTAATTACTGACAGAAACAAGTCTCGTGTAGGGCATAATTTTGTTCTGCAAATAGAAACTATAAGCAATTGGTTGTAGCATGGTTGTAGATACATGTACCGGTGTGATATGAAAATGACACATTTTCCTTTTTATTTGTTAAACCCTCTTATGTGACCCTCTTAAATCATCGCATAATTAAAGCTTGCGCAATACTTCCAATGATTCCGTATTTGCTACACCGGTATGTGATTAAGAATTAATAAGGACATTATAGGTAACATCCGACATTGCAAGTGAAGGATGACATTGTAATCAAATCATCTGAGTTCATGAATTTTTGATGTGGGGTTGGAGCCAAACAGTCAAAATGTCACATCAAAATTATGCTGTACTATTGAAACAAAGAATCGGGAATTATATACTGATTAGATAAGATGTCTTGCCAGAAACAATGACATTATACTTTACTCTTTTTGATTAAGAATTATGTACATATATACAAATGTGTTGCAGTACTACCAACTCACAGAGTGTTCTCGTTGTTCATGCAAAATGTACTCCCACTGTTATAGTCTCGATAATGTTCGTTTTTAAGTTGTTGATTTCAATCTTAAAACAGTACTGCACAAAAATTGTCTTTTGTAATCTAGTGTAAAATACTTATTTCTGCTTGCAACAAAATTCCTGTACATTTTTTTCATTGTAATTTCTGACTTAAATTCTGGTATTTTTTCTTGCATTCTGCTGCTGTGAATGGGCCAAGTAATTGCTTACTTATTTATACTTTTTATATTGGTATTGATTTGTTTCCCAACATTATTTCTGGAAGTTGTTGCCAGATGTAAGATAACCTTGATGATGAAATGCTAATTGAAGTACGACAATTTGAAAAATAGTTTAAAAAGTGGGTGGTTTTTCAACAAAATGAGCCATTGATTACAAAAATATATTTAAATACATAAACATAAGTGTTACAATGTATATATAAGTAAACTAAAAATGCTCTTAACAATGTCGTAATTTATGCCTAAACTATTATTTATTAATTTATCTGTTCAATTTCACAGCTAGCTGACTTTGAATCATTTTCTTGTGTCTTGGATTTAATTGTATGCGCCTTGGTCTAACTTACATGTAATGTTTATTTAATTTGCAATATTCATGTGTAATAAAGAAAGTTTATGTCTACTGTTGAGAAAATACATTGTATGTTGTTTTCAGATAATCTCTCATGATGTACATTCTTAGATGCACAACTATAGAATATCCTGCTTTATACAACACCTAAATGCCTGTAATCTGATTGGAAAATCGTTGATCAAACGTGCGTTGAATTATTTGTCCCAATGCATGGCACGGCCGTACCACTAAAACAGAAATTCTATTAAACGCTGAATAGACCTTCCATGGACGAGACGAGATGACGAGAATTTATTCAGGGGTTGTACAGAACAAATAATGAATGTTTACTGTTCGTGCAATTGGTGACAAGGAATGTTCCCATCTGTCACCTCAGAAAATAACTCCTGCACTCTTATATACCGATAATCCTTATGAAAACTAAATGTGTATGCAACATCAATAAAAAATTATCCTGAAATAAGATGTAAGTGGACTACCTCACACCTTGCTGTAGGAACTTGGGATATACGGTACCCAGCAACATGGGACCGAGCGACTCCCCTCTTAGTCCCCCATACGCTCCCTAGACTATTGTTACCTAACACACACACCACCCCCCCCCCTAAAAACCTAAAAAGAATTAAGCCACAACATTCCGCAAGCACAATGACCGCCACAAAGGAGGGGGGGGGGGGGGGGGGGGTTCTCTCCGTCCCATATATTGCTTCATATGACTGGGGATGTTGGCTTGAGATCAAATGATGAAGTTAATTAAGAAGGTGTGACTAAAGGAGATCGTGAATTCACTGGAGACTATCCTGGCAATAAAAGTATACAGGGACAACTTCCCTTGGCCAGTGGCAGTCACAATAATAGCTCAGTCCAAAGGCCTTTTCACACTATCTACGTTTCAAACCGTGTTGAAACCAACCCGGTTCAGCATGAGTTGTTTTCGACACGGATCACGTAGAAGCAACACGCGACCAGCGTCTACGTTCAATCTGGCTAGGGCTGCCGTGCATTCACAATACAGATTTCTCAACACGGATCGCATTCAGAAAGGCGCGCTGTGATTAATTTCCCACATCCCGCCTCAAATTTGTTAATTTATTGCAGCACTGGTTGGGCGTGTTGTCGTGGATTCCCTGGCCTTCGAGATCCTCAGATATTTTCATGAACACCTTGTTATTTCTTGTCGTGCCGTCCAGTTGCGACTAAATCGTAGCGTCCGACCAAATCGTCAACAGGGCCTTTACTTCTTCATCCGTCCACTTCGATCTTTTAGCTTTATTGTCGGACTTTTGGGGACCCGTTTTTTGCAAACAGTATTGAAAAGAAATGCCTGAGTACATGTTGTTGCAAGTGTGCATACACGTAGTTTAAAACAGTGCCAAATCCATCAATTTCAATGCCAATTATTCACACACCCTAGTGGGTTAGGTTTAATAGAAACCAAAAATGTAAAGACACCATGGGTCAATTTCATGTAGCTGCAAAACGCCAACATTTGCTTAACCAGTTCGCGCCGGGATTATTTTAACATCGCCGAGCCGACGGGCGGGATTATTTTTTACGAAACTCGATCCGAAGCGGATTCAGGCCGATAGTGCCGGGAAGCACACCCACGCATTTCCTGCCTTGTGCGCTGCTGACATACATTTCCGAACTTGAACTTGGCGTGTTTATGCGTCATCCGTTTTGAATTTGGGGAAATTTTTGCGTTTATATACGTCATCCGGCGCGAACTGGTTAACATGAATAAAAAGTCCTGCTTGGTAAAAATAGGTTACCAGCCAAAACTCCATGTGTTTTTCATGCTAAGCAAAAAAAACCAGCTGAAAGTCACAAACAATATACATTACCTGAACATTTTGTTTGTAACCCAAAGGAAGAATTTTCATGCTAAGCAAATTGTGCTTACATGTAGCAGCTCTATGTAATTGGCATGAGCAGTTAATACAATCATACCTCTCACATTAACTGACAGTAATTGTAAGAAAAATGAATTGTAAATTTAGCTTAAACCCAAAGATTTTATCGGAGCTGCATGAGTGAATGACAATGACATTTTTATCAACCCTTAATTTCTATGAAATCAAGTGTCTGTCAAATAGTTTCCTAGGTTCAAACATGCCGGTATCTTACATTTTGTTTTATAAATACGACATCATAGTTTCTAAACCACTGGCAAATTGTAAGGAAAGGTACAGAAATTCGTGCAGGACTTTTTCCATATTACTCGCATCAGTTTTCATTTCTCATGGGGTCATTTATAGGCGTTTCACACTACCCTGGGTAACAAATTACCCGAGTAATATCAGGGTAAATTTTGGGTTAAACCCGAGATTACCCGGGTAACTGTATAATGTGAAACCAGTATTAGTTCAAGGCACTACACTCAGCTAAAAGGCTTCAAGAGGGTAAAATACATGGACATGAAATATTAGGATAATTTGAAAGCACTTTACATGATACAGTCCAATGTCATGCATAATGACAGCATACTCAGTTTATAGCCACGAAGCTACTGGACTAGAAACAACTTGGTGGGTTCACCTTCTTCATTTTTCATGCATCCATAATGAGTTGTCTTATTGGATCAACTCAAGACTCATCTTAGATGTTCGCTCATCTGAGAGGCCCCATCATCCTCAGTGCCATCGTGGGGTTCAGATTAGGCCCATTTAACTGGCTTTTTAATCCTAGTATTAGCCTGGCATTCAGAAGCCTGACTAGACTTCTTGCTTCATGGTGATGTTTGTTATATGAAGAGAATCAACTGAGATGGTATGAATGTGAGGCTATGCAATGAAAAGACTGTTTGCTTGTGTCAACATGCAAAGTGGACAACACTTTTTGATATATTTACACACCATACATTGGCAGTTAAATGTACCAGTACTTCAAATCAATACCACATACTACATATACATGTAATCTTCATAAAACTTTTTTGTTTAAAGGGAATTTACAACATTTGCATTTGCTTTAATTTTCAGAAATGGATGGATTTGGGGGTTAGTTATACCAATGGTGTATCCATGTTATACCAAATATTGTTACACTGATTTGTTTCCATTTTAGGTTCGTAGAAGCTTGAAAAATCAGGAAAACATGCATGTTCTTGCCGTCAGGTTCCCTGACCCCACTTAAGATGAAACAGAGCAAATTATAGACACTGGGGAATTGTAAGGTCAAAGAATCAGTTGTGCCCCTTCACAGATGTGTAATCAATTGTAAAAAAGGGGATTAATTAAATATCAAAAATTTGGAGCAGTATTATTTTTTAATTTCTTTTTTTTTCAAGTCGCTTGTCGGCCAACCAGAGTTGAAAATTGATACAAAAATACCACTTGAAAATGTCAGCACACCAGGAGCCATGATTTTACTGGATGCTTCAGACTGACATTCCCAGTAAAGTATTTTATGATAATTTGGTAATTTGTTTTGTGACGTTTGCAAATGTTGTATATTCCTTTAAAAAAATCTTCTCCTCACTTTCAGGAAAGCTTAAAAAAAAAGTAACGATGCATTTCAAATGAATGAATATTTTGTTGGCTTCCTCCAAGAAAGTTAAACAATTTTGGCCGACCGATTAAATTTCAGAAAATTTCTGAAACATTTGAACATAAAATTGATATCATGTGCTACACTCATGGACAATTTCCAACAGAAAGCATTAGCCTAATTTAAAGAATTGTTGTTTTTGCACGCTTCCTTCCTAATCGCAGTCTGAATATTGATATTGATTGGAGCTACCTCACAGTCCTACTGTGGTAGCGGTTACCGTAGCAGCCGTTACCGTAGTGGCCTCCAGTCATACCATCCCAGCTTAGAGACTTCAATTCAATTAATCATGTCATGAATTCACGACAGAGCCACAACACACAGAGACAGGAAGATGAGACAGTTTCAACTTACCATCTCCCTATGGTTGGGGTAGAACGCCTGATCTATCAAGGGAAATTTGTCTCTTCCGTGTTTCTCCATCATCTTGGTCAGTTGAGCGAACTTTAACAAGAAAGTGATTATGTCATCATTGTTTTCTTGGCTTTGAAACAAAGTCTACATGTACTGGTATTAGACAAATTGTCAATGTGATATTTAAACTTTGTCCATTAGAAAACCTTGACTATTGCTTTCAAATTTGATTAAAAAATGTTCCAAGATATTTATGCATGGATATTTGTGACCTGCTCTGTGAAAATGAGTCAGATGTCAACAATTTGACAAACAGAGTTATGTGTACCATTATAAAGAGTGCACTGTCCTCTTTAATTTGATGTTGGAGGTCTGTTGCATGTTGCGTTCTTGTGATACACCGATTTCGATTTTGATGATTTTGCGAAATCTAAAAACCCCATTCATGAGAAATCATGCATTAAAAAAATTATTTCCCTTTAGGAAATGTATGCAATAGAATACAAAACCGGTTTTTCTCACTAAATCTGATTTAATTCAGCATGTTTCAATGTAGAAATTGAAAATATAGATCCTAATAATCAAGGAGTCAAGAAATAGGAATAAAAAAAAATCAAATTTTCATACGAAAACCCCCCTTTCCGCGTTCAACCACCCAAATCTCGTAAGCGCACTGTGCGACATTTGACTCATTTTCACAGAGCAGGTTACATTTGTCCAATTATCTGTAGACAATGCTGCAACTAGACAGGGCATTCACATAGGTTCTCCTTTAAGATGATGCCTCTGTCTATACACACTGTAACTGTGAGGCCAAATTTCAAAGACCTGAAAACCTTTTGTTGGAACAGAAAACATTAAAAGTACATTAGGTTCCCGTTTCATGTATTACAAACATTCTAATGGGGCCTGTTATTTACTTTTCACATTTTTTCTTCCAACAAAAGGTGTTTACATCTTCGGGCCTCACAGTAAAATTAGGTATAGAACAGGATGCTTGCATATATTGTCATGGTTTAAACATTTATACATGGTGGTGCATACATTTCAGGCTCGTACGCAGGATTTTGTTATGGGAAGGGGGGGGGGGGGGGTTGCGAATTTGTACTGATGGGACAAAAAATGGATCCAAGAATTTTCGTGTGCCAGTACCGTTATTTCTACATCAAAATACCATTATTTACTCCGGAAAATGTGGACCTTTTGGTAATTTGGGGGGCAAATTTGTACTGATGAGACCAAAAACTTTTTTTTTTTGGGGGGGGGGGGGGGGGGGCGGGTGCCTACGCACCTGCCGCACCCCCCCTGCGTACGGGCCTGCATTGGTGGTGCAAATACTTTATTTAGATCCAAATAAAACTCTTTTTTGTGTTCTTCAAAATAGCGAGATACCTACATTTTCTTTTTTCCATCACAAACCATTAGGAACAAGACCAAGATGTCAACTTACAACCCAGGGTTTATCCATGAAGTTATAGATTGCTTGCCATGAGTTGATACTCGGGATGTTACCGTACTGAAAGCCGATGACAAAGTTCTTATAATCTTCTTGAACTTCCATGCTTCTTGTATGCTGACGGACGAGAACGAAATCTGGCTTAAAGGTCCTGAAATAAAAGAAAGTTATTTGGTGATCTGAAGCATAGATAACTAATTCAGATTACATTTGAACGGATCCTTCTTGCCATGCGAGGCGGGTTCACAAGATTCAAGATGGCGACGGGCGGATAGACAAATTATTTTTTAAGATTTCAAGCATGAAACTATTTTAGAATATATTTTCATGATTAAAAAAGTACGATTGATTTACTTTTATGAACATTTCCGATAGCTTATCTTACAAACAGCCTGTCTGCCTACAAAATTTGAAGCAGATGACATTCGTCTCGTATGTTCGGATCGATGCACATAATCTTGCAAATGAAACAAACAGGTCCGTAATAGATGCCGGTAGTCTCCTATCCCACACTTCGAAAAATATAACATTATAATAATGAGTGGAGTGTTGTGGCCAGGCGGTTAAGAACCCGGTTTTCTGTTCCGCAGAGCGTAAAGCTGGAGGTCCCGTGTGTTGTGTAAGGCACGTAAAAGAACCCAGTAACACTCATCGCTAAGAGAAGGGGTTTTGCCCCGGTGTTCCTGGCAGCGCCTCGGAATAGGCAAGTAGATTGATTGGCGCTTTACACATGCAGATTGGATTGAATTGGATGTCACTTTCTGGAATTAGTCAATGCTTTTAGCAGTTTTGTGTTTGTTTTAAAGGTAGAATACACCATTTGCAGATATTGAAAAGAATTACAACTGAATTATAAGAAAATATATCTTACTTATTTGGAAGTTAATAATGATTGTAGGCATCCAGCTAAAAGATTGCGCTAGATATCCTGTAATTGTTCCAATTTTTTTATTGGCTTTTTCGCAATTTTGCGAAAAAGCCTTTGTTTTTGTTCTGATTTTTTTTTTTCTTCTTCTTCTTTTTTTTTTTTTTCTTTTCTTTTAGTAACCTAAACCCCATAGACTTTGTACACGTTTTTTCTGCCCGTCACTTTTAATCGAAAACAAAGTCGTATTTACATAAAACTTAACCCAGGTGAAGACCCCATAGTGAACTCGTGTCTCGCAGAAATACGTCATGGTGACGTCATCAGGGGTCACGTGACGTCATCTTAAAGGTGTTATTGATTTAATCTTTGAAATTCAATAACAAATCAACCGCAAAAGACCGAAACTAAATTTTAGTGGCAATAGATAGAATAATCCAGGATCTTAATTTTATCTCGTGTGCGTGAAATCACGTGACCCTTCCTTCCGGTCTAAACCGGAAGTGCCTCATAATTTGAAAGTGAAAAATGATATGAACTTACTTTCAACGATGTTAGTGTCTGGCTACAATGTATTTTTCAAAAAAAATATTGGTGACGTCATAACATGTTATAGCGCCCTCTAGCGGCAGTTTGAAAAATTGTTAAAATGAATAATCTGTTGATGTGTGTGGCGAAGTTTGCTGAAATCACTTTATAACCGGTGTATTTAATCAGCTTCATGCTAGGAACAAGGTGACGGGAAGAAAAAATTATGACGTCACCAGACCGGAAGTTAGAATGAAAAGACTCCTTTTCCTTTGAAAATTCCAAAAAAATTAAACCTGACAGATACAATCTTGATTTTTGTTCTAAAGGTTAATGTAAAAGTAGTTCTCGAACTTCCCTGTATTTTGGGGCAAAAAACGAACTTGAACATACCCTGCGGCACCCTTGAAATGTAATCGTTTTGGCCTAGGTGCAAAAAGCATTGACCCCTTACGTGTGCATGGCACACGTATAATATACATGCTAGTACATGTACGTATACACTGATAGTGTATTATGCATTGAGCGAATGTATCACCACTGACATCGTTCGTGCAAGCACATGTACGCTCACCCAAGCGGACACTAACCGCCAACCTGTGAAACAAGATGACGTCATCAAATTGCCCATGGGGAAGGGCGCCGCGTACGACAGGTAGGTAAACACGCTTTCGGCTACGCAGAATCCAACCCCGTAGACTTTGTAAACGTTGCTTGCACAATTCAAAGCACTTTTAACGGAAAAACAAAGTCGTATTCCCATAAACTTGACCCAGGTGAAGACCCAATAGTGAACTCCAGTCTCGCCGACAGACACCACGAGAAAGACGTCATCAGGGCCACGTGACCTTATCTTAAAGGTGCAATTGATTTAATCTTTGAAAATCAATAAAACATCAACCGCAAAAGACCGAAACTTGAATTTTGTGGCAATTAATAGAACAAAATCCAGGATCTTCATTTTATCTCGTGTGCGTGAAATCACGTGACCCTTCCTTCCGGTCTAAACCGGAAGTGCCTCATAATTTGAAAGTGAAAAATGATATGAACTTACTTTCAACGATGTTATTGTCTGGCTAGAATAAACTTTTCAAAAAAATTCCGGCGACGTCATAACATGTTATAGCGCCCTCTAGCGGCAGGTTGAAAATGATTTCTATATTTAATCTTTTAAAATCTTTATAAAATCAACTATGAAAGATCTGAGTTCGAATTTTACGCGATTTTATAGCATAATCGAGCGCCTTCATATTTGTGAACTCATGTCTCGCAGAAGGACGCCATTATGACGTCATCAGGGGTCACGTGACGTCATCTTAAAGGTGCAATAGATTTAATTTTTGAAAATCAATAAATCAACAGCAAATGCCCTGAACTTGAAGTTTGTGGCGATTGATAGAATAATTCAGGATCTTTATTTTATCGCCCGGGCGTAAAATCACTTGGCCCTTCCTTCCGGTCCAAACCGGAAGTGCAATACAACAAGCAGCGGCCTAGAGCTGAATATCTTAAAGCCGTGCACCAATTTTCCAGAGGAGCACGTACTGAATACAGGAACTTGTGTGTAGTAATTATACATTTCAAATGGGGATCGGGGTAGTACCCAGGGGCGCACATATATCTCCAACGGGAAGGAAGGACGTCCTCCGTAGTTACGCCACCACTACAGCTATATACCAAGGGGTGTCAATCATATACTTTCATTAAAACAATTTATTTCAAAAAAATTCCAATTTATTTCCAATAAGTTTTTGAGCTGTACGCCTATTTGTATCCTTTATTTGATCCTTGGACGTGTGTGACTTCGTAATGACGTCATCAAAAACATAACTCTAAAAAATAAACAAAAGAATAGGTCCGATCGTCATGAAACTTGAGAAGTTAGATACGATCATTGGTACGCAAAACCGAAGTGACGTATTACTGACGTTATCAATTCATTTTTAATGAATTTTTCTTTCTTTCTAATTTTATTCCACTTGAAAAATTCACACTTCCTTTGATCAGATTGACTGCAGACTTGGCACAGACCAATATCATAGTGACAATATGTGAATTGACACGTATTGTCGTGGTGACGTCATCAGGGGGCATGTGACGTCATGAACTTTGATTTTGTTTACATGCGTTTATATTCGTTTTATTTTATTTTCAATTCTTTAAAAATGTTTTTAATAGTTTAAATTCGTTCAAAATCATTTAAATTTGATTTAATCTGTTTAAATTCATTTTAATCTGTTTCAATTCAGTTAAATTCGTTTTGAATGTTTTTTAAGGTATAATAGTTTAATTTCTTGAAAACTAAATCTAAACAAAATGTACATGCGAAAAAGCCCTATGTTCTGTTCCTCGAACAGACGTAGTTCTAGTTTTTCTTGCTTTTCTCAGCATCCACGATTGTAAAACTTTGGACAGGTCAGTTAAACGATATTTACTAAAAAATACAACCCCCCAAATCCACCCATTCATGATAATTCAAGCAATTACCAATGGTGTATCCTACGTTTAAACCCTAAAAATAAATTCTTCCAAACATACCAAATGAAATGTCCGATATCCTAATTACTTTCTTACAGATTAGTAATAAGGCTTATCATCTCCCATTCTGACAAAATGCATTTTCAAGTAGTTACATGTCAATTTCATCAAACCCATCAAGTCTAAACTAATAGTCAAGGAGCACGTACATGAAAACAAAGTTTTCCTGCAACACCCACTACATCTAAGGTTTGACTGCATAGGGTGGTAGAACAGATCCTCTGGAACATCTCTAGGCAGTATGTGGTCTCAAATGTTGTTGTATCGTTTTGCATTAAAGGTAGGATACACCATTTGCAGATATCGAAAATATTTACTACCAAATTATTAAGAAATATCTTTCTTATTTGAAAGTGAATAATGTTTCTAGGTATCCAGCAAAATGATTGCGCTAGATGTCCTGTAATTATTCAAAAAAATATAGATAACATAAGAATAACTGCCCGACGTCGGTTGAAAACAAATGCTGTTTTTCGTGCTTTTACTCGGCATCCATGACTGTAAAACTTCGAACAGGTCAGTTAAACGTTATTTACTATAAAATACAACCCCCCAAATCTACCTATTCATGATAATTCAAGCAATTACCAATGGTGTATCCTACCTTTAAAGGGCAACATTATAGTTTACATGTGTTTTTATGGGATTTGTACTCAAGGTCATTCAGTACAAAATAAATGGTTCAGCTGTTTTTATAATAAAAATACTCAATCGCTAGGCTCCGTTAGTCACATTTTTATATATGAATTAATTGGAAAATCAATGGGTAGGCAAAAAGGGCGTGTTCAGTACCCCTCCCCTCTAGATATTCCAACACGCAGGCATTCTGTCTCCATTTGATCCTTTTGTTGAGGTATCTCTACTTTTCTGCATTATACTTTAATGTGAAATGTCTGTTAGCATGTCCCATCTATCTCAAGAGGTAATGTTTTATAAATAAAAACATGAAGTCAGACATTTAGTTATCAAGTTAGTACTGTGGTTGATTATAGGAAATATGGGTACACAGCAAATTGTTAGTCACCTGGCAAAAATTGCAAGAAAATGTGTTGTTTAAAATCTGTGCACATTTGTTCAATTCATAAATTCCTGCATCCGCCCCTGTTAGGTGTAGTGGGTGTTGCACCAACTCCTTAATTAGAGGGTTTTGAGGACTTTTCTCCTTGACTATAAGACCACTAAAACATTGATCTGCTTTCACAAAATTGTGTCATGAAAATACCAGCGATTATGAGCACTCATCCTGAACAGACCAACACTGCTTTCAAGCCATTCATTTGTCTGTGGCACTATGTAATTTTGATCAACTTTCTTTGTGTTCCAAAACCAAATACACTCCGAGGCTTGAAGACAATAGACCCCATTATCATGTTTTTTAGTAAGTGAAAAAGGGAGCTATTGTACTTTTCACATTTTTTGTTTCAACAAACAGTTTGTATGTCTTCGGGCTTCACAGTGACAGCACTCTATTTGTTTGCATAAGCCTTCTTGAAAAAAAGGCCCTTCCTGTTCCTGCTGTGTAGGAGCACACTTTAAACTCAGCCTAATAATTAACAGCCCTGGGATTACCAGATACTAGAATTGTAGAAAGATCAACTTTGATAAATTTGTCAACAGAAAACACAGACAGAAAGAGTGACTAACCTGACAATCTTTTGTCCTTGTCTGTACCCTCTCAGGTCTACAGTGACTCCCCCATCCTCATATGCAGCCAGATTCAACTCAGAAAATTCAGCCTAAATTCAAGGAATAAAGTTATCCAGATAAGAAACCTTCAATTTAAATTGTTAAAGAAGCGATGAATATGCAAATTGAAATACCTAAGTTGGTGTTGACTTTTACATGTTCTTTTATTAGTGAACCCGATTTTAGTTATAAAGACCAACCATTGATAATCAGAATTTGTAACCTCACATGGAGGTTTGTTCTAGATTCCTTTCTTATAAAACATGTACAAGCATTCAAAGAAAAATACTATAAAATAAATACACATACCTGTTCCACTCTGATGTCAAATTCTCCATGGATCTTTTTGCCTCTGAAATATTTGGACCTTAGAAAAAAGCAAAATAAACAAATGTCTTGTAAAGAAATGTTATTTTAAGAAATGTTATTAATTAATTTTATATTAATATTATTGTTTTTTTAATTTTTTATTTTTTATATGTCGACCTGCCAAAGTTACCCCCTGTGGGCCAATGTTACCCCGGTTTACTACTGTTTTAACCTGGTACATGTATGCATATTAAACAGCTATTTTAATGGGAATATTTTTTTTGTAGTAGATTGATACATTTGTACTTGACCTTGATTTATGCATTTTGATTATTTATTTGTTACCACAGAATCAGCAAAATTTACATTTTAAATTATTGTTATAAAATAAAATGATAAAATATGCAAATTTATGTTTAATTATTTACAAGTATACAAATGTTAAAATACTGAAGCCTTGCAATAATAAGCGTTTATAAAGGGGTTACAGAAGCATAAAATGAAATAAAAAAGAGTTATAAATTCTTCCAATACAACATACGAAATGCATAATATGTTTAAAGAAAATTGAACTATATAGGGATGCAAGTTACGGCAGTTTCTGTGAACATTTCCAATGGAAATTGAATTTACAGTAGCTACACAGGTGTATAGGTATGCATACAAAATCATCCGTAAGTAATTCAATGAACAAATTAAGATTGAGCCTGGAGCTGAACGTGCACTGTAGACTTCTGAAGCAAAGAAAATTACAGTCCAAATTTTCCAAACGGGTAAATTTGTGTGGTCGCTGTACTCTGCTTCATCTTGTACGCAGGGAGTCAGAAAAACATGGAAGTAGTTTAAATTTAAAACAACTTTCATGTACCAGCAACATTTTAATGAAAAAAAATCATTAAATCTTTCAAGCATTTATTTTGCAATGTACATTTATTTGTATTCACTTTATCTCTTCTGTTCTCCAGCCCCTCCACCCCCAAACACCATTGTTGATTTCTGAACCCATAAACAAACCCAAACATAAAACAGTTTCTAAACATTAAATAAGTTAAGAGGGCCTAATATATTGATCTTAACAAGATCTTCTTCAGAGTTTCAAAACATGTTTGTATTCCTTAACAAAGCAATTTGCAATTTGGATCATTTTGTATACATGTATCTGGGTTTCTTGCTAACACTGTTGCGTAGATGTCAGGCATAATTCTACAAGCTTTACATGTTATAAGGTCTCATTTAAGATATTTCTTATGACTGGGAAACATGATTGCTTTGAGGCAATCATCCCATGCAGTCCTAAATTGTCTCCTTATTATACAAGACTATCGGTCGAGGTGCCAAGGGTGGCGCCGGGAGGGGGAAGCTCTGCCGATACAGCTGGCCATAATGTTCATCTCATTGGGACCTGCCAAGTGTAGGGGCCAATGCCCCCTCCCAGTTCTACCGCCAGTGCAAGCTTTTTTTTCTCTTAAGTCTGTTCCGCTATAATTATTGATCTTGCAGTAAATTAAGCAACTATGCATACCAGTAGAGTTCATTTCACTTGTACTCTGTATTCGCATGGTATGAGTACATGTAATGTACTTATTAAGGAACCTTCTCAGAATACCGGTAAATATGTTAACAATTGTAATCTTACAGAGGCAGCTTGGTGTACATGTAGTTGTTTGAAGTGGATCTTACAACACATCCCCCAACCACCTCAACAATGCCCCACCTCCCACCCAACACCCCGCCCCTCCCGCCAAATGCTGCTATATGTGTCATTGTGATGCAAATATATTTAAAAGTTAACAACACGAAATTGGTAAGGTGGGACTCAAACCTGCAACCTCCAGATTACCGGACCGGTGCTCTACCAACTGAGCTAATGTACTATCTTGCCAGTATCTTTGTTCGAGGGTGCTAGTCAGAAGTCACAAACACCAGAATGCCGTGTGGCCTGGAATCACGCACAATTTTACTATACAACCGGGAAGCGACATTGTGGGGATCACTCAATGAGGATACGACTTTTTATCTTTTTATTCTATAATACACAAATAAACTACACAAAAGACTGACTAGGTAAATTTGCATAAATTTCAAAGTGAACAAAGAAATATATTTCATTACAAAATGTATGATATATTAAGACGGGGTATCAACATGGTATTTCCCCAACTTTGACTTTAATAAAAATGACATACGGTACATATGTATGATGTTTGAATTTGTCCAAGCTTGAATACAAAATCCTATTGAGACTTGTGTTGGAACTGGAACAAAATGCCCCAGCACAAGGGGCTGGTTTTTGCCTACCACTGCCAGTGGACCCCTTGAGTTTTCTTCAAGTGGATTATGAAACTTCATGGAGGAAACAGTTTGAAATCATCCAACTATAAGTATTGCATTACAAACCTAACTGGAGCACGAGGCTGATAACAAGAAAAGATATAGACAGGTGCATTAGCTTCATGATGTATGCATCATTACTCCAGTTAAATAGAAACAAAGTAGGTCAAGTGATTGAATACCGCAGGTGCTAGATCCAATGGATGTGAATATTCAAATCCACATGACAGCCACTGAGAGTATTCAATCAAATTGATTTGTTAATCGTTTGCTTGAATAATGTAATGTTATTAGTCAATGACGGCGTGTCACGTGTCCAGTCCATAAAAACGCATGTACATGTACCATGGCTAATAATCTCTCATGTGTGTGATGTGTGCACATGTAGAATCGCCTTATTTGCATTCAGTCTCATGTCCAGGAAAAGATCCTGCAGTTATCAAGTGTTACTCTATTTAATTTTTACATTCTTAAGCCGCCTTCGCATTGGACTTTTTTTGGTAAAACCTACGGAGAACTTAACCAAATTAAATCCAATGCGGACAGGCGGTAACATTGTCAAATTGTCCATTTTACCCTCCGCAACAGTAAGATCTACAGGCCCAAGCTTCTAGCGGAGGATTTAACACCGTGAACTTTGACAATCACGTACCGTAACATTTGACAATATTAAGTCCAATGCGAACGCGGCTTAAGACGATGAAACAATTGTTGACTACTGTGATGCGTGTTACATGTATTTCATGTTTACCTCTTTAGCATGTTCATACACATGGTACCTTCAGCTTCACCTCAGGTATTAAGCATTCCTCGGCAATAAAACTTTATATTAATCATCACAGCAGTCAACAATTTAGGTGAATCATTAAAATCTATATAAAAGTCATATCATGCTAAGAACAAATAGATGTGAATCACTCTAATCTATTTATGTGTGTTAGCGCATAAACTGCATCAAGTTTGCTTAACCAGTTCGCGCCGGATAACGTATATAAACGCAAAGTTTTCCCCAAATTCAAAACGGATGACGCATAAACACGTCAAGTTCAAGTTCGGAAATGTCTGTCAGCAGCGAGCAAGGCCGGAAATGCGTGGGTGTGCTTTCCGGCACTATCGGCCTGAACCCGCTTCGGATCCAGTTTCGTTAAAAATAATCCTGCCCCTCGGCTCGGTGATGTTAAAATAATCCTGGCGCGAACTGGTTAATTAACCAAATTTAGTGTACAATGTAAGTCCAACCCCTAAATTAACTGTAAAGATGTTCAAATTTTACAACTTTGAACATTTCTAACTAAAAACTTTAATTAAAAAAATTAAATTGCTGATCATTCCACATCTGAATCTTTAAAAAGAAAATGTCACAGTACTTTCCTAAACTTGTTTTATAAATTCAAATTTATAAGCACTTAAAGGTAGGATACACCATTGGTAAATGCTTGAATTATCATGAATGGGTAGATTTGGGGGGTTGTATTTTATAGTAAATATCGTTTAACTGACCTGTTTGAAGTTTTACAATCATGGATGCCGAAACAAGCACAAAAAACAGCGTTTGTTTTCAACCGGCGTCGAGTACATAGTTAATCTTATGATATCTTTGTTTTTTCGCGATCGTCGGCTTTATAAAATTGTATTTTTCAGAATAATTACAGGATATCTAGCGCAATCATTTTGCTGGATGCCTAGAATCATTATTTACTTTCAAATGAGTAAGATATCTGCAAATGGTGTATCCTACCTTTAACTACTGAATGAAAAATAAGAGCCTCTTGTAAACTTACCAGTCTGTGTGCTGGTCATCAATGACCAGTAACGTCTTGCATTTGGTTCTCTCTTGTTGTTTGCCTGTTGTTAATGAACTCAAGAAGCCAAGATCTCTCTTAGGAGGAACAGCTGCAGCTGCTAGAGTCTTTTCTCTGCTATCATCAGATCCAATATTTTGAAAATATCCATTGGGGACATTGCCCAGGGAGTTTGGGTCTGAAAAACGTCGCCGAAGGAAATTCATGATGGCTGAAAAGGCCGTCGCGTTCCGGGTAGAATGCAGACACTAACACGTGATAAAGTGATCCAATTATGCTGCAGCGAAGCAAAGTGTGGAATTATTCGAAGAGTGTGTTAGGGGCGTCAATCGTAAGAAGTTACCTCGATCAGGGCCGGGAAAACACAGGAACTAGACAGCTACTACACCGCACGCTCGTTTTGATTATTTGAACGATTGGTTATGATGATTTCACAGGGAGAGTATCTTGTGATATCTTAAATCTGAAGGAAACGTCACCTCTGGTAAACAAGACGTGACACAGCACTACAATGCAATCCTTGGAAGCAGAGAATTGTGAGACCAAATATTTTATGAGGAACTTCAATACAACTGTTTCCTTGCATTTGACTGGAGTCTGACAAGAATACCTTAAAAGCATCAGCAATCAATACAGTACCATATAGCTTGTATGTTTTGTTTTAAGTCGAATGAAAGTGCGTTCTCTCACCCAAAGCTGCAAATTCCTTGTGATAACACCAACGGGAATAATCCATGAAGAGCTACTTAGGCAATCTAGCGCAGACACACTCTAGATCCGCCATCGAACATAGTCAATTCCAAAATGCTGGGGCATTAAAAGCTTGATTTGTATTCTTGATAGGGATCCACGGTAGTTCACTTTACTTGGTTTGTTGTAAATATCCTCACTCAAATACTCCTGGACTAAATGGTGGCGTGGTAATCCAAAGGGGAGATTTCATTAAATTTCCAAGTATACTCTTCTGCTCTGACAGTTAGCTGAGGGGTGCGAGTGGGTGGTTGTGCCGGAAGACCTTCTCTAATTATAATCCTTATAATGCAAGATACTCTCGATCATTGGAAATCTGGGAAGAAAAACAAATATATATATTATTACAGAAATGTTGCACATCGTGTCACAACAAAAGTTGAATTGTTTACTAAAAGGCTGTTTTCTGAACAATATGATTAAACTTTCGTCTCATTCACAAAATATTAAGGTAAGAACAGCTCAAAATTAGTAGCACAGACAGGCTTAGGCCTTGTTCTTACTCGGCACAAAAGCTAACGCAAAAGCGAATTTGTGATGTCACAGCAAGTTTTCGGGATGAAAATTAGCAATAGTTGAACACATTTCAACTCTGCAAATGTTTGCAGCAAATGCTTTGTGACAATCTTATCGCATTCACTTTTGCGTAAAGTATGAACCGGCCTTTAAATAAAAGCAGGTCATCTGGTTACATGGTAAAACCAGAAGATTTTGACTGAAGTGTGTATAACCAAACATCATGGCAACTACTCACATTGATCAACTGATGAGTGAGACACTCATTCAATTACACCTGTCATTAATTCTAGCAATCAAATCACAACATGGTGACAAATACAATCAACCAAAATAATAATTCATTTGTTTGATTTGATGAAAAATGTAAAATTAAGGGTTTGTAAATACACAGATCTGTGTTCAGTTTATAATACCTTGCCTTTTACTTTTTAAATGCAATGTTTTAAATTTAAATGCAATATTGACAATGTTTATCATCTTTGGAACAAACTACCCCTCAGCATTCGCAATATCGCATCGCTTTTTAAATTTAAAGTTGCCCTAAAGACCTATTTGTTTCAGACCACTCAGAATATTCTCGTTTAGTTAAATTTAATTGTTTTGTTACTTCTGATTTGGTATAATTTTTGTTTGCGCCATGAGCGTCATTTATGGCGGATAATGGCGCAGTATAAATTTCCGTTGTTATTATTATTATTATTATTATTCTATTAAAGAAATAAATAATGTGGTTGGCTGGTTTTAAAATATTAGCCAACCACATATTTATTCTTATTCATAAATACCTTTCGGTAAAACAAGTCGAAAATATAAACTTCCAGTGATTTTGAAAAACATTTATACTTCATTTATTTTGTAAAACACTCCTCTAGCTACGTTTATGGTATGTTCCTCGAATATCGGTCCTCGGTCCGGGGTAAACTAAATCCTAATATGGACATTTGCGTAAGTGTCCTGTGTACTGTGCAATGTGACGAAGAACGCAAGCTGCCGGTACAGCGTGAATTAAAGACTCTAAAATACAAACTCGTTTGTGGTATTGTGCATGCGTTGTGAGGTTTCAACCAATAAAAGTGCAAGGCGACCAGATTTCACGCAGCGTCAAAATTTCATGTGACATTGGAGAAGTGTTTAAAACTGGACCCAATGTTTTATCATCCATTTAAAACTGGCCATGTGATGGGCTCTCGACCAATAGGAATGGAAAAACTGTCTAATTAATTTATGAATATCAAATAACTCTTAAAGGGATCATACACGTTTGGTAATTGGAACCCATTGTTTGTTTCAATCCTATATAGTTATAGATATATACCATACAACTAACCTGTAAAAATTTCATTTCAAAAGGTGGTAGCGATTTCGAGATATTGCCAAAAATCTGGAGCGGGTTTGTCCACGCAGGGAGAATAATCTGCATTGGAATACACAGTCTGAGAAACGTCATTGCAGTAACGCTTCTCAGATTCAAATTTTTAGGGCTAAAAAGTGATATCTTTGTCCATAACCGCAGTACTTCGAAGTGAAAAGTTTATAACAATGCATATTATACTATCCAAAGCTGCTGTACTTTTATTTTATTGCCATTAATTTTGGGAGTAATTACCAAACATATACGATCCCTTTAACTTGCATCAAGGCTAAATTGTGCAAGGCTAAATTGGCAAAGCTAAAATAAAACTCAGCAGGTAATGACATGGAAAATAAATATCATCAACCTTAACAGCGTATGATCGCACTAGTAGATCACTGTACTGTGTTGTGAGCAGTAGCGAGTGATTAAAATAACACCTCAATGAAATAGCAACCTAGGGTGCGTTCCACTTACGCGAACTGTTTGCGCAAACGTTCTCCTACGTTTTAAGTTGGCGCCAGTTGTAGTGGAACAGTGACATTTGATGCTGCTGCTGCTGCACCAATTTTACAATTATTTTTCATTAACAACTATCCTGTGACTGTCAAAACAATCCACCGTTTATAACAATAAGTATAAAACGTAAATCAAAACTGTGAAAAGAAAAATGTCGCCCTCTAACCTCTTCGCCATCTTTAAAATACGTCACTGGCCAACAGCGAACAGCTCGGAATGTCGTTCGTCGTTTTCGCTAATGTTTGCCAACATAATTGGCGCACATTGCGTTCAACTCAAGCGAACAACGCTAACGTTGGCCAACGTTGGCAACGTTCACGTGAGTGGAATACACCCTGGACTAAATAAATAATTGGCATGGCAGTAGCACTGGAATGTGTAGCAAGTGGCATATTGATAGTGGATGCTGATATGAGTGGTGCAGTATAGGGTCTAGAATACAATCAAAAATTGCAAGTTGAATATATAATTTGATAGATTACCTTATTTAAACCGCAGTATGATTTTTGTCTGGTTAGATGGAATAATATCAAATACCAAAGAATTGGCTGGAGTTGTTATCAGTAAAGATGTAAAATTCTTCCAAAGTCGAGAGCTGGCATATGACTAAATAAAAAAGGCTAACTGGTGGGGCTGTCACAAAAATATACCAAATATTGAAATGATTGATCATCAACTGAATATTGAAATAGATTTTGCCGGTTTGACAATCTGAAAAGAATATGCATACGCAGACACGACTTTGATATCAGTAAAGTTGCAGTTTTTTGTGTTTAGAGGCAACTTTTTGGTTGACACTTAATATTTGTTTGTCGATGTCTAAATTAGTGGACTAATGTTCTTTTAGCTGGGTAAATTGACTAAACATTATGCATTATACTTACTGTAAAACACTAGCAGCTCATAATATCTATCACTGCACATTTTAACTGGTGCGCTTTGTATGCAACTTTTGACCAGTGAAGATGACAGCTTCATCAGCTGCAACTTGCTTGTGTAAAACCTGATTGGTGAGTTTCAAATTTTAAAATATGATTTGTTCAAGTGCATTTCTGAATAATCAAATACCACTATTCCTAACATTCGGCTATACCTAACACCATCCTTGGCTCCCAATTTGTGTCTAAAGAGTACCAAAATATTGTTGTTGAAAACATATGTCAACAAGAAGTTCAGAAATCTACTGGGTATCAAATACTATTTAATTAGGCTGGGTGTCATTCCTCAACGTCAAACGATCGGTGCTGTATGTCAAATGATGGGTGGTTATTTTTTCCCAAACGATTAAAAGGGAAAAACCGCTGCTTTTGAATTTGGTGTAATGAATAAGAATACGGTGTAATGAATATGAATTTGGTGTAATGAATATGAATTTGGTGTAATGAATTTGGTGTATTTGTGATGAATATGAATTTGGTGTAATGAATATGAATTTGGTGTAATGAATTTGGTGTATTTGTAATGAATATGAATTTGGTGTAATGAATATGAATTTGGTGTAATGAATTTGGTGTAATGAATTTGGTGTATTTGTAATGAATATGAATTTGGTGTAATGAATATGAATTTGGTGTAATGAATATGAATTTGGTGTAATGAATAAGAATTTGGTGTAATGAATAAGAATTTGGTGTAATGAATATGAATTTGGTGTAATGAATATGAATTTGGTGTATGAATTTAGTGTAATGAATAAGAATGCGTACGGTGAAATGCATATGAATTTGGTGTAATGAATATGAATTTGGTGTAATGAATTTGGTGTAATGAATATGAATTTGGTGTAATGAATATGAATTTGGTGTAATGAATATGAATTTGGTGTAATGAATAAGAATACGGTGTAATAAATAAGAATTTGGTGTAATAAATAAGAATTTGGTGTGATGAATAAAAACGGCCACACTTGAAGTAGGCAACAAGAGGGCGCTATTTAGGACGGACGCCATCGTGAAAAATGAGCAACTGATCGATGGACCGGCAGCTGAAAATCGCTATACCGAACGATCGATATACTGAACGATATCTGTGGATCCTGTAATGCTTGTTATAGCGGTGTTCCAATGTACTAAATTGTTTTAAAATGATGAACAGCCCCAATAAACTGGGAACAGGAAGAGCAGAAAGGCTTGGTTAAACACTGCCCTATAGTCAATGCACATGTCCAATATCAAATTGTTCCATCAATTTAAATTGGTCTATACAGTAGAGTTCACTGTCTTATGATATTAATCCACCTCTAGCCATCATCATTAAACAGTACAAGCAATTCATCAAGTCCTGGCAATTACCTCGGAATTTCCTCAAGGTTACCAATATTGAGGCACTCAAATGAATGAATGCATGCATGCATCACCTACTGTAAATTGTTAATTTATGTGTACGTATATATCGCATATAACTCCATGGATCCTAGTGTCACACAAATTCATAGTTTTACTCTTGATAACAAAAATATTTTCATCACGGATATCGTCACTTTCTTAAAATAATGGCCTAAGCCATATTTTCAAGTTTTGAGAAAAACAGAGAAAACTGCTTATTTTAAACAGAAAGGTTTTGGGATAAAACGGCCCAAGTCACACGCTTGACTTAGGCCATTATACTAACTGGGTACAAGCAGCATGAATATGTTCAATTCAGCACACATGCCATTTAACAAAGGTGGATAGCCTCATGAAGAGATGACTTGGGCCAAAATATAATTTTCTTCAAAATGTGACCATTATTTTAAAAAGGTGACGATCCTAATCCTTAAATGTATATCTTAATTTGACCAAGCTGTACTGTGTGCTGTATGACTATAATCATTTGTTTGCCAAAAAAAGAGAGCAACATCTTGGTAAGACATAAGGCCATGTTTGGATGTGATCCTGTCACAAATGGGTTTTCACACACCATTTTCAAAACAATGGGCTCGGTAAGGCATGACTGGAAGAATGCCATCAAGGTATTATTTAAAAGCATAATTTAAACTGGAGTTTTAATAAACAACTAGTGTTCATTGTATTATTTTGTGACAACTTGGAACCCTAGTTTGAGTCAGTTTCAGATATTAAAATAATGAGTTGATTTAAAAGGATAATAAGTTATTTTGAAAACTTAAAGAAATTGACTGATGTGAGCAACATTAGCAATGTTGCATTGACCTGGGAACTAGCAAACAGAGATCACTCAAAGAGGAGCCAGCTTTTTCCAATAAAACATTTCAAATGAACCACAAGGGAAACTATGCTATTAACTATGGAGGACTACGTGCAGTTAATATCATCAGGGAGTCAGGTTGGCGTAGCGGTTCTTTCCTCGCCTTCCACCACTATGATCCGGGTTCGAACCCCGCCTGGGCCAATATGTGGATTGGGTTTTAAGTCCCTGCCTGACTCCGTAGGTTTTCCCCAGGATATTCTTCTGGGGTTTTCCTCCCACCTCTAAATCTGTACCTTCTTCTCATTGTCTTCTCTCTACCGAGGGAGGGCCCAAAATGATCAGCTTATAATGGGTTACCCTCATTAAAAATGGTTGTAAAAATTTTGAACTTTTGAAAATTGAACAAAGAAATTAACTGGAACAGGGTTTGAACCAGCAACATCTGGATTGCCTTTCCGGTGCTCTGCCGACTTGATTATTATGTAGAATAAAATGTACTTTCCAAGCTCGTTCCAATTTTTACAAAAATGTATTGATAGTAACAGCTCCAATCAAGGAAAATTATTTAGGAAAAAAAAAGCTGCTACGGGAATCTAACGATGTTCCCTTTCCACCATTTACTAAGAAAATGTCACTTGTAAATGACATGGGTAGCTTCTTTGTGAACAAAATATAAAATATTTATGTTAGACTTGATTTGGCATCAGCCACAACAGATGAAGCACCTCATTTAATACTGGAAATGTTGTCTAATAGCATTGCCCAATTTCTACCATTATACCAAGTCACAGCACCGGGCCCATTAAACATAGCCTCATCTACAGGCAACCGTACGTACACCAGGGTCGATTGCTATCTCTATAGCCCTTTCCCAAGAGCTGTTCGGATCTGCAACAGGCTAACAATGGCTGCTGTCACCGCGACCAGTCTGAAAGGAGTTTCAGAGAGAAGCACTGCCAGATATTAGAAGGATAGAGCCATCAATTTATCTCAGGACAAATTAACACCACCATCACCCCATCACCATCACCACCCCATCACCATCACCATCACCATCACCATCACCATCACCATCACCACCTGTGCAGAAACCAGCAACAGAAGTAGGCAGGCAGGCACAAACCAAGCATTCTTGAAACCCAGCATCTCCAGGATAGCAGCAATGCTTTTAGGAGAGTATCATATATGCAAGATGCAAGATACAGGTAAAACAACTTGGTGTGAAATCTGCAAAGAAATCTTGTTCCCTGGATCCAATGCTACCAAGCTGGCGAGTGATTGCCTTGGTGTCTTGTTGCTTCTGGTATCTACAGAATAATTTATTCATCTCGAAAATCGGGTGTATTTCTCGAGGATTGGAAAAAAGCTTTGGTTTGTCCTTTCTTAAAAAGAGACAACCTCTACCTGATTTTAGAAAATTACAATCAGTAACTTACCATTCATATCTAAATTGACTGAGAGAGCAGTGTGTGACCAACTTTACTGTCACATATCCAGACACTCTCAATTTACGGGTTTTCCAATCTTTCTACCGGAAGTATCATAGTACTGAGACGGCTCTTCTGAAAGTCAAAAATGGCATTTTGCTGAAGATGAACTCCAAGCATTTCACTTTTTTTCAGCATTTCATTTCATTTCAGCATTAGACCCAAGTGCCGTCTTTGATACTTTCAATCACACCATTCTTCTGCAACACCTGTAGTCTAAAGTTGGAATCTCTGGCAATTAGGCCCTGGACTGGTTTTATCTTATCTTATCTTTCTAGTAGGAGCAAACATGTGTCTGTAAGAGAGGTTTGATCTCAGCTGTGGTGTTCCTCAAGGATCTTGTTTAGGAACACTTTTCTTTACTTTTATTTTCTTTCAGACATGATGATACCGACTGTCAAATAGGAAGTCACTAAAAACTAACTAGTGTAGCGGTTCTTATCGTATCTTTCAAGAAATGTATGTACTGTACCCTAACCCGGTTTTTCCTTCAACCCTGTTCTATGGTTAAAATAACCTATAAGAAAATTTGTTGAAGAAAAAGACAAACGTTAACGATAGTCGGATTTGAACCACAGACCTTTCAATCCATAGCTCTCCTCTCTACCAACTATGCTTTTGGCGAGTTGGTTGAGGAAGCCGTTCTTAATAATTCTTTATAGTTCTTTAATGTATATGAGTTGCCATTGCTATTTCTCATGAATATACATTCACGCACCACCCAGCTCCTAAAAACAAAAATCGTGAACCGCTACACCGGTTAGTATTAAGTGTCTTCCTGTCAAACAGTTGTAGCTGCAATGAAGAGTTGCATCCAGGACATCAGAAAGTGGATGTTGAAAAACAGACTCATGATCAATGACACCAAGTTCTTGATCATTGGAAATATAGGCAGCAGTTGCAGAAAATTAACATTTCCAACATCACTGTGGAAGATTCTGATGTGTATAAGGAATTTGGGGTCATGGTTCGAGTCGCAAATGACAATGACAATGACAATTACCAAGGCTAATTGTTCTGCCCCCATTTTTCCCACCTTCACAATATTACACAAATTATTCACAATATTAAACATTTAACAATTTGTGAAGTACACTGAACAAAAATATAAAAGCCCACAAAAATATAAACGCCCCAAAAATTGTTATTTGTCTTGATTTGTAAACAACACTTGTGTCCGTCTCTGCCAGTGAGGAATTGCTCAGTGATGCAGTGATTCCACCCACAACACAGATGTGTTCAGTGTAAATTAATAAGTTTATGCCTATTAGAAACTAGGAAGTTATTTTAAGTATTTGATGGTTTGATAGTAAGATTTTGTCTGCTGGCATCTTAAATTTACTTAAAATTTTGGTGCAAAAAGCAAGAAGTCTCAGCAGTTTTCTGTTAAGAGAATTATGAAATGCTCTAAGATTCCCAAATCCACAGAGTAGCAGTGTTATTTGGGAACGATTAAATATTTTATTAATTAGCATTATAAGTATTTGCTTGTATATCATTTCTATGTAATCAAGATAAGTTAAAGTGCACAAGATCTTTTTTTGTATTTGGTAAGTGTTACACATATTTGATCATTTGTTAATATTTGATATTTGCGAATATTGTATTAATTGGCTGGAGTCATAACTAAATAAGGAGTGGAGTTCTACATAGTAATTTCAGAACAAGTAAGTTGTCTGGTGTTTTGTTTTGGGGTTGTAAAATACAGTTTAAGAGGAAGGGACACATTTTTCAATTTAGCTATTCAGATAGGTAATATCACAGTTTTTCATGAATCGCTGTACTGGTACATTGAAGACTAATCTCGCGACAAAAAAAACAAATTAAGAGACTTGAAAGTATTATGGTCAAGTGCATGTCCTGTGCAGTCTTAAATTTAAAATCAAATGCAGTCTTAAAGGTAGGATACACCATCGGTAATTGCTTGAATTATCAGGAATGGGTGGATTTGGGGGGGGGGGGGGGTTGTATATTTTATAGTAAATAGCAGTTAACTGACCTGTCTGAAGTTTTACATTCATGGTTGCTGAGAAAAGCAAGAAAAACGACGTTCGTTCTGAACAGGCGTCGGGCAGTTGTTTTTATGTGGTTCTTGTTTTTTTCGCAATATCTGTTTGGCGATCTTGAATTTTTTAATATAAAATTCAATTTTTTGAAACAATTACAGGATATCTAGCTCAATCATTTTGCTGGATGCCTGCAATCATTATTTACTTAAAAAAAAGAAAGATATTACTTAATAATTCGATAGTAACAAAAATTGATATCTGCAAATGGTGTATCCTACCTTTAAATTTGAAGACATAATAGTGAATTAATGGACAAACATGTATTATGTGTATGAGCACTGTATACCACCCCATAATGGTTTATTATGGCTAATGGATTACATGAATCCTAACAACAAATGCAACCACCTGTTTATACTCCATTATATCGCAAACCCCTGAACCATCATGATCAGAAAGGATGGGCTTCTAGGCATGGCTTCCGGCCGGCTGCAAATACATGTTCTGCCCATCCACTATTTAACAGCATTGCTACATGTAGGATATGTTCTGCCTGTCCACTATTTCACAGCATTGTTAGGATATGAATGCCTTTTGCCGATGGGATGTTTTTTATTCAAACTGACATTTTACAGTGTGAGGAACAGTTATGGTGTATGAATAAATAACAGTCGATAGTATATAATCATACAATGAATATCACACAGCAGTGGCATATCAAGCGGGAGGGACAGGTAATGACAGGGAGTGGGGGCAGAGGTTGAGAGAAGAGGTGGGAAGAAGGGGGAAGGAGAAGGAAGCGGGGAGAAGGAAGAGGGGAGGGGTGGCCGGGGGGCAAGTAGAGGCGGAGCAGAGAGATTAGAAACAACACTCTTCAGTTAGTCGGAAATCCCTGGGATATGCCGAGCTAATATTTCAAACACCAAGAGCAATACATGAGAACCAAGAAGAGAATTCAGAAGATGAGAGAGAAGAAAACGACAGGACAGAGAAACGAAGACACACATAATGTTCAGAGCCAAGGGAGAATGTATGACACACAACACGAACAACAAACTTATCAGGTAGAGTGCTTTTGTCCCCATAAGATCCACCAGACAGTGTCTCTAGACAGTGTCACCATCCTCATTCATCCAGAAACTGATGACATCTGGCATCCTACTTTGAAGATGTTCAACTCTTTAACTAGCTAGTGGGTATGCATAAAGTTAATCAATTCAATTTAATATTATGTATGTGTTATGGGATATGTATACTGGTCTATAGTTCGAGTCCGGTCATTATCATTCTTAACACGATCTTCCCTGGAGGCTGTCTTTGCAACTGCAGCTGAAAAACATGTCTGGACTTAATGCACAATGTTTTACTTGTCCGTCTTCTACTCTGTGTAAGTAATTGTTTTTATGTGATGACGATATAATCAGACTTACAACACACATAGTACCTTGAAACAAATTTTGTTTTATTTCAAAAGTTGTACACGTGGAGTGCTGTGGTCCATGGTGTTTGGATCGTGTGCAATGGTACGCAGGTTCGAACCCTGTCAGGAACATAATAGCTTGTGCTCCAGACCCATGCGCAATACAATTAATGACACGGTGTAGTCTTACCGCAAAGCAATTTTATTTCCTTCGGCCAAAATCTAAGATGAAAATCGGACAGAACAGTGGGTGTCATTCATCACATGACTGACACCTGAATAATGCTGCATGTATGAAAGTGTTTTTTTTGCGGGGAATTCAGGTAATCTTCTTACTGACTATCGTTCAAAATATTTTTTGTTTGTAATTATTTGTTTAAGTTCAGAAGTCAATTTTTTCTCAACAATAATACCATTATATATAGCATTATTAATAATTGTTTACATTTTTGCATACAAAAAACCAAATCCTACAATGAAAATTCTGGAGACTGGAGATTAGAGCAGCCACAAATATTTACTACCAACAAACAAAGAAATATATAAACAAATTACATGAACATAAATGTATGCATAGCTTTCTTTACTTGTAAAAACATTCCCAGCATCTTTGTGCGATGTCTCTCAGACCCCTCCCTCTACTTAAAAATAAAATGTCTGGCTATGCGTATGAAACAATTAAACAATGCTACTTCAGAAATCCAATAATCCTGTCGCTGTAGGACTGTTCTGTTCCCCTACTGAGTCACCATCTGTAAACTAATCTTCAAACAACAATCAATGAGACTGGAACACAAGACTGAATTTTACGGTTCGTAAAACGAAACCTAATGTCAACACTTGAGAGATAAAGAATGGCGTATCCCTGTCCAGACCACAGAGACTTGGATTTCGGTCAGGAGACTTTCCAATTTATCAGATATTGGCAGATAAAGCTGTACTGTATGAAAATCTGTCAGAAATATGGCACTGTGAAGTGCATGAATGTAATTCCAGTCGGCCACAACGTCACGACTTAATGAATTGATTTCTGTCAGAACCACCGGTCAAACACGAACCAAATCACAAAACGTTATTCACACGTCACGTACTATAAAATACATCTCAAATGTGATGCAAACTAGATATTTGTGATAGGACAATTTGAGGGACCTGAATTAATAAAAAGCAGTCAACCTTATTGATCAAACCTACTCACTTTACGAAATCATAACTATACAGACCAATATGCCATTATTTTTAGCAATGATGTCAGTACTTATCCCGATAGAAATCATGGAAATCAAAGTTTTCCTTTTACATAGCAATAGAAAATTACGCCAATAGCACGGGACCTGTATTGAATTGTTTGTATATACTGTACCCCCAAATTGGCATCTTTACATTGACTCATTAATCTGAATGTTGTTTTTTTCAAGAAAACTGGAATTCATTGGAAAAACCGACTATTTTAAAACACTACCCCAAATTTATTAAATTGAATTAGCCCACATTTTAATTGCAATACATTTACACATTCGTAAATAGGAACAAGCCAACTAGTCTGGTTTCTTAAGCCGATAATTTCTAAACATGTGTGTACATTGCTCTGTTTCATCAAGGAACTAGACTACGAGAACAGCTCTTTTTTATTTTATTTTTTCCAGCATCTATGAACACAAAACTTTAAAAACAGGTCAGCATCACAATAGCATATTAAAGGTAGGATACACCAATGGTAATTTCTTGAATTATCAGGAATGGGTGGATTTGGGGGGTTGTATTTTATAGTAAATATACCGTTTTAAGTTTTACAATCATGGATGCCGATAAAAGCAAGAAAAACGGCATTAATTTTCAACTGGCGTCAGGCAGTGGTTCTTATGTTGTTGGTTTTTTTTTCGCTATCGCTGTCCGGCGATCATCATTTTTTTCTTCATAAAAATTATATGATATCTAGCGAGATCATTTTGTTGGATGCCTCCAATCATTATTTACTTTCAAATAAGTAAGATTTTTCTTAATTTGGTATTCAAATTATTTGATATCTGCAAATGGTGTATCCTACCTTTAATTCTCTACCCATCTATTTAGCAAGCAAAAGCAATGGTGTATACTAGATCAGAGCAATAACCAATCAATATGGTAAGACACATGCAAAGCATATAGTAGCATACATATACACAATAAAAGCATTTATGCGAGTTCAGTACTGCTCCGATTGTTTTTAAGATTTCCAGGTTCTCCAAGATGATCTCCAAGATGATCTAAAAGATCTCTTTCAGGTCTTTGGTTCTTTTCAGAACCACACATCTCATCACTAAAGAGTATTACCATGGTGTTACCGCAAACTACTTATCTTACCTATTCGCCATGAAAACCTTTAAATTTCATGTGAGTTACTAAAAAGCAAGCCGATTTGATAGAAAGTACGGTAATTGTAAGAAATATCTCAATCAATGCTCAGAAAAAAATCCATGCCATCTCTTACAGTTCATTAAATGACAACACAATTTGTTAAACCCTACATGTACATTGTAGCATTAGAAATCTCAGCTATGTAATTTAATATCTGCATCGCATACACCTCAACATTGGCTACATTATTCAAGGCTGGCTTTATGTCTATATTGAACTGTTTATTCTCATAGAGTACATTTTCAAGAAGCGAAATGATGTTATTTTTGTAATATCCTGAGGGCATGCAATAATATCCAGTCCTTTCGATTATCAAAACAAAAAAGGACACCCAGAAAAATGAAGAGTATAAGAACACAGCCAGCCAAGGGGCTCTTTGTGAATATTGATTTTTGTTTTCTCTGCGGACCGACAGAGCGGTGTAGTAAATGCAATTCTGCAGTGAGTGATTGAATATTACATGGCATCGTATGACGAGTCAGTCTTCGATTTCTTGATGTCTACTATTCATTTTGGGGATCTCTTTTCTTCATAGTAACATTTTTCACTTGGATACATACAAATTTGCCCCAAAGGTGTACACATGATTGTCAGACTTACAGGTTTAGTGTTTGAGATCGAGGCACGAACTCACGGCAGCAGTGATTCCAATATTGACAGTATGCTGAAAACTAAAAGTGTTTACAAATTGACACAACTTTTGCGACATGTGTGCGTATGCAAGTTCTAGCCTCCACCTACCGGTACATGTAGATGTGGGGCAGGTTCTTTTGTTTGAAAAAAAAACCCAGACATTTTCGAGTCCCCATAGCGCATTGGGTCTTCAGTAAAGGTAGAACAAGGTAAAATTGGGTTAGGGTATAATGAAAGAAAATGTAGTAAAAAAAACAAATTTGGGTGATTTTGAAAATTTTAGAATTTTAGAGTGTTCTGAGTTTGAGATTAGAGAGATTTCCCTGAGCACACAAACCCTAGAGATTGTCCCCATAATGCAATGTACGAAAAGAATTGATGTGTTTGCACACAGATTAAAACTGTTAACAAATCCGTTAAACGTTTCAAACAAAAGCACTACAATGTTTGGCTGTGGTATTTGTTATCAATAAATGTTTACAAACTGTCTAGACATTTGTGTATTCTTGTGTAAATATTGCATATTGTGTAAATATTTGTGCATTTGTTTAAATATTATTACAAGTACTCTTCTAAATATTCTTGTATTTGTGTAAATATTCATTTGTGTAAATGTATTCTTGAATTAGTATAGTATTCTTCGTCAAATCTAATTAACACATAATACGTTTTGCTTTTGAATTTTACAATGTGAATTTTGTCACAATTTTGATACATTGATGATCGAGCTAAAAGCAATGCAGACTGTAAGATGGAATCTGTAATGATAAAAACTATAAGGCAATGTTTAAATGTTTGGCTTTGGCTTTGGCTGTGACTTCTGCCGTTGCTATGCTGTTGCTAAGGGCGGACAATGACCGCCCATAGCAACAGCATAGCAACGACCGAAGTCACAGCCAAAACCAGCAATTCAGACATGGCGTAAATCTAAAATGTTCAAAAAATACTTAGACTCTAACGGATGAATTGACAGAACTTGTACATGTCATAAAACTTGCAAGTGTGAAGCAAATGAACCGTGATCAAATGCTTTTACATATTGCTGTACTTAAACATTTAGAATTTTATGGCATGACATGGATGACTAATACACCACCTATAATCCCCTCCCTCCCCCCCCCCCCCCCCTTCCCCAAACATAAATAATAATTTGAGCTAATTTGTTTAATTTGCATACATTTTGTGAGCATAATATTTACACCTTTTAGTTTTTAAAAGAGCATATAAAAGGGAACAGTAAAAATAAATTATAAAGCTGATGAGTCCATGAGTTGATTGATTTGTGTAACCTTAATTCAAATTATCCTTGACCTTCTACAATATATTTGAGGTCAATCATGCCAACTCAATATTTGAAGATCAATAGTTCTTATTAGGTTAAAGCCATACAGACTGGAGGCTAAAACTATGTAAAACTGTTGACCTAATAAGCCATTTGCGCGTGACCCCAAGTTAAATTTGAATTACATCTGGTACACTGACTTGCTCACACAGCTTGGCACAGTTTAACTTTAAATTATCCAGACCAAAGACGCTGTCGCTATATCACGTGATTCGGGGCAAGCCTAATTACGCGTCATACGCTAGCAACCCCCAGCTCTGGAATGGTCTGGTGTCTTTTTGCCATTCTCACCCATTGTAAACAATGTATTGGTGCTGAGCGTCTCTTACGTAACTATGCAAAAGCTTGCCCCGAATCACGTGATATAGCAACAGTGTCTTTGGTCTGGAGAATTTAAAGTTAAACTGTGCCAAGCTGTGTGTTCTTGTCTTGCATTACGATCGAGGATCGAAACACAAAAGAGAACAAAGGGAACAAAGGATCCTCGATCGACGGTTTGCTTGTCCGAATTCTGTCCTCGATCGACGGTGCAATGGCAAAGCAATAGGGATTGGGTTAAGTAAAGGAAGAAAGGAAAACACAATATCGATCCTCGGTCGTTATGTGGTTCACGACTGGGTGAACAAGTCAGTGTACCAGATATTATTTAAATTTAACTCGGGGTCACGCGCAAATGGCTTATTGCTTGTCTCTTGCATCTAGAAAAGAAAAAAGGTCAAATTCAAATAAACGGTACAATAAACACCAACAGTGTATCGATCAGCACAACCGAACCTACATGTAGTTCAGCAACATTTTTCTTTAGTTAAGGGGAAGTAATTTTCTTTTTATATTAGGAATACGCGGCACATTTTTTTACTGTTCGAGATATTTACAATGAAATACCGGTACTTATGAACATTTTCTCTACAAATTAAACTGGCAAACTGTAATGGTTTGTCATTGAACATGCATTATACATGTAGCACTAATATGCGAGGTGTTCTAGCAAAATAAGACAAAACTGGGCAGACGTCGAAATGAGGGTTAGGGAATAAAATTCTCTTTACAGTAGTGTATGTATGTTGCACTTCACTCGGACATTCCGTTGACGAGTTATGCCCGTTTAAAAGTGCATTTATGGACATGTCAAACCGTTAAAAAACACTAGGAAAAATCCCACTAAGGTTCAAATTTTGTAATCATGACAATGAAAGATGCCAAACATTTTCCCTTAAAAACACATTTATTCCACAAATGTTATACTATAACTTTAAAATACGTGTAGTAGACATATCAAATTTTTTAAATATGAATAAATCTGTCAATTGAAAAAAAGAAATGCTCCATTCCAGTTGTTTACATTTTTCTCCACTTTGCCCAGTGCCCAGTCCCGTCTTATTATGCCAGAATGGAATTATCTTACAGTAAGTCAATTTCTTGTGAACATGTGAAGGATTTGAAGGGCGGGTTTATTATCATATTTAAACAGACCCTTCACACACAGGCTTCTACTGGATTAAAACCCTGCAACTGTGAAAAACATTCATCGTCATTCGTGACAATGCGGTGATAGAAAAAGCCACACTTAATTTAGCTGCTGATGATGGAAAGATCTTTCTCACTTCTGTGTAATTCTGTGAATATCTTTGTTGAGTACAAGGGCTAAATTACTGTATCCGTTGTTTATTTATTTTGTTATTTAAAGAAACATGAATGTTTAAACCATTCCAATGTCAATATTTGTTTATAATGTTTGATAATTTTATTGGTAACGTATGTAGAAACATTTTAAATTTTATTTATCTACAAGATGTGTAAATTTAAATGATAAAAAGTTATAAAAGCCGTCTAAACAATACATGTATTTATGAAACATCTTATGAAATAAATAAGATTTCAAATTGCATCACAGATGTACTTGTTTTAATGTTTGGCTTCTAAGAAACCCCTGAATGTACTGGAACTTTCTGCATCACAACCAACTGTATATTGTACACAAAAGCACACGTGTATTCATAGTACATTTCCTATAAGCCTGCAGTCGACACGCCTGACTTGATCCAAGAAATAAATTTAACACAATCGCCAGAAAGAATTTTAAAAACACCTAATTTTCCTTTCTTACCTAGCAAGGCTGTCTAGAAGAATCAACGGAAGCCAGTAGAAATATTTTCACAAGACCATCTGAACAGAGAGATATATTCCTAAATACTTAGGATCCGTGTCCACATCGGAGGTGCGTACATCCAATATACACAGCATTTATCTGCCGTGCTCTGAAATCGTCTCGATCACTTATTCCAGTTACGGTCTGCCTTCTAGATCCTATGCACATGTGCAGATAGAATCCTATGCGCATCTACCGTGGGTACACTGTAATTAGTACATCAATACATGCAACGCTAGTCGTATATGTATCGGCTTGTCTTAATGCTCTTTTCAGTTGCCTCTGTGAGGCGGTTGTGAGGCGTACGTTGCTTAGTCATCCAATAATATGAAGGATGGGTTGGCTATGAACAAACTGACACACGCCGATAGACGGAGGGACTAGGGATAGAAGGAGGGACTACCAATGGACGGAGAGACTACCGATACATTCACATACCTGGCGGCTTGAATTATTTTGGTTCTCATTATTAAATAGGTCAAGAGATTAATCAGGTGAATGAGGTGATTAAACAGGTGATACACAGGTTATTGAACAGGTGATACACATTCATTATCTCATCAAGTTTAATTGAGGTTTTATTTTCATGAGCTTTTTTTATTAGAGACTAAGATATTGAATGACAACTCACTCACTAAAATCCAACCTTCATTTACTGTGGCTGATACAGGTAGTTTAGTGGTTAAGATATCTTAAACCAAAAGCAAATGTCATTCAATTTGGGTAAACAAAACCATTTTTTTGAAAATTATGTGTCAAAAATATTTCTTAGAAGAAAAATAAAGAAAAATGGTTGTTTCATCAAAAATAAAATTTCCTTTTTTTAATCAGGAGGAATGTTGAGGCGGGTATCCCTGATACGTAGTAGATATATTTTTACAAAGCACAAGTAAATGCCAATCTAAATGCCAATCATAGATAACCAGTAAAATGTTAAGCTGGGATTTGTATTCTTCATCAGACAGAGAAATCTCCTACGGAAAACAGCTTTAATAATAGGCCGGCAGTGATGGTACACCCTGTGACAAGTGTAGGGCATAGACGTGAGTTATCATTTAATTTAAGATTGCGGAATTGGCACGTTATTCATAATACATGTGCTGCAGTAATGTGCTGAATGCCTACAGTATGACTTATTTTACACATAACAGTAATAGCTTATTAGCTTTTAACTCAATACTCCTAATTACCCATGGCATTCTGATTCTACTTCACAGTAATTGTAATCTGATAATCCAGCAATCTTAGTCAGGAAAGTGCCTACAGTATGGCTTACACTGTAAATGTGCAAGTTCAGTTAAATGGAAGGTTGATGGCTTCTAGCCAGAATTGTTTCAGTGGCCAGAATTTGCTACAAAATGGACATTTGATTCAAGATGTATGGTGTAGGTTTGCAGTTAATTGAAAGGTGTTAGCACTATCGGTCACGTCTCAGAAACAAGAGACGAGTCCAGCGATACTGTACTCACAACCGGGCTCACTGCTTCCTCACAACCAGGCTCTCTGCTTTCTCACAACCGGGCTCTCTGTTTTCTCACAACCCTATTTTGTGCCAAGATGTAAAACAAAAAGCTACTGCAATAGACGCTTGCCCAGTGTGTTTCCCCTCTATTCTATAATCTTGCCTGTTTATATCAATTTCTACCTCCAGCCTTCCCGATTGTTTTTATTTTGTTCCATTGTTTTTTCTTTTTAGCCCTTTGTCTAGAGTGGCTTTTGTAGCCTTGCTTGTGCTGAATTTGTATTTAAAAAAAATCACCCCTAATCTACCGTACATGTAATACAAACTGAAGTTTGTGTAGTTGGTCCCTACAAGCAGGGCAATAATTCACAATCTGCCATCATTCTATGCTGATGTACCTCATTCACATGCAGGGCACTAATTCACAATCTGCCATATCATTCTATGCTGATGTACCTCACTCACATGCAGGGCACTAATTCACAATCTGCCATCATTCTATGCTGATGTACCTCACTCACATGCAGGGCACTAATTCACAATCTGCCATCATTCTATGCTGATGTACCTCACTCACATGCAGGGCACTAATTCACAACCTGCCATCATTCTATGCAGACGTACCTCGATCACTCACATCTTGAGTGCGACGGTGAGATAGAACACTTGATGAGAGGACAAAGTCAAGTGGATTTGGTTATTAGCTTGCCATTTCCTCTTCAAGTTTAATTAAAATTGATCGGCTAATTTGTAAATAAAGCAATTTCCAAATTGGTATTTTACACAAGGTTGATTGAACTCTTTAGAAAAAAGGATGCTGCATAAATCCTGGTTCAAACTTAAAGGTAGGATACACCATTGGTAATTGCTTGAATTATCATGAATGGGTAGTTTTAGGGGGTTGTATTTTATAGTAAACATCGTTCAACTGACCTGTCTGGAGTTTTACAACCATGAATGCCGAGAAAAGCATTTGTTTTCAACCGGCATCGAGCAGTTATTCTTATGTTATTTTTGTTTTTTCGCGAATTTTTTTTTGTAAAATTCTATTTTTCAGAATAATTACAGAATATCTAGCGCAATCATTTTGCTGGATGCCTAGAATCATTATTTACTTTCAAATGAGTAAGATATTTCTTAATAAATTGGTAGTAAATATTTTCGATACCTGCAAATGGTGCATCCTACCTTTAATGCGAAAGTGAACGCAAATGAGAATTTGTGACGTCACATGTTTTTGTGCTGTGAATTCGCAAAAATACCATTATAAAACATTGTATTTATTGCAAATGCCCTAAAATCCTCGACTGATAAACAAAACTGCAAATCTGTGCATGGAATTGGATGAAAGTATTAATAAATCAAATAAGTTAAGAGGGCCTAATATTTTGATCTTAACCAGTTCGCGACGGGATTATTTTAACATCACCGAGACGAGGCACGGTATTATTTGTAACGAAACACGATCCGAGGCGGGTTCAGGCTGATGGTACTGGCAAGCACACCCACGCATTACCGGCCTTGCTCGCTGCCGACAGAAATTTCCGGACTTGCTCACGTCATCTGTTTTTATTCTGGGAAAACTTTGCGTGTATACGGCGCAAACTGGTTAACAAGATCTTTTTCAGAGGCAAAATGGCTGTGTACATGAAACAAACATATAAAGGAGACACACAAGCACGATGCACAACAGGGTTGGAAGGAGAAACACTAAAGAGAAATAACAGAATGGAGTGGAAGAACCAACAAAAAGTATCTACTAAAAATGTATTTGTTAAAAAAGCCAGAATTATTTAACTGAAAAAAAACCCAACTGTATTAGCAGCAAGCATTTTCAGTCTTGCAAGATGTTTTTATAAACATTCTAATTAACTGCGCCAAAAGCTGATACTGTTTTCAGTGTGTATTATACATCAAACCACAAGCTACACGTGTATGAGAGTCAGGTTGGCGTAGCGGTTCTAGCGGTTCTTTCCTCGCCTTTCACAGCTGTGACCCGGGTTCGAATCCGGCTTGGGCCAATATGTTTAGGGTTTTCAGTCCCTGCCGGATTCTGTGGGTTTCCCCCAGAATATTCTTCTGGGGTTTTCCTCCCACCTCTAAAACTTTCCCTTCTTCTCATCGTCTTCTCTCTAAAGGTTTCTTTAGGCTTACGAGCTACAGTGAGTGCCTAGGGAGATGTATAATATGTGATGAATGCTGTCAATGGATGCATCTAGATCACATGTAGAGGTTTGGTGTTCAAATAGACACCTGTCATGTGTGTTACAGGTGTCTTACAGGTGCCGAGAAGATGCCAAATAGGGTATCTTTATCTTTATCTTTATTTCATTTTTCGGGATATACAAAATTAGAGAACAATAATACAAATAACACTGATCAAGAAACATAACAAAAAACATAACAGAAGACAATACCCAAATAGCTCCCGCAGGATTACCCAAAAGAAACAAGTTTCTGTCGAGGGGCTCTCCAAACTAATTGGATAATACATTTAAGGGTAAATAGATTAGATATAAATAAAAAAATAATATAAACAATAAAATAAAAAATAAAATAAAAAATTAATAAAATAAATAATACAAATAAATAAAAATAAACATGTTCAATATAATTCAGTATAATATAATTCAGTATTTAACAATTCAACACATGCAAGTGAAGTGTAAATTAAGTGATGCTTATAAATGCAGTACAACAAAAACACATTTTTCCACAAAGTTTTTTTCAGTGAGTTTATTGAAAACAAATATACAAAATGTACAATTTCTCTACCAATCCTAATCTTATGAAAGTGCATCATTTTGTTGCCCTTTTCTTTTTAAGTAATTACATTTATTGCTGTGAATGGAACAAATTTAGACTAAATTGGTAACTTTTCTTAAACAATTTATCAAATAAGTTAAGAGGGCATAATGTTTCGATCTTAACAAGATCTTCTTTAGAGACAAAATGGCTGTGTACCCTTGTACATGAAACAAACATATAAAAGGAGACATACAAGCACTTTTTTGTTTTGTATATTTCAGGTCATTCCAGCAAGTAAGCAGTTTGCAGCAGTTTTAATCTTATTCATTAAATAATTAATTATAGATCAAAAATAGAAGTGTTGAAGAAATCTGACATTGTCATTTTGATAATATACTTGTCTGATAAATTTCGCAGACACAAAGATATATATATGTGGGTATGCTGACACCAGATATATATATGCGAGTATGCTGACACAATATACCGTATATGTGGGTACGCTGACACAAGATATATGTGGGTATCTGACACCAGATATATGCAGGTTTATGCTAACACAAGATATACATGTGGGTATGCTGACACCAGATATATGTACATACATGTATGAAGAATTATATGGTGATCATTGTGGTGATCATTGTGCTTGCAAAATGTTGTGGTATCTTTTGAGGTTTTTAGGGGGGGGGCGTTAGGTAACAATGAGTCTAGGGAGTGTATAGGTATGGGGGACTAGGGGGGGGGGGGGGGGGAGTCGCTCGGTCCCATATCTTGCTGGGTATATAGGTATATATGCTGACACCAGATATATGGGTATTAATGCTGACACCAGATATATGTGGGTATGCTGACACAAGATACATATGTGGGTACGCTGACTTTCCCTTAACTCATTATTTACTTTAAAGCGGACCCAACACCAGGTGTGAATGCATTACCAATCAATGACAAGGTACCAATGACTCATTAAAACTGTATCCCAGACTGAATAATATTCCATCAGAAGTGGGTACTGCTTCATGGCTGGTGAGTTCATGTACATGTACATGTATACGGAATCATGGGTCAATTTGCAAATGTAATATAATGTGTTACGATTCAGCTGCAGCTCAATACAGTGGAACGCCGTTATAACGAACACCACGGGATCCACAGATTTTGTTCGGTATATCGATCGTTCGGTATATCGATTTTCAACCGCCAGTCCATCAGGTGCAAGGACTTTGAATAGCCATTATGCAATTACATACATAATACGTACAAGCTTATTCATCGAACTGAATCCCCCAAAAAACAGTTGGCTTTTCCCTTCTATTCATTATGTTTGGAAAAAAATAATAAATCGGGAGCAAAAGATGTTGGATTCTGTTAATCCGTTGACATTTTTTTTCAACAACAATGTTCAGAATTTGTATACACAAAAATCTGTAGCCAAGGGTGGTATTCGGTTATTCGGTATAGCTGCGTTCCACTGTATACTAGCAGGAAAATGGGTGAGAATATTGCAAAGGTTACTTATTATGAAATGCTGAAAATATCAATAAAATATTGATGTAACCTTCCATTATACTTCAGATCATGCCATCAGTTTGCACAATGTATCTGAGTTGTGGAATTGTTTCAAGAAAACTGTTCCATTTTTTGACTCGGGTAGAATCAATATACAACGACTGGTCATAAAAAAACCTTGTCCAAATAGTAGAAGAACTTCAATGTTGCATCATGATAATATTTCAGTAATGATAATGGCAAATGGTGTATACTACATGTACCAATACCTTTAACAAAGGCAAATTCTACACTGATCCAAGTAGGATATCATAAAACATTTAATAAACAATATTAAAAAACCCAACAGCATTAATAAATGATACTGACCACACACAATCAATAATTTAACAGTGAGACTCTTAACTGACCATTCTAATAATAATTGTCTTGGGGGGAGGGGGGATCATGACGATATCTGATGCTGTCGACTAATAAACTTCTGCCTTCTCAACCCTACCATACATTTACTGTCTAGCACACCCACTAACCCCTCAAAAACGCAACTACCGGTATATCACCTCGCCTTTGACAATTAAAATTGATGTGTCCGTGCTTTTTCACAACTTCGATTTTCTTTTCCGAACAAATTTTGAAGGTCTTTCTACGGTTTTAAAAAGTGCTTTTGTCACTGCTCAAATTGCGCGTTAAGTTTTGAGCAAAATGTCATAATGTGCTCTCGTTTGTATTTTAACTTTTTTGGTAAGTTGCATGATTCTCAACAGTGCAAGTTGCATGAATCTCAACGGATTATGTTTGTTAATAGTGAACTACATACCGTACATGTATATTGCCCTTAATTGTTCAACATCCACTGAATGAAATAAATGCGTAAATGCACCCGTATTATGCATCGCTCATCAAAAAAGCACAAACTATAGGCCCCCCAAAAAAATTAGGAGCGGGACACTCCTAATTTTCAAATTTCAAAATTATTAAATTTCTACTCATTGTGGGTCAATTTGAAAATCTATTTTCAGGGTGCCACAACCAAAAATTGCTATTTAAAATAAATTAATATTTAAAATAAATATTGCACAGCACTGGCATTTTATAAACACTGTGTACCCCAGTTGTCCCGAGAGATAATGTATTTTATCTTTGAAACACTTGGTTGCGATACTCACTGCTATTTAGATTTGAACCAGCAAGCTGACCCTACCGGTAGCTAGCTCGGTGGTCAAGTGGTCGACGTCTGCAGGATGTCATGGGTTTGAGTCCTACGAGTGAGTTTTTATAATAATCTATTGAGACAACACTGAGTACAGTGTTTATATAATACGTCGGTAAAGGGCTAAACCCAATATTGAATTGACAAGGCCCCGACGCAAAATTTCATCTTTGAAATATACCGATCATTGTTGCTGTTTAGCAAAAGAAATTTAAATCTTTGTACACAAATATATCTTACCACACCAGCATACAAATCTATATAAGTTTTTAGCCACTAGAAAATAAACTGTAATTTTTGTATTCCCACTTGCATAATTTATAATGAATGAGTAATTATTGTAATGACTAATGCTGCGTTCCAATCGCGTCGTGTTTATGAGTGGACGAGTCGTATAATGGCGTTCTAATTGCCTGGTAACTTGTGTTCACCAATGGTGAACTCGAGGTGGAATTTTTGTCTCCATGTTCACGACCTTATAAACGCATGCGGGTTGGTTCACGTACGAGTTCTTGCGCGATAAAGAATGTTCTTACCGCACGACTAACTTGACTGTGCGCGTGCGTCTTGGTGAGTAGCGTTTGGAATGCAACCTACTCGTGAACATGGAGAAATTCACGGCGAACACGATAAACAAGATGAGATTGGAACGCAGCATGAGTACATGTACCTGGGGTAATGATCGTTCTGTGCCTGAAGATACAGGAAAAAGTACTGTATGTGACTATTCTCAGCATGCATAATAATAATAATAATGTGAGCATTTATATAGCGCTCAAACACAGAAGAAACTGGTATCAGAGCGCTTAACAAAATACAAGGAACAAAAACTAAACCAATTAAAATAGAAAAGTCTTAAGATCTTTCTTGAACTTTGTTAATGATGTGGCGTGACGGATGCGCTGAGGCAAGTTATTCCATAGCTAAGGACCAGCAGCGTTGGTTTTAGGTACCGTAACTAGTCTATCATCATACAAAATGTTCTTATATCACACATTTAAAATGGTTTTTGACTTAATTTTGCATGACTTTTACACGTGTACTTCATTTTATGCTGCCTAAAAGACAACTACATGTATATTATGAGGAAAAAGTCATGCACAAAATAGTTATTTAAATATTCATAAAAAATTAAATATTAGTGGAAAGTGTCATTTCTGAAGAGTTTCCATGGTAACAGCATGCAGTCTTTAGGAACTGGTATTAATCCTGGTGAATAGAACAAAATGTGATAAATGTGAATGTTAATAATGAAATCAATAACAATGGATTAAATATCAAAAATGAAATGGAACACTATATTTGCCTTCATTTAGCTGTAGAAAGTATACAATTTACCAGATGTCAAAAACAAGAAAAAAAGTGGACCCTAAATTGATGAGTATGAAAATAAATGAACCATTTCAAATGGATACTTAATAACACTGTATTGGTAACCAATGTCATTGTTATAATAATAAACAGTAGGTTAATAGGATGTTAGAGTTGGTTAACAGTTTGTCATGTGTTAGTAGCCAAAGGCATACCGACATAGGTTCACAACGACGATTTGAAAATGATTGAATAGCATGGAATAGCCAACCATGAAACTGTCTGCATGAAGTAAAACAAGTTTATTTCAAGCCCTAACCAGTTCACGTCGGATGTATACACGCGAATTTGTTCCAAAATTCTATATGAATGACAGATTAACATGTCACGAGCGAAGCCAGAAATATCAGGGTGTGCTACCCACAGATGCCTGCCTGAACCCGTCTTGGTTCGAGGTTCGTGAAAAACAAACAGGAAAGAAATAAATATTAGAAACAATATTACAGATTAACACTAACCTCCATGAATCCATCAAAATCCATATCTCTGTTTTGGAGAATTTCACAAAATTTAGGATACTGTACCAGTACCGTACCTTCATGTTGAAAACTTGAAAATTTTGATGGATTAAGCAAAAAACATAAGCTTAGCGATACTGCAGGATTTTGAGGGATTCAGGATACATGTACATCCATATTGAGCCTCCGTATATTTGTGCGTGACCACATTTGTAGATTTTGGCAAATTTAAGATACTAGTAAAGATACCCAAGGGGTTTAAAGGGATCGTACACGTTTGGTAATTGGAACCCACTGTTTGTTTCAATCCTATATAGTTATAGATATATATACAATAAAACTAACCTGTGAAAATTTCATTTCAAAGGGTGGTAGCGATTTTGAGATATTGCCTAAAATCTGGAGCGTTTATGTCCACGCAGGAAGAATGTTCTGCATTGGAATACACAATCTGAGAAACGTCACTGCAGTAACGCTTCTCAGATTCAAATTTGTGGGGATAAAAAGTGATATCTTTTTCCATAACCGCAGTACTTCGAAGTGAAAAGTTTCAAAAAATGCATTATACTATCCAAAGCTGCTGTACTTCTTATCAAGTAAGTTTTTATTGCCATTAATTTTTGGAGTAATTACCAAACGTATATGATCCCTTTAAGGGTTAGGGTTAAAATAAGTTCAGTTACATGTAATAAACAAAATCAAGTATCCGTACATTTAACCCATTATAGTGTAAGCTTTCCCCAAATAATTACAAACAAATTGAACAGCACACTTTAGGGATTTATCAATGAATGAATTTTTGGATGTACATTTATATTCTCCTCAACCCTAGACAGTGATCCACCATACTACAAGATGTCACATTAATCCTGACCACTGAAGCACAATTATGATAACGGTAATATTAATAATGCTGACACTACTGGTGTATAACCAGCAAGATATGGGACCGACGGACTCCCCCTAGTCTTCCCTACACCCTGTCTTGACTAACGCACCCCCCTAAAAACCTAAAAAGAATTCCAGAGAAACCATAACACTCCGCAAGCACAATGAGGAGGGTTCTATTCGTCCAATATCTTACTTCATATGAACTGGTGACACATTGACTAGACACACAGCTGACTGTGGTATAGGGAAGGCCAACGGCAGTCAATAATGGATGTAGCAAAGCTCAGTCAACCACACAAGGATAAACACGTTTTAAATGTCACAGAAAGTCTGCAATTAGCACGGTAGATCATCATAAATTCCCATTACTACATGTATTACCAGTATGTAGTATAGTGCAGTAACATCTATGGACACTAATTAAAGGAGTACATTGTACGTACAGCAACACCCAAATAAATTAGCTACAGCTGGGTGTCTAAGGAAGCAGCTCATTCTACTATCCATCTAGATTTGCATGCTAGTGACGCCAAGGGGCCAGAGGCTTTGATGCAAGAATCAGACTGAGGCTTAGTGGTCAGCTAACTTGAGGTGGTACGCTTGAGTTGAGTTGACCCCGAGTGACCATATTCCATCCTCGTCGCCACTGTGGTGCTTAGTGTGTTAAACGCCAAGGAGCCAGAGAGTCACAGGAAGAATAACAGACGCAAGTCCTGTTAGCTTTGATGCAAGAATCAGACTGAGGCTTCGTGGTCAGTCTACTTGAGTTGACCACTCACGCCATCAAGCCTGAGTGACTTTACCCATACTGGGTTTTGTTGATGAATTTCTTTGAGAATCCCAACCGCCAAGAATTACGCACTGGCGTGCAATATCCCCCAAAACGATTAACCAAAAACAACAAAACCAGTTGTTAGTTATGACCACCAATACACTCCTGATGTGCAGAGCCCTGTATAATGTACAGGGGAAGGGGGGGGGGGAGAGACACCACGTTTGTTTTTATCCATTGTGCATTATTCAGGGTCTATTTTCAGTTCTGCTGTATGCAGCCTTCAGTTTTATTTATTCATAACCTTATCATTCATTGGACCATCGCAGCCACTTGCCAGTTGAGGCTCTTTTTTGTACCTTTATATTATATTACATTTTCATTGTTTATGAAAAAGTGGTAATTTCTTTCGTTGAAAAATATACTTTAATTCACTTTGTATTCTAAACAAAGTACATTTTTACAGTTACCCCTTTGCATTCAAATTTACAACATGTACTGTTTTAGTGTTTAAGTGTAAAATACCGGTATGTACCGAGTAGTAATGAGTACCAGTATGTTTATGTTTGAAAAGGAGGCTGAGAAAATATACAAATACATGTAACTATTAAAGTGCAGAGTATACACAACAAAAATCTTGTCATTTTCTCAAAATTTGATAGACGGACTTGTGTAACTGTCATGGCAGCCAGCCCAGGAATCAGGCTTTAATTGCAGCTGGTGGGCTGCATGTACAGTGAGTCTCATCTTCAAGATAATTTACAGAGTAGAGACACATTATATGAATGGCTCCCCTGTTATTAAGATAATGGGAGTCCACTCAATATTGGCAGCATGTACAGATGATAACATCAATTAAGCATGTTAATAGCCAGCAAGGGGCGTCACGAGAGGGAAATAGTAGGCAAATAGTTCTGGAACGACATTTGTACTAGATCAACATCAGGGGGGGGGGGCGGAGGGGGGGCCCTTCGAGACTGTGATTGCGCAACGCTGACGTACCGTCCATTCTCAAAATAGGGGGGAACAATTTTCTCACGCGAAAAATAAAGAGTTTTTGGCATCCAATCTTAACATCTTGTCTTTTGTAGTTGTAAAAGGTTGTTATTTACCTTAATTTTTATCATCCAATGACAAAAATTGTATTGAAAATAAAAAAAAGCAGTCGAAAAAATTAAGCGTTGACGTACCGTTGATGCACGTAGAGATTGTGCACAAATACTAAAACGACGTTGACAAATACCTCCCCTAAAAAGGGCAATAATAATCGATAAATTGTGAAAAATCGTGCTTCGAACCCACTCACTTTTTTCCATGGATACGTTTAAAAAGGATGTAGCAGTGATATACTGAATTTTTTTAAAAATCTGCCTGTGAACCCCTTGCGTTTTATCGTGTTGTTTTCGAACGAAAATGGCAGAAAATGACATCGCCCCAAAACAAATTCGTGTAGATCGTGCCTGTGTACCTGGCTTTGCGGACGTTATATGAATCACTGAATTCGGAGAGCGAGCGCGGAGCAAATTTGTACGTGTTTCAACGGTGCGCTTCGCGGTAGCGATCTATACGTATTTACTGTGTGAGATGTGTGGCTCATGAGCGTGGAAGAACGAATGAGATACATTTCAACGTTGGTGGCGCACTTTGTTGGGCCCCCCTCCGCCCCCCCCTGATCAACATTACACTTACACAAAGTTACTACAAAACAAATTATTTTTTTGTGAGGGGGGCTTGTACAGTACTTGATTGATATCTAATATATTCTTTTCAAGAAAATAATATAAATCTACAGCCCTAAACTGCAGTATTTCTCAGCAACTCAGACAGAAAAAGTACAAACTAGAGTTCACTAAAAATGAATCGAACAGCTCATAATCAGTGCAACGGTAACAAATGGACAACTTATGTACAAATTATGCTACAGATAGCATCCACATTTTCTTTCATGTTCTACCGACTTGGAGACGTGTTTCCAACAGGTTTGATTTAGTGACACTAAGAAACACCCTTACCCTTTCCTTACTCTTCCTAACTCATCACCTATAGGCGCTAAAAATGACATCACACCAACTACGGCATCAATCTTGCACACGGTATGAATAATTCATCATTATACCTTACCTTTAATATAAATGCAGGGTCATGTGACTAGAAGACAGTTCCTAGAGCATCAAACCAAGCCAGAAGACTGCTGTCTAGCGCCGTCAATTCACTAAACTGTTGTAGTGTGATCCTATCCGGCACGGCAGGAGAGAATATAAAGAATAAATTAATAATGTGACCCACGATTTGATTGCTAATGAAGAGCAGAACTAAAAGAACAACAAAGAAAACTAGAGGTGTTTGTGGACAAACACTACATGTAGCTGTGTTTAGAGATACCTGTAGAGGGTTTTAAAAACTTCTTTACTACGACGTCACATGACTTCCGATGCAGTCATCATGACGTCACCCCAATGTGTACCTATAAAACATCCAACAATACTTGCATGCCAAGTTTGAACCCAATCGTACTTATACTTCTAGAGATAAAGGGTCTTGAAAACTGCACCTTTAATGTGACATCACATGACACCCGATGACGTCATTGTGACAAATTTCTGTGAGTGGTGTGCAAAGTCTGAAGTTGATCAGAATAACCAAAGTGTCAAAGTGTATTGTCTGAAGAAAAAAAGTGTACAAACCCTGTCTGAAAAATAATATAAACAAAAAAACAAACAAAAATACGAAAATAAAAACAAGTGCCAATATTGACAATCTTGACATTCTTGGGTAATAAAAGTAATAACAATTGAATTACTTTGGAAAATGCTAGTTACATTACATTTAAGAAATAACTTTATATAGGACTTCCAAAGGACGGTATTATTTTGAATCCTCAATGTATTGAGCCAACGACAAGCAACTGGCAATCATCCCAACTGACTCCCTTTAATGTCAAACCAACCAGCAATGAACCATGAAGACAATCAGAATACTGAAATCTTGAGCACGCCAATTCTGTAGAGATTACACTCCCATTACAAGACCCAGGTTTACATTAGGCGTAACAAGATCTTGTCTATCTCTCTAAGGAGTTACCAACTCAAGGAAGATTCAGTCTCAGATGGGCAGAAGATGAGCGTGTTTATACTAAACGCACGAAAAGAAAATAAGGTCAAGAGAGTTTGTAGATCCAATATTGTTGGGTAGATGGAATGAGTAATGGGTCATTCTGTGTCAAATCACCCAATTAACCCTACCACCTTGTTTTCTAGGGTTATTTGTTTTATAAGGTTATTTTGGGTAAAAAAAAAAAACATTTAAAGTTTTAGCAAAATCCGAGCAGTGGCTTTTTTTTTGGCCAAAACAGACATGGCCACAAATATTCCAAACCATACCTCCCCTAACCCGTTCACCAAATTTGCTGATTTTGATAACATTGGAAAGCCAACATTATAAATAATCCAATTTGGGCAATATTTTTTTTTTGTCCGAGCAATCCGACCTAGAATGACCTTTAGACCTTGAATTTGACCTTGTGGTGGATCACTCGACCTTGAGCGCCGTCTCTAGGTTCTAATCCGCCTCGACTCCATAAGCTCGTGCGCGTTCCTCCACTAACCCCTGGCCGTGAGTAATGCGTAAATGACGCTGACTGGCTATTCAGTGCCTACTGCGCGCGTATTTCGTAAACTGCACGCCCTGAATGTAATGCGTGCGCTTGTTCGTGAAAGCTTGTTCGTGAAAGCACGTCACGATTTGTTTTTTTTAATCTGCGCCTTATTAATTACCTGTACAATATGGATTTTGGAAGACTCGTTTTTTTGACCCAAATCCCGTTTCTAACGTATATAGATGGACGACAGACATACGTAAATTAAATATAAATCCTTGCTAAATAACGCGACGTCAAAATATCATGTTTGAAAGAATTGATTCAGCCAAAAAACAATTGCAAAATGTTAGAGCATTGCGTCGCGCGTTAAACGCATCGACTGCAGCCCTAATTTAAATGTGCCTAAATATATGGCACATTTAAATTAGACAATGCCAGGGGTTAAGATTGCACAAGGCATGATGGGATAAAATGGGGCAGCAAGATCGTAGCCCTGGTAACGAGGTTGGGTTCTAAAATAGCTGCGCATATATCTGCGAATTTTCCAATCCAGGTCAAATAAAATGCATAATTCATAAATGGTGACCCACGACAGAGGGACGATCAAAAACCGGAAATTACCCATGAATACTGACATTAGGAAATTTTCAATTTTCATGAGTTCATTCATAAGAATATCCGTGATATAATAAACCCCCCAAACCAAACAAAATTGGTATGACAAGCGCAAAATTTAAACCCAAATACAGACGCTCTGTTTCGTTAGGAAATTAGGTTTTTCAGGAGAAATTTGACAGTGAAGATGAAATTTTCCAACCTTCAAAAATGGTTTGTATAAAAAAGCAGATTTTGATCTCTTATAATCATGTGTTTTCGTAAGAGCAAACCCAGCAAGTTATCTAAAAAACTGGGTTTGAATTTTTAATTTGTTCATCTTGAACAAGTTTTTGGCAACACGACATTGCAGTCTAGTATGATACCAGTGTAAACGAGTCTCGTACATGTATGTTATCTAAGAACACATTTGGGAATACGCGGTTGTAGATTTCGGACCCAAGTTGGCAAATCTCAGACAGAATACGCAGAAAATTAAAAATTTAAAACAGTATTGAGCCCGATGTTTGCCCCTTGGGTTCAAAATCTAGAACCATGTATTCCCAAACGTGTTCATATACATGTACCTAAGACAAAATAGGTCCTCCTAAACCCTAACTCCGTGGTTACTTTTACTTAGGAGAGGATAATCATTTAAAATTCATGATTGACTGCTTATTACACAGATGTAATGGAACCACCACTAAAATGCTGGTTGATTTTGAAGGACTTATAGTACATAATTAATGGCTAGCATGATAACAAAAAGCAACTGCCTGATAGACAAAGAAAGTAGATTCCCAGCTGCAATTCAGTATTTATTTTAGTAGGATTAAATATTTAAGCCTGTGACATTTGAGAAATGATAACTAATTTCAAAATTTTGATTCAAATTTAAAGGTAGGATACACTATTTGTAATTGCTTGAATTAACAGGGATGGGTGGATTTGGGGGTTGTATTTTAGAGTAAAATATTGTTAAACTTATTTTTTAGAACAATTACAGGATATCTAGCGCAATCATTTTGCTGGATACCTAGAATCATTATTTACTTTCAACTAAGTAAGAATAGATATTTCTTAATAAATTGGTAGCAAACATTTTTGATATCTGCAAATGCTGTTTCCTACCTTTAAATGAACATTATAAAAACAAAACATACATGTACATGTACTTAAAGGTAGGATACACCATTTGCAGATATCAAAAATATTGACTACCGAGTTATTAAGAAATATCTTACTCATTTTAAAGTAAATGTTGATTCTAGGCATCCAGCAAAAGGATTGCGTTAGATATCCTGTAATTATTCCGAAAAATATAATTTTATAATAAACAATTTGCGATCGCCGGACGGCGATCGCGATAAAAAACAAAGATAACATGAGAATAACTGCTCGACGCCGGTTGAAAACAAACGCTGTTTTTCGTGCTTTTCTCAGCATCCATGATTGTAAAACTTTAGACAGCTCAGTTAAACGACATTTACTATAAAATACAACCCCCTAAATCTACTCATTCATGATAATTCAAGCAATGACCAATGGTGTATACTACCTTTAACAAAATGGGATATTTTTAAAATGTTGATTTCAAATAGCGAAAATTGCTCATTTGAAAGTCAATGCAAAATACAAACAAACATCTCTTAAATGTCTTTGAGACCAGCTTTAATTTATGTCACTCTTGTTCAAAAAATAATTAAACACATCACGGCCGTTCAGATTGCTCAGAACCGGAAATCTATTCTTTATTGAAAAACCAAAGAGGTCGCTGTCCAATCGAAGGTCATTTTATGAAAACGAGCACTTTTCTTTGTCGTGCAAACGACGAACCACGCCGCCGCCATGTTAGTGCAGCGCGTCCCTAGTACTACGCATGCACTTTGAACACGCTTCGGTGTCGTTGGCAAAGTATGACCGAACGAGGGCGCTAATTTAGATTTCCTCCTATATAACACCGTGACATACACAACCTCCTCTCCAAGGCAGAGTTTAAAAATCTAAAAATTGTGTGACACCATCACTCGTCCTGGTGAAGGTTGACAAAGTAAACAATGTATAATTCCACGGTAGGCGGGTTAAAATATTGTATTCGGGTGCAACTTTTATGCCATTCTCACTAATTACTGCAGATAATGGAATTAGACAAACACTACTAGGACAGCAGATAGTTGATGGGATTGTGCCTTTGATGATACAAGCATGGAAATTAGCACACAGTCAGAGTATGTCACATGAGAAAGATATTTGGCTGCAGGGGCATCACAAATATTTTGATCTTTGATAAAATATAGGTAGAATAACCAGCAATGTCAGCCTTCTGTAAGTTTTCTGTAAGTAACGCCATGATCGTCTATCAAACACGCTGCGGCATACAAGATGATACAAGCATGGAAATTAGCACACAGTCAGAGTATGTCATAATAAAGATATTTGGCTATAGGGGCATCACAAATATTTTGATCTTTGATAAAATATAGGTAGAATAACCAGCAATGTCAGCCTTCTGTAAGTTTTCTGTAAGTAACGCCATGATCGTCTATCAAACACGCTGCAGCATACGTACCTTCCCCCGTACCCCCCCCCCCCCCCCCCCCCCCCCCCCTTCCGACCTGCGATATGGCGATAAAATCGAAACAAAACTAAGGCATGAAAAAAATTAAGGCATGACCAAAAAAATAAAAATCGCAAAGAGTACGCTCAAACAGCTTTCGAACACCACCAAAGTTAAACCGCCATAATCGTCCATCAAACACGTTGCGGCGTACGTACTTCCCCCTCCCCTTCCCCCTTAGTCCTAACAATGCAGTATCATCGGCAAATTTAATCACTGGGCAGTCAGCATGGCTGGATCGAAAGTCAGAAGTATATACCGTGAACAGAAATGGAGCTAACACTGTACCTTGAGGTGCACCTGTGTTGGTGATTATGCATCTTGATTTAACATGTTCATTTAACTTTACAAACTGACTGCGATTTGTAAGAAATTCAAGGATAAGTCCAATCAGCTGATGGGGAGCATCCATATTCAACAACATTTTGGCGAGGAGATGAGGTTGCATCGTGTTAAATGCTGACGAAAAATCATAACACATTATCCGAACGGAGTTACCATTTCTAGAACCCTCCAAATGAGAATACAGCTTTTCCAACTCATAAACAATAGCATCTTGTGTACTACGGTTGCTAATATAAGCGAATTGCAAAGGATCAATGACCTACATGTATACGTGGATACAAGTTTTAAACACTTGTATCGCCGATTTTGTTAAAGGAAAATGCGAGTCACAAACAAATCGCCGATTTCAGAAACGATATCGGCGATATGCCTATTTTTTTTTAAATGAATTAAAATGTATGCGATTATCGTCCAGCGCCACTCTATGAGTACCAATGTTCATACTTGTTCATACGTCAAATGTTCATACATTAAAGGTACAATTCCCCCAAATATTTCCCCTATTTGCCTTACTATACTTGGGGGTTCATTTCAAAGGAAACAATTTTTGTCAAATGCACTTACAGAACTTGACTGATACATCCATTTGGTTTGGACAAATGCCACCTCTGTATGACTATAGAGGGAGCCCTCTGACCCTAGTACCCCAGCCTTCATCAGGATACTGGAATGTCAGATTCATCATTATAGTATAGCGTTTGTGTGAATTTATCGAAGTGAAAAGATACCAATATTCCAAAGTTTTAAAAAAGCATCTCACCTTTGGTTTAAATCAACATTTGCCGTCTTGAAGATGTTCTCTACCATCTCTTCAATAGCATCTTGTGACATTGCTTCCATAACTGGCCACATGTCTTCCCTGTTTGAGAAAAAAAAAGTTTCAAAATTGCCAGGATTGAATTTGTATGTTAACCAGTTCGAGCCGGATGACGTATATAAACGCAAAAATTCCCCCAAATTCAAAACGGATGACGCATAAACACGCCAAGTTCAAGTTCAGAAATGTATGTCAGCAGCGCGCAAGGCCGGAAATGCGTGGGTGTGCTTCCCGGCACTATCAGCCTGAACACACGCTTCGGATCGAGTTTTGTTAAAAATAATCCCGCCCGTCGGCTCGGCGATGTTAAAATAATCCCGGCGCGAACTGGTTAATGGATAAAAAAAAAACTTTACAATTCTCTCAAGGTTTACTGGACTTAAAAATAAATTGGTAATCAAAAGTATTAGAGATGGCTATAATGTGACCCATTTCCAATAAAACCAGGACAAAGTCGCACAATGTATTTTTTGCAAAGTACTCGCAAAGTCATTTCTGGGTGGATTTTAACATTTGAACATAATCCATCACCCGGAAGTTTTTTTTTGGTCGATTTTGTGAAACAATTGTGTATAGAAATAATACGCTTTTCTAAAATTCAAAGCTGTTTATCTCATAATCAGGTAGTCAAGTTTTATCACTAAATCCTTCCCCCAGGGGAGATAGGGTGGTGGTATGTAAATTAAACATCATTTTATAGCTAAGAACCTAGAGAATAAAAAGAAATTAAAAAAAAAAATTAAAAGAATAACAATTGTCAACTTTGTCTGGATTTCATTGGAGCAGGTCACATAATTGTATTTGTTTATAAGTCCCTTGTTTATCCAAGTCAATTTTCTGCTAAAAAGGTTACCATACATGTACGTTTGGATTTACTGTTCAGGGCAAGGTGTGTTTAACCCTATCCCTCCTAGACAGGTTCTCTGAAGTACAACAGGAGGTTTCACGGCTTAAACAAAGTAAAACAAAGAGACGTCAGGACCTTAATTTTTGTATCTGTTGTGGAAAGGCAGACCCATAATAGGTAATACAGTACATTCAGGTGCGGATTAAGCTTTAGGCTATAAGGCCGTGCCGGGTACCCGGGTACCCGTAACCCGACCGCTGATTGCGGGTACCCGGCTCCAATTTATCGATTTTATTACCCGAAACTGCCTTTGTAAATGTTGACACATTATTTCAGAAAGGCAAGCGTCTTTTATGTTCATTGCGTGCCGATAAATTGTTAGAAAACATCTGAGTAAAACGTCTTTACCGACAATTTCCCGATGTCTAGATAGCAGCCTAACGGATGATTGTGCTTTCTTTGTAGTCATTGTGATAAAAAAATGCCTTTGAAGTCTATTTACCGACAATTCTGACAGCTGCTATAACTTGCGGCTGACATTGTATCAGTGTTTTGTTACAGTTGTCCTTTGAGTAAGTTTTTCCGAGGTTTACTTTTTGGAAAATGTGCTGAATTAATTCACGATCCCACGACCCGTACCTGGAATGTGGTTTTGAAACCTGATACTGCAGGAGAGGTATTTAGTTCTATTGTATCAACTCTGCGGCCAGCCGGGCAGATCTGCGGTCGGCTTTTTTGCTACATTTCGTGTCGGCTCACTCAATGGATTTAGTTCATTGAACCTTATTTATTTTGGAAAAAGACGTGCCACTGTAGACGTGCAATTATGGGGAGCGGCAAGTCAATTTATTTACAAACATTTATTACAAGCTGAGAGTAAACTCCACGCAATACGGGATCGCTGTTGACAATCTGGCTCTGAAAACCGCGCACTTAACTTATCTTGGTTTTTTTTTTTCACTGGACCGCCAGACTACTTAGAAAAGGGTTTTGACTAGAGCGCCGCTGTTTTGAATGACTATAATATGTTTGCGTCGAACCCTGAGTTGCAAAGTAGGCCCGTGCATTTGTTTAGTTGCGGAATGCAGGGGAAGTAAGCACGCCATGCCAGCGCGGCAGTCGCGCTGCAGCTTGCTAGTGGAGTGAGCGGGGATATTTGTACATGCACGTACCGACGCGGTGTATACTTCCGGGTTTTTGTTATGATTCTAATAATAGTCACGGGTACCCGGGTACCCGACCGTGACGGGAATAGGGTACCCGGGTCCTGTACTACCCGTAAACGCACACCCTTATTAGGCTAGCATGGAGGGTGAGCAAATGAGGATTGGGGATCCGAAGGAACACTCTATAGGGGGAGTCCAGGGAAAATGGTTGAAATCGCCAATTCTTCAGCTTGCATTTTAAGGTAATTTAAGAATAAATTTAGGTCCTCTGAACCAAATTGTTGCCCTTTGGCAGTATATTATAACATTAGTCCATGCTAAACCAGAGGGGGGGGGGGGGTGTAAAGGGGATACGTTCCTGACAATTACTCTCTATCAATTGAAATAAATGAACATGCCATAGATCCTACACCTTCTATAAGACCTCTTGTGCAAGTAAAATAACTAAAACAAATTAGCGTGATTTAGTGTGATTTACTAGGAACTCATCCTGGCAAATCCCAACACCATATGGTAAACTTCACAACTCAATCTGATGGACTTTGATTTTACAACCAGTTTGATGGTCTAGTATCCATTAAAATAGCGATTGGATTTTGATGGGTTGCGCTTGGTTAGGGGCTACTGGTGAATATGTTTAGTGTCTATTTAAATTACTGTTTAATGGAAGATATTTGAGGGTTCAGCAAAGGTTTAATTAAAGGGGGAGCGGAGTTTCAGCCAAGTTATATATATTTTTTTTTTTTTTTAATTTTTTTTTTTTTTTTTTTTGGGGGGGGGGGGTGTTAGCCAAGTGCTTTTTGTTTGTTTGAGGGGTAAAGGGAGGGGGAGGGGTTTCAATTAACTCACCTGCTTCCAGGGTTGCCAGAAAACGGTGTCTTAGTGATTTTACTTGGATCAGAGCCAGTATCAGTAGGAATAGGTGCACTGAAGAGAGAGGACACAGGTCTGCCTTGAGTGTCATCAAAATTAGCCATCTGAAAACAAACAAACAACAGATTCTGGAGGACTTAGGAAGGTTAAGTAACAGTAGGAATTGGTGCACTGATGAGAGAGGACACTGGTCTGCCTCGAGTGTCATCAACATTAGCTATCTGAAAACAAACAACAACAGATAATTCTGAAGGACTTAGGAGAGTTAACTAACACAGTAGGAATGGGTGCACTGAAGAGAGAGGAGACAGGTCTGCCTTGAGGGTCATCAAAATTAGCCATCTGAAAACAAACAACAACAGATGATTCTGGAGGACTTGGGAGGGTTAACTAACACAGTAGGAATGGGTGCACTGATGAGAGAGGACACAGGTCTGCCTTGAGTGTCATCAAAATTAGCCATCTGAAAACAAACAACAACAGATTCTGGAGGACTTAGGAGGGTTAACTAACACAGTAGGAATTGGTGCACTGATGAGAGAGGACACAGGTCTGCCTTGAGTGTCATCAAAATTAGCCATCTGAAAACAAACAACAACAGATTCTGGAGGACTTAGGAGGGTTAACTAACACAGTAGGAATTGGTGCACTGATGAGAGAGGACACAGGTCTGCCTTGAGGGTCATCAAAATTAGCCATCTGAAAACAAACAACAACAGATGATTCTGAAGGACTTAGGAGGGTTAACTAACACAGTAGGAATGGGTGCACTGATGAGAGAGGACACAGGTCTGCCTTGAGTGTCATCAAAATTAGCCATCTGAAAACAAACAAACAACAGATTCTGGAGGACTTAGGAGGGTTAACTAACACAGTAGGAATGGGTGCACTGATGAGAGAGGACACAGGTCTGCCTTGAGTGTCATCAAAATTAGCCATCTGAAAACAAACAACAACAGATTCTGGAGGACTTAGGAGGGTTAACTAACACAGTAGGAATGGGTGCACTGATGAGAGAGGACACAGGTCTGCCTTGAGTGTCATCAAAATTAGCCATCTGAAAACAAACAAACAACAGATTCTGGAGGACTTAGGAGGGTTAACTAACACAGTAGGAATGGGTGCACTGATGAGAGAGGACACAGGTCTGCCTTGAGTGTCATCAAAATTAGCCATCTGAAAACAAACAACAACAGATTCTGGAGGACTTAGGAAGGTTAACTAACACAGTAGGAATTGGTGCACTGATGAGAGAGGACACAGGTCTGCCTTGAGTGTCATCAAAATTAGCCATCTGAAAACAAACAACAACGGATTTAGGAGGACTTAGGAGGGTTAAGTAACACAGTAGGAATTGGTGCACTGATGAGAGAGGACGCAGGTCTGCCTTGGGTGTCATCAAAATTAGCCATCTGAGAACAAACAACAGATTCTGGAGGACTTAGGAGAGTTAACTAACACAGTAGGAATTGGTGCACTGATGAGAGAGGACACTGGTCTGCCTTGAGTGTCATCAAAATTAGCCATCTGAAAACAAACAACAACAGATGATTCCGGGGGACTTGGAAAGGTTAACTAACACAGTAGGAATTGGTGCACTGATGAGAGAGGACACAGGTCTGCCTTGAGTGTAGCAAAACAAGGGTTAAAATATGACAGGGAAAGAAACTTAGAAAGAATAGCCTTGAAAAAAGTGAGATGAAATCAAAAGCCATAAATAATTGATGGAAGAAAATTTAAAGTAAAACCAAACTTTAAAATGAGGGGGAATATAATTCAGGGTAATTTTGGTAATTTTAGTGGATCAACTCTTAATGCGAGGGCTAAAGACGTGAACGAAAAACGAAAAACGAAAAACGTGAAAGTAAACAATAGGCCGTTTTATTACTTTTTGTAATTATCACTTTTTGTACTTTTCACGTACAGGTTTTCAAGTCTCCGGGCCTCAGTGTTTAACTATAACCTACCATCTCCTCTTCACATGCCTTGACAACATCTCGCACTAGTTCTATGGTGATGTAGAAGTAAGCTTTAAACATTTTCCTCAGATTGTCTCGACTGACACAACCAATTCCATCCAGATCATATCCTTCAAAAGCATCTGCAGAAAATCCAGACAATAATTCACAGCAATGAACCGATGATGCCTTTCAATATTAGTGCTTCAACTGCAAATTTGGATTCATTACTGGTTTTAGAATTCCTCAATTTGTGGGTTATTTTTGTATCTGTACTTACATCTGACTTTCTCTTCTTGCGTTCCTTTGATTAGAATTGACAGACCTCGAACGAACTCCTCAAAGTCGATGTAACCATCACCATTGGCATCATAGAACTATGAAACACACAACATCAAAACCAACGACATGTAACTGGGTCAATCTAATAAGGCACTGTCAACTATTAAAGATGGACTACAACGAAAACTCACACATTAAATTTATTATCGGACCTTGTTTATGTTGTGTTCAGGTAACACTTTATTGTTACGGTCATGTTTTTCTCTAAATAATTTTGTTGCAATTTGACCGAAAACATTAGACCTCGATTCTTTGATTTTGAAATTTTCCGCCCTGTACTGGTTCCCGGCAAAGATCCACTGAAAACCACAATGAAATCCACGATATAGTACCAGCGGACTTGTAAACCAGCGAAAAGTGATGACGTACTACCCATGAAAACGCATACATGGTGGCCCTGAAGGGACTCCGCAGATCGCGAATATCGATGTCAAATTTGACGTCGATATTCACGACTTTCCAAAAAAGTCGCGAATATTGACGTCAAATTTGACGTCGATATTCACGACTTTCCCCAAAAGTCGCAAATATTGACGTCAAATTTGACGTCAATATTCGCGATCTGCGGAGTCCCTTCAGGGCCACCATATGTATGCGTTTTCATGGGTAGTACGTCACACACAAAGTATGAATTATTCATGAGTTAAGGGCTTTTGCTGAAACTGAGTTTATTTTTACTAGCCCGTATGCACAATGCACAAAACAATTCGTTCGGCGCACGCACGTACACGTACGTACATCTGTAACAACGTACAGAGAGGGCACTGTTCTGAACAGACTCTGTATCAGACGCTACTACTAGTGACACGGCAGCACGCTCATGTACTATACAGCTACGCAGTGGGCCGTTATGGTAATAAATGCTGAACGATGTGAAAGAGAATAGTGCACATACTGTGCGGCACCCTGCGCCCTAGTTTATACTATACTAATCTCACTGAAGCCCACCAGTCTACTCTGTTCGTGAGATTGCACTGCATGCACGCGTGGATCGAGCGCTCCCAGGCTATCGATAATCATGCCGAAAAACACAAACAAAAGACAGTTTATACTCGGTTTATTTTGATCTGATATTTATTGCATACACAAAAAGACAATACAAATTGTAACATGTATTTTGATCTAAACCTTTACAGGTAGGTTACTGAATTTTTCACTAGACCACCGGGCAACCAAGGAAGTGGGTCTGGGTAGCCCGGTTCAATTTTCGCTAGACTTTGTACTCCGGGCTAATACTATTTCGAGGCCTGGCCAGTCAAGTCACAAGTCAAATCACAAGTCAAATCACAAGCGAAATGTGGGATGTCAGGTTGGTATCGTGGTTACTTTCCTCACCTTCCACTGCTGTGGCCCGGGTTCAATTCCCAGCCTGGTCCACATGGGTTACAATGAGGGCTGTGCATTGGAACCAGGTAATCAAGTACCTAATCGTTAATGTTAGAAATATAATATTGGCCAATGATGACATCCAATCTTAATGGTCGTTCATTTCCAGCGGTACTACCAACCTTGAATAGTCTGTCCATGACCAGGTTCGTCTCCAATCCCAGTGGTCCTAAGCAAATGTCATACACATCTCTTGTGATTCCTCTGTCTTTGGTACATAGTGTCCGATACTGGTCAAACAGAGCTTCAATTTCACGCTGGTCAACTGCACAAAACAAAATCAATTGAAATAAAGACAATGGTATTATATTGTTAGGCAATAGAACTCTAAGTCTTTAAAAATAAGAGTCTTACTTACAATAAGTTGTTGATCTAAGATGCTGCATTTCATCTAATGTTGGTCTTCTTCGGTGAAGTTCCTTACCTGAAGCTTATCAATAAAATATAAAACAATAAATAAATAAATAAATATAATAAATATAAAACAATACAATTAATAACTTTATGGGTGAGGCGTTATAAAACAAATATTTACTGCTTTATATTGTGGTGTAGTAAAACTAGCCTCCCCGGTGATCCAAAGAGCATTTTGATTTCCCTCGGTTTTGCCTCGGGGAAATAAAATGCTTCATGGATAAATTCGGGAGGCTAGTTTTACTACGCCACTTGAAGCAAAGCATTTGTGTATACTTATTTTATTATGTATTTACCAGTGAACAGATATACAAATGGACCTGGGATTTACTTGCAACTGGACTTACTCCAGCTGGACTTAACACTACGTACCAGGATAGAAGGGTTTGATGAGAACATTCCTTGGATTGGCATGCAGTGCAATAGGTATTTTGATCTTGATAAAGTTGTGTGTTCTGTTGTGCCTATCCTGCGCCTCACATCTCTCACAAATATCATAATCCATGCAACTGGCACACTAAGAAAAAAATGGAAATCTTTAATAATTAAAGAGCAAACAGTTTCCTTAGGAAAGCATACCAAACGTTAACCCTAAGGGTGGGATTTCATGGGGCACGCAAACGTTTCGCGAAAAATACGAATGCCAAAATAATTCCCGCCGAACTAAAAACGCTTCATACGAACAATTGACGGCGCTTCCGAACCCCCGCGCATGTTTGGCAATTTTTTTGAGCCTAAAATACAAATGTTGGACTTTGCCAACCTTCGCAAATCGTTCGCGTGCCCCGTGAAAACCCACCTTAACAATTCTAAGCATTCGTTTGGGGTCAAGTACACTATACTACGACTACCACAATATTTATCTTAGGCTAGTGTAATACGAGTACTACATAATACAGTTTACTACCAGTAGTATTGTGTAGCTTTAGGTGAGGTTAGAGTTAGGTTTGTTATGAGAGATTCCGGCGGTTCCCCAGTTCTACCCGGTTCCAATATGGGAACCAGAACTGCGAGTCCTATTATTTCGAGAACCAGGTACCCGCTATGCACGGTTCCGGCCAAAAAAAAGAGATAGATTCCAGAGTCAATTACCCTTTCTCTGTGCACAAAGCCGAAAGCCGAGAATCGGCTCTATAACTACAATTTGAAGTAAATCCATAACCACAACACCTGGGACATTCACTTGGGCTAGTCAAAACACTCACAAGACTCACATGCCTCGCCACAGAGAGTTGGAGACAAACGGCTGAGCTTAGCTAGCTAAACCCTTCGCTATACGCGTGTACGAGGCATAGAGCATTGATTGAACCTAAAACTAGCCCTGTACTGTACATAGATAATAAATGTATTGAATGAATGACACAATTACTCAGGGTTGCAAGATGTCCTAATCGCGGTATGCGGGCGCTCTCTAACGTACGTCGTAGACCACGCCATGACCTTTGAATAGGACGTCTCGGCTAACTGACATAAGTAGAATTGTGTCGCATTTGTATAAATGTATAAATCGCGTGATGTAACATGCATAATCACTGACTCATTGGTTAATTTTCTGTTACGGTACGCAATTATGCACACACCGTCACAGGTTTTACATTGAATTATCTTGGAGCCAGTTCTGACTCAGAACCGGTCCTTGTTAGAGAACTGGAACTGGCTCCAGAAATGTTTGAACCGCCCTAACCTAGAATTAATGAAGATAAGAAAGAGGACATAGACAAGGAAAATCGAGCTAACATCCTGGTAGATTTTAATGGAACAGGGAGGAACTCACCTTGTATCTGTTTCCACATATAGGATTTGCCTTGCACACATTACAGGAAATACTGCGGTGGACGTAACTATCTGTAATGGAGAAATCATCAAGGACTCAGTCTTTGACAATTTAATTCGATCATTCCTTCAACTTCTTTTGTGGGTGACCATTTCTGATCAGTAATAGTTGATAAAAATGTGTGCTAGCTAAACAAATTGATCTTACTCTAATAAAAAAATCTACAAAATCCCAGACAGTTAGCTCAATAGAAGCGCTAGTGGTACATGTATGTGCCAAGTTAAGCACCATTGGCTGAGGTTAGTAGTTGGATGGGAGACTATTCCACGTATTGTCCTGGTTTAGTGGCTTGTCTACGACTTGATAGAGCTTCTTCACCTTAGCCTGCATTATATAAGTGCCAAGTTAAACTGTGGTCAGTAATTGGATGGGAGACAGTTCAAGTATTGTCCTGGTTGGTTACCCCATCTGGGACATGATAGGGCTCCATCTTAGCTCGCGTCATACAAGTGCCAAGTTAAGCACTATTGACTGTGGTCAGTAGTTGGATGGGAGACCATCCCACGTATTGTCCTAGTTTAGTGGCTTGTCTAGGACATGATAGGGCTCCTTCATCTTAGCTCGCGTCATATAAGTGCCAAGTTAAGCACCATTGACTGTGGTCAGTAGTTGGATGGAAGACCATCCCACGTATTGTCCTAGTTTAGTGTCTTGTCTAGGACATGATATAGCTCCTTCATCTTAGCCCGCGTCATATAAGTGCCAAGTTAAGCACTATTGACTGTGGTCAGTAGTTGGATGGAAGACCATCCCACGTATTGTCCTGGTTTAGTGTCTTGTCCAGGACATGATAGAGCTCCTTCATCTTAGCCCGCATCATATACATGTAACTGTGGTCAGTAATTGGATGGGAGACCATTTCACGTATTGTCTAGGACATGATACGGCTTCTTCATCTTAGTCCAAGTCTTTTGGATCTTTTGTGCGTTGCGTGATGTGCGTTGCGTGATGTGCGTTGCGTGATGTGCGTTGCGTGATGTGCGTTGCGTGATGTGCGTTGCGTGATGTGCGTTGCGTGATGTGCGTTGCGTGATGTGCGTTGCGTGATGTGCGTTGCGTGATGTGCGTTGCGTGATGTGCGTTGCGTGATGTGCGTTGCGTGATGTGCGTTGCGTGATGTGCGTTGCGTGATGTGCGTTGCGTGATGTGCGTTGCGTGATGTGCGTTGCGTGATGTGCGTTGCGTGATGTGCGTTGCGTGATGTGCGTTGCGTGATGTGCGTTGCGTGATGTGCGTTGCGTGATGTGCGTTGCGTGATGTGCGTTGCGTGATGTGCGTTGCGTGATGTGCGTTGCGTGATGTGCGTTGCGTGATGTGCGTTGCGTGATGTGCGTTGCGTGATGTGCGTTGCGTGATGTGCGTTGTGTGATGTGCGTTGTGTGATGTGCCTTGTGTGATGTGCGTTGTGTGATGTGCGTTGTGTGATGTGCGTTGTGTGATGTGCGTTGTGTGATGTGCGTTGTGTGATGTGCGTTGTGTGATGTGCGTTGTGTGATGTGCGTTGTGTGATGTGCGTTGTGTGATGTGCGTTGTGTGATGTGCGTTGTGTGATGTGCGTTGTGTGATGTGCGTTGTGTGATGTGCGTTGTGTGATGTGCGTTGTGTGATGTGCCTTGTGTGATGTGCGTTGTGTGATGTGCGTTGCGTGATGTGCGTTGTGTGATGTGCGTTGCGTGATGTGCGTTGCGTGATGTGCGTTGCGTGATGTGCGTTGCGTGATGTGCGTTGCGTGATGTGCGTTGCGTGATGTGCGTTGCGTGATGTGCGTTGCGTGATGTGCGTTGCGTGATGTGCGTTGCGTGATGTGCGTTGCGTGATGTGCGTTGCGTGATGTGCGTTGCGTGATGTGCATTGCGTGATGTGCGTTGTGTGATGTGCGTTGTGTGATGTGCGTTGTGTGATGTGCGTTGTGTGATGTGCCTTGTGTAATGTGCGTTGTGTAATGTGCGTTGTGTAATGTGCGTTGTGTAATGTGCGTTGTGTAATATGTAGTGTTGTGTAATGTAGTGTTGTGTAAGGCATACAAAACACCCAAGACACTTATCAGGAAAGATAAGTGTTTCTGGATCTACTGCATAAATGCGCCCTCTCCGAGCATGTTTGGAATACAGTTTATGTAATCATATTCATATGGAATTTGTGCAGTATAGCAATTATTATTATAATGTAATCTTGCAAGTTGCAATACCGGTATTTAGTTAATATTGTAGAGATGTGTACCTTTCCTTGACTGCTCATCAGCCATATTGTAGAGTAGATTTAACAAACTTTGGTTGTCACTAAACACCATACCATGTTCCCTGCTGATGACCTCCGACCTCCCATCATGCTCTCCGTTGACATGCTGTGCAGTACCTGGCAGGGCATGCTGGGTAGTATTAGGGCCTGTGTCGTTTGGTCTTTGGATATGTGCTGGTGTTACTGGTCGTGATGATGATGGAGTGAAAGTAGAGAGTTGCTGACTATCATTTAAACCACTACGAGGTAAACTTGAATCTATACAAACAAAAACAAACAATGTGCAATTTGACCAATTATGACCCATAAACAACCCTAACCCTACCAAATCATTACGATTTTGCACACACCGAAGGGAGTTAAAAATGAATTAAAGAAAAAGATTTAGATTTTTTTTTGTAAAGTTTAGGCCCTATACATTTCTTAATAAATATTGGCCCAATTTGTTTTCATCTAGAAATAAATGGCCAACATTCTCTAATTCCATCTGAAAAAGTGTTTTAACCCCAATCATTATTATAAACTATTGGAGAAAAAAAGATTATAGAATGTAGGGCCCATGCAGGGCCCACTGACAACTCTGGGTTTTATTTACCCTATGACATATAATGGAGTGACCCTGTATTCTATGGGTATTGGGGTATAGGTGTACATGGTTAGGTTTAGGGTCAGTCCATTCTATGTCCTAGGGTAAACAAATTCGAGAGTTGTCAGTGGGCCCTGCATTCTATAGCTCTGAGAAAAAATTATTGAACAAAAACTTACACTCAGTGATTTGTCTGTGTTTGTAGAATTTCCACAAATATCCAACTGCTGTTGTAGCAACAGCAGCGATAGCTAAACGAACACCGAACCCTAGCCAGGATTTGGGCTCAGAATCCTCAGTTATCACCTTGATGCCACCCATTGTTTCTGGAAAGAAAGAACAAAATCTGTCAATGTCACCATCTCAGATTTGTTTTGGGGGAGGGGGTGTTGTTTTCAAGATTTAGAAAGCACGTACATTAACCCTAACTCCCTACACAACAAAGGAAGTTGGAGGATTTTGAAGGAATTGTATTGTTCAATAACAATGGTGAGGGAGTTAGGGTTAAATAACAAACCTAAAGTTTGCCACGTCAAACGTAAACAACATGGTTTATTTTTCGTCTTCTCTCGGAAACAGTAAGACATTATATTAGTTTCCTTTTCAACCATATATTTACAATAGGATAAGTAAAACAATCTAAAACATGAAATTTTCAGGAGATTTCAGGACATAGTACCCCTTTAACGTTAAGCCATGGTGTAGGCCTACACACTAAATTTCCTATTTAAGGGATTCGGAAGCATGCGACCAGGGTTCAACTGCTCTATCGTGTCTATCCGGTAATCCGCCATGGCATGGCGATTTGCGTATAAACCCAATTTACAGGTCAAATATAATCAATATGTCATACAAAATGCCAGTTATCATTGAAAGGTGTGCGATGCAGTCGATTCAACTCAAAAGATCAATCATTCCTAGTAGTAGTAACATTTATCCAGATAGTAAAAGCTGGGAGATTATAGAACACATCTATTGCTACAGTTCCTTGGACAGATCACAGAACGCAGGAAAACAAGTTCGTTGAAAAAAGTACTAGGAGTAGGACCACTCAACCAATTGCAATCAGCCGGTGTCACACACCGTGTATGTGGCTTTGGTATAGCGCAGCATTGCGGGGGTGACTTTATTAACGTACCACTATAAATAACGAGCTAATTACATATAGAACTGTGCAGTAGGGCACTTTATACGCAATAATTATTAAAACCATGCAACTGAGCGAGACATTGCTGTACTGTAATGGATAATGCACAAGTTTATTAAACCTGAGGCGCGAGATCGAATCTCATGAAAACCCATTTAATTTGTTTTGTTTTTATTTATCACTTTTGTTTAATATGTAAAACTAATAGGTTTGTTTCTAAGGGAAATTAAAGTCCGAAAAACCATGGAGAAATTTCTCCATGGAAAAACTGACTTGCAACTCGCATATGCTTTAGTATACGACCAAAGCTCGTTAGTTATACTTAGTGGTACGGAACAAACTATCGCTTGCGGGGGCCATAGCCAGGGGTTATGCCATGGCCGGCAGTACAGTGGCGTACCGTAGCTTGCTGCTACGCTAGTGCAAGGCTATGTTTGTGAAATACAAATACAATGAGTGAGGCCGAATCAAATATACGGATGTCAGACAAGTCGACTGTCGGCGTGTCTCAACGGTCGGCGTGTCTCAACGTGGGTCGGCGTGTCTCAACGTGGGTCGACGTGTCTCAACGGTCGACGTGCCTTTCCATTTATCGGACATACAGTGCCTTTCCATTTAACGTGCCTTTCCATTTATCGGACATACAGTCGAGTTGTCTCAACGGTCGAGTTGTCTCAACGGTCGAGTTGTCTCAACGGTCGAGTTGTCTCAACGGTCGAGTTGTCTCAACGGTCGAGTTGTCTCAACGGTCGAGTTGTCTCAACGGTCGAGTTGTCTCAACGGTCGAGTTGTCTCAACGGTCGAGTTGTCTCAACGGTCGAGTTGTCTCAACGGTCGAGTTGTCTCAACGGTCGAGTTGTCTCAACGGTCGAGTTGTCTCAACGGTCGAGTTGTCTCAACGGTCGAGTTGTCCCGAGTCGAGTTGTCTCAACGGTTGACTTGTCTGACCCCCAAATACTCGGCTCCAGTTTGTGCACACATTTTCAGGATTGTCTTTCATTTATTCTCAATGCCTTTGAGAGTGTCGAAAAGGTTAAATTGCCACGATTATGGCCAGGCCTACTGTACCGATTTTGACGAGACTAGACTATGCAGTAATAATAGTAACCAGCATAACCAGCTGAAGCAAACGAAACGGGTAACCATGGAGGAATAAGAGCATGGGGTAACTAAGGTGGCTGCGTTCCAATCGCGCCGTGTTTATATCGTGTTCACCGTGAATTTCCCAGCTCAACGCTACTCACCACGCACGCGCAGTCGCGCACAGTCGAGTTAGTCGTGCGGTAATTAGGACATTCTTTACCGCGCAAGAACTTGTATGTGAACCAACACGCATGCGCGAGTATTTCATTTGTTTATGAAGTCGTGATGAACATGGAGACAAAAATTCCACCTCGAGTTAAACGCCATTATACGAATTTTAACGCATACCCGGTTCAAATGAAACTGTTAAAAAATTAAAGGCGTTTATCTTCCCATTGTTTATGCGTTAGCGCTAGCGCGAAGGGGAACATTTACGCATGTCATGCCGACCGTAAGAATTATTTGATCGAAAAAAAAGAAATAATTCTTTATACACGGTATAACTCATTCCATTTCTGTTATGATTTCATTAATCCTTGGTAGTATAGTGGTAAGTATCTCTGACTGTCACTCAGGAGACCGGGGTTCGATTCCCCGCCAGGGAGGATATATTTTTTTCGATTTATTCTTTTTTTCCTATATACACGGTATAAGACATGCCATTTCTGTTATGTTTTCATTAATCCTTGGTAGTATAGTGGTAAGTATCTCTGACTGTCACTCAGGAGACCGGGGTTCGATTCCCCGCCAGGGAGGATATTATTTTTTTTCGATTTATTCTTTTTTCCTATATCTATTTAGTTACGTCTATTAAAATTGGTCATTAGCAACTTCATTTTTTATTTTCTTTATATCAAAAAACTATTTCAAGCAGTTCAACATTAAAAGCTAGAATCCCAATCATTCTTAGTAAAGTCACCAATGCTAAACCACTATGTAATAAGAAAGATAACTTTTCAAAAATATTGTCTACACTTGTTTAGGCCATTGTCCCGAGTGACAATCAGCCTTGTAGTTGTAGTGGGTCTCTTCCATAAATTAAAAGAAATACACATAAAAACACCATATATATTGCAGAATACTGTCTCGGTAACAAATAATAATTGGAGAACAAACCCTACGTCATTTTCAAAACAAATTTATTGCAAACATTTAAATGATGGGAAGAAATGGCAGTAACAAACAGAAGCTATGGGGAAATGATGTTCTTTCTAAATGCACTAAATATCATTTATTCAAAATGGCACATCCACAAAATGCACTAGGTCCACTTTTTAACAATAATAGTTTGAAAAGACATCCGCAGATTTCAACATTTAATGAAATTGTTATTTACAACAATTTTTTTTTTTTTCAGTTAGTTTTCTTTTTTCTTTATTTTCTGAATTCTTTTGTCATTGCGAGTGTTTTTGACAAAGCAATACGTGTCTAAGATTTCATTTGGACGCGACTTTTCATCTTTCATAGAAATACAGATCTCATTTAAAAGCACCTCAGAAAGATACTGTCCTCACAAAGTTCAAAGGTCAAGATGAAACAAAAGTAAAGAGGAAGAAGTGATATTTGTTGATATGTAAGTTATACATACCATATCATAACAAATATTTCCCATCACCCTATCACAAATTTACTGAGAAAACCATTGGATTTTTTTGCAATTCTGTTTGAGGAGAAAGTGTTTACAGTCTGGACAAACAGTGGCTGGTGCTTCCTCCAAATTGTTTGCGAATTACATAATTTATCCAGCATTTTAATACTACAAATTATTTTACAAGGATAGACAATATCTTCTACAAGAACTTGCATTGCATTTCTTTGAAATTATTATGTTTACTAGTATTAAACAGTGCTTTTGAAAACTGACTTGACTGATGTTATATCAAGATTTGAAGGTTTGCATGGCGAAAAGGCAATAAGATAAGTAGTTTGCGGTAACACTACGGTAGTACTCTTTGTGAGATGTGTGGTTCTAAAAAGAAGCGGAGTTATATTATTAAAAAGTGTGAAACCAAAACACACTTTCTCTTTGTGTTAACAACAAAATGCTCTGTGTTGGATTCATGCAAGAAGTCATTCTGTGTTATTACTTTCTGGAGGCAAAAAATACCCATAAGTCATAACACAATTCAATTAATCTTTATACAGTCTGGATTCGGACTCTACTCAAGGCCACTTCCATTGTCCTGATGGCGCTTCGTCTTTCAATGGCTCCCATGGTTTCCATTCCACCATCTTTCGTGCTAAAGACAATTCTGCCTCTGCCTACAAACAAACATATCATTGGAAAGACAGTTAATCAAATATTTCAACTGATTTCATTTTGGCAAGAAGTTTTATTTCATTAACACAATTTTAAATGCCTTGCAATCTAGGCAAATATATATGTATTTATAGAAAATTTGAGGTTTACTTTAACCATGGTTTAACCATAGTTTAACGCATACCCGGTTCAAATGAAACTGTTAAAAAAATTAAAAGCGTTTATCTTCCCATTGTTTATGCGCTAGCGCAAAGGGGAACATATACGCATGTTGCAATGGACGTCATGCCGACCGTAAGAATTATTGGATCGAATAAAAAGAAACAATTCTTTATACACGGTATAACTCATGCCATTTCTGTTATAATTTCATTAATCCTTGGTAGTATAGTGGTAAGTATCTCTAACTGTCACTCAGGAGACCGGGGTTCGATTCCCCGCCAGGGAGGATACATTTTTATTTTTTTCCAATTTATTCTTTTTTCCTATATCTATTTAGTTATGTCTATTAAATTTGGTAATTAGCAACTTCATTTTACTTTTTTTAAGTTTTATTTCATTAACACAATTTTGACAAAATGCCTTGCAATCTAGGAATTTTTTGGCAAATATATATGTATTTATTTATTTTTGGTGGGGGTGTTTCTTTGTTTTGTAATTAGTACTGCTTTGTAAACAACTGCAGAGATGTCAAGAAATTTGTTGTGAAAAGATAATGAACTATAAATGAAAATGATTTAAATTCAATCGTATGCAAATCATTCACATCTTTGTTAAAACCTTTTGGATAACACTGTACATCTTCATTCAGACAAGTTTTCCAGATCTTCAAAAAATAAAACCTAGGATTTGTTAACAGTTTTACAAGATTGAGGATGACAGAGACAGACAAGACAATAACATACAACTGTACATTGACTTTGTACAGTTCGGCATATACTACATTCTTTCCGTCTGATCGTTATCAATCTGAACAATTTAATAAAAGCATCTTTGACCAGTTTCGTTGAAATCCCCCAGTTTTCCAGTAATCTTACTAACAGACAAACAGACATACAGGAAATCCTCCATGGATGAATACTCTATAATTTCTGCTCATCTCTGAAATATCTCACCTGACGTATAACTTCTTCAATTTGACCAGAGTTGATTTTTGTCTCCAGCTTTTCTATATTTGGCTCCTGGAAATAGAAAACAAAGTGCCATTCGCATCTTTTAGTCACAGAATTTAATTAATCAGCTGTGGATGAGCAATTTGTCTGACAGTCTATAAGATGAAGAGGCTATGCTTTTTATTCTATTTTAACACATTTTTGTGGATTAGTGGGGTTTTATTTTTCAAGTTTATCTTACCATTTTATGTTCGTTCTTTGAATATGTTTCACTGAGAAATTAATTTTAAATGTTAATCTACATTAGTTTAATACATGTATTTGTCGGTTGTTGTTCATTGTTTGCCTGGTGGGGTGTTTGTTTGTTTGTTTTATTATCTGTTTGTTATTTAGTTATATTGGTATATCGTTATATAGTTCTTTTATATTTTCAGACTATCCCATTTTACTTTTACATTTTAGGTTTATAATTTAGTTATATTAATTATAGTTATTTAGTTATATAGCCTTTAAATTTTTATCCGGGGAGTGGTTTGAGTTGAACTGTTACAGTTTTGTCCACAACCCTTGACTTTGTCAGAAATTTGATAATAAATAAAAAATAAAAATAAAATAAGTTGCATAAAAAGCGCACCAGTTAAAATGTGCATGCGGTGACGGTTGGGCTGCTGGCCTGGAGTGTTTTGCACTAACTAAAAGAACGGAATAATTAAATGTGACCCAGCACGAGTAAATAAGACACTTTGAGACAAAAATGAAAATTGAGATTTTGATTTCATCATTTAAAGCTAATGTAGATGTAAACAAGCTTTAAATGATGAAATCAAAATCTCAATTTTTATTTTTGCCTCAAAGTGTCACATTTACTCGTGCTGAGTCACAAATAGGTGTCGACTAAAATGTTGCATCTGACAATATAACAAATGCAACTAAATTTACGATTAAAATGACATCACGGTCGTGTGTGCACCTGTGTAATTTTTTCTTTTCGAATATTTAAACTGACAAAAAGCTATTAGAATTTTCAGACGATAATCAAATATTCAAATATTCTTTGTATTTCGAGACAACCCTAGCTATAATACCAACTTAACAACTGAATTGAAGTTTTACTTACAGCTTTGACCATGTTAAACTTGTCATTTACAATCTGTTCTGTAGACTGTCTATAGGATGCCTCCTTGGGTAAAACTTGAAGAACACTCAGAATCTTGGTGTAGAGAATTCGGAGTTTCTAGAATTGAAAAGAACAAAAAATTCGAATATGCATTTAGTTGGATTTTATGACAGCTTAGTTGTTGATTTTTACGCATTCGTATTTCGGAATATTTCAAATTTATCATTACTATGAATATGTTACATGATGAACAGGCAATATTATTATTATTTCTGGTAATGAAACTAAGGATCCTTCAAAAGCGCTCAAGGCACTGTAGCTCGTAATTAAGCCAGAAGAACCCCGTAGACAGAGGCACGTCAGCCAGGAACACCGGGGCAAGCCCCTTCTCTTAGCGATAAGTGTTCTGGGTTCTTTTACGTGCATTATACAATGTTATAATGTTATAATGAGAAAGATATACACACATTATAAATTATACATTATAAATACATGTACATGTAGTATAAATGTAATACAGTAACACATGTATGTATTGGCAGTTTTATTTAAACACATTTGACAAAAAATAACCACTAAATCTTAACCAATGTTCAACAGTAAAGCCATTATTTGATGAAAACAAAAAATTCTTTCTAATCTATACCAAAATTTCATGCATAAATAAATACTGTCACTGGAATATCAGAATTAATTAACTTTAAAATTAGAAAGTTTGCTCACTGTACACCAGTTACTAAATTTGATGTTTAAAAAGCCTAAAATATATTAAAAGCACATTAACCCAAACCTCACCTAAAGCTACGAAATATGACATACATTTGTAAGTAAACTGCATATATTTTTTTTTAATTATTTTGTATCTAGAAAAAATATAGTACTTTATTATGGTACTTTACCCGAAATTAATTTTGTGGAATAGTTTACTACACAAATGTTAAAATTGTAAAATGTGTAGCAGTTAGTTATTTCTTTTGAGATATAATTGAAGGGCATTCGGATTAGGAAATGGCTCGTCTAAATTATCACAATTTATGAATGTTGTTATATAAAATCAAATTCCACATTGGCTTACCTCATGAGGATTAGCCTCAACAGCCAGACCAACCAGGCCTGTACTCTGTATAATAAAACGGGACAAATTGAAGTTTACTTCACAATTTATAAACAATTTAATAGGAAAATAAAAGTGAAAACTATCTCCGTTCCGCAAACGCGACTGTTACAAGATTGTGAATAACGAAGTTCAATGAACTTCATTCATATAGTTTAGCAATGCGCCAGAGCCACATGTAACGAACGTAACGTAACGTAACGTAACGTAACGTAACGTAACGTAACGAAACATACGTTACGATAGGCACAGCCGGTTACGTCTGTAACGTACGGAACATTCGAACGTACGTCACTGGACACATCCAATCAGAGATGCACTATAACTAGACTGGAAAGATTAGCGGACGTGTATGTGCTGCACGCCATTGTTTGTGTACTTCCTTAGGGGAAAATTTGAAGATTACTTTAACCACGGTTTAACCATGGTTTAACGCATACCCGGTTCAAATGAAACTGTTAAAAAAATAAAAAGCGTTTATCTTCCCATTGTTTATGCGCTAGCGCGAAGGGGAACATATACGCATGTTGCAATGGACGTCATGCCGACCGTAAGAATTATTGGATCGAATAAAAAGAAACAATTCTTTATACACGGTATAACTCATGCCATTTCTGTTATGATTTCATTAATCCTTGGTAGTATAGTGGTAAGTATCTCTGACTGTCACTCAGGAGACCGGGGTTCGATTCCCCGCCAGGGAGGATACATTTTTATTTTTTTCCAATTTATTCTTCTTTCCTATATCTATTTAGTTATGTCTATTAAATTTGGTAATTAGCAACTTCATTTTACTTTTTATTTTCTTTATTTCAAGCAGTTCAACATTAAAAGCTGGTATCCCAATCATTCTTGAACTGAAGTAAAGTCACCAATGCTAAAACCACTCTAATATTAAATGTAAAGAAAGATAAATTCAACAAAAATATTGTCTACACTTGTTTAGGCCATAGTCCTGAGTGGCAATCAGCCTTGTAGTTGTAATGGGTCTCTTCCATAAAATAAAACTAAGCAATACGCGTAAAAACACCATAATGCAGAATACTGTCCCAGTAACAAATAATAATTAGAGAACAAATGATAATACGTACGTTACGCATTGTACGTACGTAACATACGTAAAGTATGTACGTATGTACGTTACATTATGTACGGTAAGTACGTACGTAACGTACGTAACGTACAGTGTACGTACGTACGTCACTGGACACATCCAATCAGAGACGCACTATAGCACCCTGTATCAGAGGGGCACAAGCGAAATCCGTGCTTGTTGCTACAGTATTTTTTTTACCTCGTTTCCAGATCGTGTTATGTACAGCCTTTGTACGTGGAACTCTATTGTTAGGTCGTTTAATAGTTGTCGTGGTCGCGAAGTTGGTCGTTTGTCACATCTCTGCTGCAATGCCTGCATGGCACGCATTCACACTAAATCAGTTTTAAATTGGCATTTTGTGTATGTGTAGAGGGCTGGCTTTTCCTTGATGAGAAATAATGATTTAATGTTTTAAGCAATGCTAGTATAATCATGGAGCAATAAACTAGGAGTTAGAACAACCTAAGATAAAAGGAAACACAGAAGGCCACCGACAGGAGCTTTGCGACCGCAAGGCTCGCTCAGTAAACAAAGCGAAATAACTAAATCAGATTGGCCTCGCCGCGGAAGTCGGGAAATTTCAGTCGCATTGGATTGTTTTTTAGAACGCACATTTCACCAATTGGCTCTACCTGGCTCGCAGTGCAACATGTATCACCGTTTTCCTCATGTTGACATTGTCTGCTTCGGTTTTTTTTCAGCCTTTGAAAATCTTTGAAAAATGTTTTATTATACAAAAATTAACATTACAATTTCAGCTTTATGTCATTACAGTGCTTACTGATCTAGTTTATTCGCTGTTTCAGCTTTTCGAGAGTCGTTCGGTTACCAGTGAAAACGCGGTGGCCATCTCTGTGCACAAAGGCCGGCCGTTGATGCACTGGCACTGGGCCATGATTGGACGCAGTGCATTCTCTATGGTGAAGAGCCTGGGCCCAATTTCATAGAGCTGCTAAGCAAAAAAATTGCTTAGCACAAAAAGTCTTGCTCATTAAAAACAGGTTTCCGGCCAAAATTATACATGTTTTTCATGCTAAGCAAAAAAACAGCTGATTATCAATCAAGAACAATAAAGATCAGGTAACAATTTGGTCTGTAACCTTGTTTTTGCAAAGGACAAATTGTCTTGCTAAGCAAATGTTTGTGCTTAGCAGCTCTATGAAATTGGCCCCTGGGCGCTAATCGGATTAAGATAAGAGGGGTCTTCGTTTGATCTGTTCTTCTAGTTTATCGCTCCATCATTTGTCCATGGAATGCCAACACACAGTCACTCGTCCGGAAACTGGACAAAAGTTCCTTAAGATTTGTAAACGTTAATAACTCACGAAAAATACTGCTAGATTAGACATTTGATCTATACATACAGTATGACAAGTACTAAGTAGGCCTACCTTTTTAATTGCCCCCGACATTGCTTTTACATCAAATGGATTTGGAGCGCGAATCGCAAAACTTGTTAAAGTTATGTTGCGAGTGTTATGAGGGCAGGGCGCCCTCAAGGAATTAAAATACGAGATCATTAGCTCGCGGGCGACGCGCGCGACGGACGTCTAGTCTACGTACGTGCGCGGTGTGGTGGCCACTCGATTTTATCCAAGATCTTTATTTTGGTGAAAAAAATACAGCGTCGAGACTACTTATTCCGTTGCTCTGTTAAAATCATGCGTACGTTGTTTTCCATTGCCTTGGGAATTCTAAGGAATTCTAGTGGATGAATCTCCCAATAAGTACCCCCCCCCCAAAAAAAAAAAAAAAAGAATAAGAAGAAAGGTTTAGACATTAATTTATTCAATACTCGAATCCTTGCATTTAATGTTATTTTGTAATATCTCGACATACACACCATTGGAGTTTAAGCAGTTTACAAATAGATTACTCAGGACAAATGTGACCCAGCACGAGTTAATGAGACACTTTGAGGCTTGTTTAGCTTTAAATGATGAAATCAAAATCTCAATTTTTATTTTTGCCTCAAAGTGTCTCATTTACTCGTGCTGGGTCACAAATATAGGAGCTGGATTCTGAATATCAGTTTGGATATTAAGTTTATGAAGATTCATGTACAAGAGTGTATACAAATGCCTTGATATCGATTCAAGCATTCAAACACATAATTAGGCAGATTACTGGTACAATTACTAAAATGCATGTCAAATTTCGAATTGTGAAATGTGACATGATTTGTTTGTACACAATTAAAATTTACATTTCTAGACCCAACTAAAAATAAAATTATCAAAATATTGTTGATTTCGTATATACCACAAAATTTAACAAATATACATTTAACCAGTTCGCGCCGGGATTATTTTAACATCGCCGAGCCCACGGGCGGGATTATTTTTAACGAAACTCAATCCGAAGCGTGTTCAGGCTGATAGTGCCGGGAAGCACACCCACGCATTTCCGGCCTTGCCCGCTGCTGACATACATTTCCGAACTTGAACTTGGCGTGTTTATGCGTCATCCGTTTTGAATCTTTGAACAAATTTGCGTTTATATACGTCATCCGGCGCGAACTGGTTAACACAAAGATTGCCTGTACAATGTACATGTATGCTAATCATACATTTAACATGCATACATGCACATGTACATTGCTGAAAGCTGTGAAACTGTAGACACAAAGCCTTTATATGACAGAAATAAATCAATTAATTTCATTACATTATTTTGAGAACATCAAGAAACATCAGTACTGTGCAATGATCGAGGATTAATTTTGCAAATGTTGATGTCAGACACAGCTGTTATATTATTAATGTGATACATCAATAATATGTGACGTCTATTGAGTAGAAAACAAAAAGCCCAAACTAAGGAACACCACCACCATAACGACTTAGTCCAGGGGTAAACCATATACAAAAAATGGCAAAAAGTCGCTAACAAATCATCATTATTAGTCATTTATACAGAATTTACAGCATTGGGGGTGTAGAATCTGAGTGGGTACAATGAAAATTATGCTAAAATGAACAAAACTACACATTTGTGTTTGTACAGTATTAACGTTCGTCAGTAGGATATACATTTTTTTCACTTCTTTCTCGTAACATATGATATTAAGAGTACAAAAAACAATCATTAAATAATTTTACACAAATAAACCACAAGGAAAACTGACTAGGTAAATTTGTATAAATTTCAAGGTGAACAAAGAAATCGACAAGGCGGGACTTGAACCTGCGACCTCCGGAATACCTGACCAGCGCGTTACCAACCGAATTATCTTGCCCTATATTGGCGGTCTCCTAAATTGTCAGTATCTTTGTTCGAGGGCGCTAGTCATAAGTCATCAACACAAGAATGCAGTGAGGCCCCAAATTGTCAGTATTTTTGTTCGAGGGCGCTAGTCAGAAGTCATAAACACCAGAATGCAGGAAGGTCAGAAAATAATTGTAGCCAGAAAATAATGTTGACAGGTTTGTGAACCTCTCATATTCATACTGGGTAACCAAATATCAATTTTCTTTTGACATCTTGAAAAATTCTTTCAAAGTTGGAAACTGTTGGATTAGCATTTAAGTAATTTTATATTACCGGTACTTTGTAACAACTTTGCATGTTGGACTGTGTTGAATTGAGCAGGTTGTAGTCACGGGAAACCTTTTTATAAGGGGTGTTAGAGTTTGCTAAATGCAAATGCCACATTATAACCATGATGAGTGTTTGTGATGTTCAATGTTTCAACTTATTAACTCATATGGTTTATTAAAAAATGCATCTTAACAGTTAAAACAAGTCAACATACACCGCCCCACTGGTTCCAAATTCATGAATTTAGAAAATGCTTAACCCTAACTGCTGCACAGGACGATCACTAGGCCAAGGAACATGATAATCAGATCAGTGCATCTAAACCAAATCAAAGTTTTCCCTTTGCCAACTGGGGCAAACTTCACAGAGCTACTAAGCACAGAGCTGCTAATTAAGCACAGAAATTTGCTCAGCATAAATATTCTTTCTTGGGGAAAAACAGAGTTACACATGTACAAACCAAATAGTCAGGTGATATACTGTATAATGTTTGATACTGGTATTCAGCTTCTCTCTTTGGCTTAGAATGTTTTGATAACCGTTTTTTACTGAGCAAGACTTGTTTATGCTATTGAGAAAATTGTTGCGCTATTAAGCAATTGTTTTGTGCTAAGCAGCTCTATGAAATTGGTCCCTGGCATGGACTGTACATGTCTTATTAGAGTTGTGCTGTATGTTGATGCAGTATTTGGCAAGTCCTACATATTTACAATTGTTCTAGACTGACCAAGCATTTAAAGATTACTGCCTTCTTGCAAGAGTTTCTGTACACATTTGTATTTTTCAGGATACTGTTGGGCGAGTAGATGCATGACTCGCTCTGGCAACTCCCACAATGTCAGATTGGTGACTGAATTCACAAAGAATACTCGTCCACTCTGAGCCTTGCTACTATCCGGCCTATCAATATGCATCATCCAATCTTCCACCAGTATGGACTGCTCCATGTACAAACCACACGTACACTTCTTGTATTTCTCTTCTGACAACTTGCAGAGTTCCATAATCTCGTCGATCCGTGATTTCTTAAGATCTTCGGCCCGACAGTAAACGTGTTCGTTATAAATGTATATCGGTTCTGTGCCTGGTTGGGGAATTGGAACTGGTGGTCTTGTAGCCAGAAATTGATCAATTGGCGCTGGAGGACTTATTCTTCGTGGGCGTGGCGGACGAGATTGAGGCTAAAAATGGGTGATAATATCAAGTAATTATTAGTATTCATTGAAATAGTATTGGAAATGAGTAATAAGAAAATGTGATGACGCGTTCTGGCAAAATGAGACAAAACTGGGCACAGGGGAGAAAACTACAGATATTTCGAGCTTAACAAGATCTTCTTTTATTAAGAGGAAAAATGAAAGTGTACAAGAAATAAATATGAGAGGGGCACTACAAGTAAGCAGGGTTGGGAGGAGAAACACAAAGGAGTCATTAAGAGAAAAGGAACCAACAAAGAACAGATTAACCCAAGAAGGATAATGAGGAGATTAACCAGAGTACACGATATAGGTCATAGCAACAGACGAATTAAGACAAATTAATTGGAGGATTAAATGGAGGATTAAGTGGAAGAACAACAAAAGGAGTGTGCCTGTGGGTTCATGGACAGTTATGATGTCTTACATTCACTTCCATAGGAGGGCTTCTGGGTGGGCTTCTGGGAGGGCTGGGAGGGCTCCTTGGAGGGCTCCTTGGAGGGCTCCTTGGAGGGCTTCTGGGTGGACTTCGAGGGGTACTTCTGTAGCGGATTGGTTTCTTAAGTTTCAAGTCAGCGATGTTTCTGCTTGGGACGTCATTGACGTGAAAAAACTTGATGAGATCATCCAGGGAGCCAAAGCGTAGTTTATCTGTGACTTCATACAGTCCATTGAGACTGTTACAGTTGATCTTGAAGTGGTAGATGTGTCGAGGATTATCTCTATTGACATTAAACAAATAATAAAACTGTTACATTAAGCCACAGGTATTACCAGTACATCAACCATGAAACTACTGCAGTGTTTTTATATCCTGTTTCCTGTATTACATGTAGTATCCTTTTCAACCAACAGTTTTCCAACTTCAAAATATTTGTTCAAAGTTTATTTCTACTAAAAAGAAAAACAGAACTGTTTTTCCCTTTGGGCATCTATAACCCTCTGTTTGATTGTGACTGAGATGGTTGTTTGCTTAGCATGAAAAGCACATGGAGTTTTGGCTTGTATCCTGTTTTTACCGAGCAAAAGTTTTTTGTGCTAAGCTAATTGTTGTGATTAGCAGCTCTTTGATATTGGTCCCACCCTTTTGCAAGCAGAATTGCTTCTTGGTGGTGCATTATCGATTGTGGGGCAGAAGCCAGTCTACCCCAAGAGAAAATAAATATTGTCTGGTTTGTCTGGCAGCCAAAAGTTTAAAATTGACAAGTAATAATTCACGGTTTATTATTTTAGTCCATATCTCTTTTAAAAGTGAAATGTGCTTGTACACATTGTACATGTACATGTACACATACATGTAGCTACAATTCTACTTTTCAAATTAAGAAAAAGATCTGTTCTCAGTATAAAGCTCAAAAATAAGATGAATCACATAACATTTTGTAAACTAAAACATGTACTAATAACATGTTATTATACATGTACTCTGCCATACATACACCTTTTCACTTTACTCATTCAATACCCAACCACACTACAACAATAGCTGTGGTACAAAGGTCACAGAACACTGCTGAAGGGAAATTCCCTTAGATTTCCCAACTACACAAACCACAAAGGACATTGTAATACGTGCATCCAAGCGTTAATTGTGGCAATGTCCATTGACCAAGGTTTGCGTGTGTCTTCAATTGCTTAACCATGTCAACAGGAAATGTTTCTGTGAAATTTAACTTTCACTTTTTAACCAACTTCCTCATTTCGTTCCAAATTAAGTAAACTAGCTGTCCTTCCAGTATGTAAAGACTACAGTGTTGATAATCATTGATACTATACGGGTCTAGAGGAGGGGTTGAGTTTTCACCCCTATTTTATTAGCAAATTAACAACTCATTACACACAGAATTAACCAGAAGCTAATCGATACCAGTACATCCATCACCCAAATTACAAAATTAACAAACGGTTTCTATTTGTCGACTCTTTAGCAAAACTAAGATTTACTGCAAATTACAGATGACTTACACAACAGATATCGTGAGTACACCAGGTTCGGTGTTACTGTCTCGGAGAAGAAATGAGCCTCGAGAATCCATGTGGGGCCTTAGAAGTTCCTCAACCTGCAGCAAGAAAGGAAAAACAAATGATTACTAAGACAGTTGTTCTGTACAGAATATCTCTCGAAAACAGTTAATGATAAAACTATGATTATAGGAAAGCCCAATATCCTAACCATACATGTATGTGATATGTAGTAAAGGTGCGCTGGGAAATAAGTTTCAATTTGAGACAAGTTTCCGGTTGTTCAGATTCCGGTTGGCTGAGCAATCGTTGTTTGAATGAGTTAGGGTATGCCATTTGTTACATGTTAGAGAACTTTTATGAAGAACGACACCAAATGGATTTTATATATGTTCTTTAACCAGTTCGCGCCGGATGACGTATATAAACGCAAAGTTTTCCCCAAATTCAAAACGGATGACGCATAAACACGCCAAGTTCAAGTTCGGAAAACTCTGTCATCAGCGAGCAAGGCCGGAAATGCGTGGGTGTGCTTCCCGGCACTATCAGCCTGAACACGCTTCGGATCGAGTTTCGTTAAAAATAATCCCGCCCGTCGGCTCGGCGATGTTAAAATAATCCCGGCGCGAACTGGTTAATAACAAAACTAAACAAAAGCATTGACACCATATGGTCAAATAAAGTGCCCATCAGATCATCCTGAGTAAGTTACATGTAATCAGTGTTCCAAAGCCCATTCTGCAAAGAATTAGGCAAAGCAAAAAAAATATCATCAAGACATTTACAAAACATGTAACAAATAGCAATTTATCCCACCTCATTTAAACAATGATTGCTCAGCCAATCGGAAAGTGAACGACCTACATGTATAAGTGGTCTCAAATTTAAGCCGATGCCCTAGCGCATCTATACCATATCATATATGTACGGCTATGATATTGGATTTGGTTATGATATTAGATTTGACTACATGTATATTAACGGCTTTACCAATTGTTGAGACACCCTGTACATGTATGCACTGCCAAGACTTGAACATTGGACATTCTTATTCATGGGAAGGTCATAAAAAAACCAAGCCATTATTTTAGTCTAGTAATGTATGTACTAATTGGGCAAAAAACATGTCAAATTGTTAGCCTTTCATGTTTGACACCACAAACTTGGCCGAGGAAAAGGTATAAAACTTTGTTAGCTAAAGGGCGAGTAAATTTGGCTATATATTTTTTCCCCAGGGCCGTTTGTTAAAAATTATTGTTTCTTTTTTGAGCTCTGGGTTTCAGTTTTGTAATTAGAACACAACTTAATCACCCCTAGAAGGTCACTGAACAATTGAGCTATCAAGCAAAGTCAGAGTACATGTACACAAATAAAAATAAGAACACAAAAAGGGAACAAGGAAGTATAAATATGTACCAGTATACACTGCTGGAGAAACACAAAGATATTTTAAATGATGCATGTATCTTCTATGGTATTGTATGTTCTAACTGGGGGAAAAGTTAAAAATCAGACAGAGTTAAATACAAAATGCATGTTTTCCCAACCTTTTCAACCAATTTAAAATACACTTCGTGCAATACTGTAAATTCATTACACTTTCATTAGCTGCTTGAAAATTGAATATAAAACATCACCTTAGACATGTATTCGGGCAAAACCCAAGATTGAATGGACATCACCCAGACCCATTCCATCATATGAATAGTTTGGTTGCAGTACCTGTTGCTATTATACAGACTCAAACCAGCCAGCCAACCACATCTATTGTAGCTACCGGGGGGGGGGGGGTAGCTAGGTGGTCGAGTAGATGTCTGCAGCAGGGGGGCAGGAGGTTGCGAGTTCGAGTCCCACTAGAGTGATTTTTTATCTCACAATCAATAGCTATAAGAATACGTCGATGAACGGCAAAACCCCAAATGGAATTCACGTTTACACTGCATGTACCGTAATTTGTTCATTTAAAGGGAGAATAAGTGGTACTTACATGAGTATTTTCAACTTTTCCATAGTAGTAGTCAAGGCCTTGGGCCTCCACACAATCTCCACTATACATTGGAATCGAAGATGTACGGCTTCTCTGTGGTACTAGAGGCATATTGGAATCTCTGTTGCTTGTTCTGCTTAGTTTTAGGTTGCTCGGCCTAGCCATTGTCAGTTGCAGTATTGGTCCATACCTTTATACTGCACGGCTGACTGGATCCTGGGTTTTCCAATAAGTTTATTTTTAGCACTTGAGTAATGTTTTCCTGGTTGAATACAGCTGAATACAGTTGATATACACAAGGTCAATTACCACAGTGCTTTGGAATTTTGTGACAATTCACAGATGCATCCTGGCTACTTTCTAATGATCAATACAACTATCCACTTCTATGACTTCCTACCGCAGGATCTACGTAATGCCTGAAAAAATAAGGAATTAAAAACAGTCAATGCTTTAGGCCATGTAACAAAAATATTTGTTTAGCATCCTTTATTTGCAGGTCTGGAAGGGTTTTTGTTCCTTCCCTGTCATCAGCCAGGACAGTCTGTCCTATGGTCATCAGCCAGGACAGTCTGTCCTATGGTCATCAGCCAGGACAGTCTGTCCTATGGTCATCAGCCAGGACAGTCTGTCCTATGGTCATCAGCCAGGACAGTCTGTCCTATGGTCATCAGCCAGGACAGTCTGTCCTATGGTCATCAGCCAGGACAGTCTGTCCTATGGTCATCAGCCAGGACAGTCTGTCCTATGGTCATCAGCCAGGACAGTCTGTCCTATGGTCATCAGCCAGGACAGTCTGTCCTATGGTCATCAGCCAGGACAGTCTGTCCTATGGTCATCAGCCAGGACAGTCTGTCCTATGGTCATCAGCCAGGACAGTCTGTCCTATGGCCATTAGCCAGGACAGTCTGTCCTATGGTCATCAGCCAGGACAGTCTGTCCTATGGTCATCAGCCAGGACAGTCTGTCCTATGGTCATCAGCCAGGACAGTCTGTCCTATGGCCATTAGCCAGGACAATCTGTCCTAGAGGCATTATTCACGAGAGTCGGCCATACCGGGTATTAAATTGAAAAAGAGGGACAATCTTCATTTCGGGAACTTGCAGGGCTATAGAAATGACCTACATGTGGGTCATTCCGCGTCATTTCGCACACTTTTTTGCTCGACCCCCTCCGATTTTGATGAAATTTGGTGTGTGGCTAGGTACTCATGAGAAACTCCGATACGCAAAATATTAGCGAAATTTTGTCATTTGTGTAGGAACTGGAGCAGTTTGAAGTTTTAGGGGGTTTTGCGACCAGAACCCACCAATCTACCTAAAAATTGCCAAATACCCCCACAGAATGGTTCGATCTCAGCAAGTGAGGTATCGTTAGAAAGAGCACAAAATTCTCTATCCACCAATACGTCACTTGACATTCTTTTATGTGTTGACCCAAATCTGGGTCATTTAAGGAGACCTTAACCTTTGACCTCGATTATCTCAAAAGTATATGCTCTGGTTTTGATGAACTTGTTGTAGTCGTGAGATAGTTAACCATACATGGCGCACACGAAAAATCAGCTTGGGCAATTACCAACTTCAGGAGAAACATGACTTTAACGACCAACAAATGTGTAGTATCACTCCTATGAATGCGGATACAGTCACAATTATCAACTATTATGCATGTACATGTATCTCGATCTCAGAATTTTCATTGCTTAAAGGAAACATGCAGCCTAACATTTTCATTACGCAATTTTTGTTTTAAATTCATAGATTTATGTGTATTAAATGTGAATAAAAAGCAAAACTGGTTTTAGTGTACGTTTAGTGTGGTAATTTGCCGTCCAAAAATTGAAGTGACGTAAACCGAGGCAGGACCCGGACAAATTCTCGATAGTCGGTACGCGACATCTAGGTACAAGACGGGTTCGCGTGGCCACGTACGCACATTGTTGTGTGTTGATGCACCCACAGTGTACGAATCGCGTACGCTTTGTGCACGGTAATCGATTTTCACATAGACGATCGTGAAAGTTCTTCCTCGGTTTTTGGTGAATCCGACGAAAACAGTACTGATTCGTCCGATTCGAATAACAGTATTTCTTATTCAGACACGGACTCGATCGAGGATAAAGATGGGGTCCCTCTAGGCGCTCTAGGTTGAAGCACGACCGCTCAAAATGTTCGCTGCAGAGGGCCGAAAATCACTATGCCCGCCTGGACCACTTCGCTCTGGTAAGCTTTACTTTGGCTGTCCAAATCCTCCGATATTTAGGATCAACCGGAAACAAATGAAGGCTTACTCCATCCTTAGAAGTTTTGCTACACCTAGCAGCTACACAATTAGTCGGCAATGACCGAACACTGTTTTTACCCCGATTCAGAATGAAAAACCATGTAATGGCCCTGTCACACCAGACCATTTTAGGCCAACGCGTGAGTAACGTGTTGTAATTTTGGCAACACGCTGGCAAACGCTGACCAACGCTTGGCCAGCGTTAGCAACACGCTGAGCGCGTTACTCACGCGCTGGGACATGCTGTCACACGCTGAGGAAAACATATTTTTTCAACATACATACAATTTCCAGCGTTTGCCAGCGTGTGACTGCACACGCTGGCGGAGCGTTGGAAGTTTGTTACTCACGCGTCGAACACGCTAGACGATCGTTATCAATCCGCTACTCACACGCTGGCGCACGCTGGCGTACGCTGGCGTACGCTGGCGTACTCTGGCGACACGCTGGTTATGGCCATGTCACCCCAGAACGTTTTAGGCCAATGCATGAGTAGCGCGTTAAAAATAGTTGATACGCTGGCAATCGCTGAACTTTCACAGAAAAAGTCAAGTGGAACCGTGATTTCAGCCTGTCCATACAGATTGATAACGGGTTCATAGCGTATGCCAGCGCGTTAGTATCGTGTGAGGAACGCGCTCAGCGTGTGAGGAACGTATCACTGATTTATAGTAAAAATACGACAGCGGGTCGCCAGCGTGTGAGTAGTGGGTTGGTAACGATCGTCTAGCGCGTTCGACGCGTGAGTAACGACCATCCTGCGCGCCGCCAGCGTGTGTAGTCACACGCTGGCAAACGCTGAAAATTTTAGGTATGTTGAAAAATGTATTTTTGCCTCAGCGTGTTCCAGCGTGTTCCAGCGTGTGGGTAACGCGCTTAGCGTGTTGCGAACGCTGGCCTAGCGTTGGTCAACGATTACCCGCGTGTTACCGAAATTCCAACACGTTGGCCTAAAACGTTCTGGTGTGACAGGGCCATTAGTGTAGTAGCGCGTCGGCTTTTTATACAACTAACCATGTGGTCGTTGCAGTACGCTGGCGCGCGTTGAAATGCGCTTCTCACGCGCTGGGCAGTCGTTTATCAGTCGTCGAGCGCGTTACTAACGCGTTTCTCACGCGCTGGCGAACGCATTGAACCCGTTAACAACGCGTTATGGACACGCTTAAATCACGGTTCCACTTGACTTTATCTGTGGAAGTTCAGCGTTTGCCAGCGTATCAACTATTTTTAACGCGCTACTCACGCGTTGGCCTAAAACGTTCTAGTGTGACAGGGCCATAAGGACGGACACTTGTTGCAATGCGCGCAGTCAGTAAACGACAGGCCGGGTAGCAGCCCTGCGAGTTTCTGCCTCTATTTTCGTCATACCCCTCGCGAGGTTTTATGTTAATGAGGCTTCCCTTCAAGGGGGGGGATGGGTTTGACCAAAATGTTCAACAATTATATTCCTCCATTTATCACAGAAAATAAACACAACCACACCCATAATGTTGTTGTTAACATTATACTTAATTGATTTAAGCAACAACAAATGTTATTACATGTTTCCTTCAACCGCCGTGGCTACTGTAAGCCGAGTTACTATAAGATTCCGAATACTGCCTTTTTACGCCATAAGGGAGTCTACCTACTTCAGAAGCAGGCTTTGAAAATACCGAGATCGAATTCAACAATACATGCATAATAGTTGATAATGGTTACTGTATTCGCATTCATAAGAGTGACATTACACATTTGTTGGTAGTTAAAGTAATTTTTCTCCTGAAGTTGGTAATTGCCCAAGCTGATTTTTCGTGTGCGCCATGTATGGTTAACTATCTCACGACTACAAAAAGTTCATCAAAACCAGAGCATATACTTTTGAGATAATCGAGGTCAAAGGTCAAGGTCACCTTAAATGACCCAGATTTGTGTCAACACATAAAAGAATGTCAAGTGACATATTGATGGATAGAGAATTTTATGCTCTTTCTAATGATACCTCACTTGCTGAGATCGAACCATTTTGTAGGGGTATTTAGCCATTTTTAGGTAGATTGGTGGGTTCTGGTTGCAAAACCCCCTAAAACTTCAAACTGCTCCAGTTCCTACGCAAATGACCGAATTTCGCTAATATTTTGCGTATCGGAGTTTCTCATGAGTACCTAGCCACACACCAAATTTCATCAAAATCGGAGAGGGTCGAGCAAAAAAGTGTGCGGAATGACGCGGAATGACCCATGTACATTATAGTTAATTACAAATTAATACCAGTCTTCTCTGATGATTAATTTAAAATTTGTTATTAAACAAACATACCTTAAAGCGGTCGTATAATGTTTGGTAATTGGAACCCACTGTTTGTTTAAATCTTATATAGTTATAGATATACCATAAAACTAACCTGTAAAAATATCATTTCACAAGGTGGTAGCGATTTTGCGATATTGCCGTAAATCTGGAGCAGTTATGTCTACGCAGGAAAAATAATCTGCATTGGAATACACAATCTGAGAAACATCACTGCAGTGCTTCTCAGATATTTTTCCATAACCGCAGTACTTCTAAGTGAAAAGTTTCTAAAAATGCATTATACTATCCTTAGAAGCTTTTTTTTTTTTTTACATGGCCTTAATTAAGCTTATTACGAAAAAAATCTTGAAATAAAATGATCTCTGGGATATACCGGGGTACGAATACCATACAAACTGAAGGCCACTTCCTTGTACTGAAGATAGATAAATACATGTAGTTTGTTAAAATACAAACATTTCAAAGAATTGTTGATATGTCATACCTTACATTAAACATGGTAATACCAGGAAGAGCGGAAGAGCGGAAGAAAGTTCACAGAGGTCACGTACAGGATTGTTTTATTCCAGGTGGATGCAGTGACTAAAATAGGGACATGTACCGGAACCAGGTACATAATTAAACACAACACAGGTATGTATCCAGGTTTCCGTTGAAGAAACCTAACCTCAAAATTCAAATTTCAGAAGCTGCTGTTTTCAATGAGTAAGATACAAACGTACTTGTACGTATGTTTGTACACAGTACAGTTTGTGCATGTGTGAGCTTTATAGCTTTAAAGATGGGATATAAAGCTCACACCATCAATTGTTTTAATTACCGAATTATTAAGAAATATCTTACTTACTTATTTGAAAGTAAATAATGACTCTATAGGTATCCAGCAAAATTATTGAGCTAGATATCCTGTAATGTTTCAATTACATGTGTTTTTATACAAAACAAAATCACAATCGCTGGACGGTGATCAAAAAAAAAAAGAACAAGAAATGCCCGAAGCCGGTTGAAAACAAACGCTATTTTTCTTGTTTTTCTTCGTGGCATCCATGATTAAACAACTTCAGACAGGTCAGTAAACGATATTTTACTATAAACTACCGGGTACAACCTACCAAATCCACTCATTCCTGATAAATTAAGGAATTAGCAATGGTGTATCCTACCTTTAACCAGTTTGCGCCGGGATTATTTTAACATCGCCGAGCCGACGGGCGGGATTATTTTTAACGAAACTCGATCCGAAGCGGGTTCAGGCTGATAGTGCCGGGAAGCACACCCACGCATTTCCGGCCTTGTGCGCTGCTGACATATTTCCGAACTTGAACTTGGCGTGTTTATGCGTCATCCGTTTTGAATTTGGGGAAATGTTTGCGTTTATATACGTCATCCGGCGCGAACTGGTTAAGGTGTAAACTGAACATTTCACAAGCATCATAAAATAATGTGAAATATATTTTATTTTCTCATCTAGCCTGGTTTCATTTTGAAGAATCCCAACAAATGACATTCATTTCTCTTTTCCCGATATCTTCTGAGAGTGAGAAGTTGTAAACTTACTTCTGCAATTAGGGTTAGGGGAGTCAGGTTGGCGTAGCGGTTCTTTCCTCGCCTTCCACCACTATGACCCGGGTTCGAACCCCGCCTGGGCCAATATGTGGATTGGGTTTTCAGTCCCCAGTGTTGTTGACTCGAGTCGGTGACTTGGACTCGAGTCCGACTCGAGTCGCCAATTTTTGTGACTTGCGACTTGACTTGACTTGGAGAAAAATGACTTGTGACTTGACTTGACTTGACGAAAAATGACTTGTGACTTGACTTGACTTGAGTAAATTTGACTTGACGACATTGCAAGTCATCATGTATTTACTATTTGTATGTTATTTAAACAAATTTGTGTTCAATCCGGCCACGGCAGCCGATGTATTTTTGTGACGGCAAAAATGTTTTTGCCGCGTCGCGAATCTGTACTATGTACTGCATGTACTGTGTGTACGGCTAGCTACGCACATGCAATATTACATTGCAAAGTCAAAGTGACTGTGGGCTACATCGCCTACGGCCTACATGTCTAGTCTTCCAATCCGTCGTAGTGGAAGCTGTGTGAGCTTTTACTGTTAAAAGCTGTGCATTAACATTCAACACAATTTAACAGACAGCTGGAAACGAGGTTATAGTGACATTGTTAATTGTTTTAAGAATTTGAAAAGTGTTGAACAAATTATCGCAAATTTACCGTAAACGAAACCGAATAACTATTTTGACTCAAATTGTATTGATTTATTAGTGTAAACATTGTAGGGTACATGTACTTTTTAAATGGTTTACCCCCTAAAAAGAGAATTTTAAAACATTTCACGTGCGTAATGTTCAAATTCTTCTTATATCACCGATACACATGCATTTGGTAAGTTGTTTATCTCAGCGCGCATGCTTTGAGTGCATGCGCATAGCATGCGTACATACACCCGGCCGTGTACGCACATGTACACACAAGCTTGTTGCTATGTACGGTAGGCCTGATCAATCATGTCGTGTTAGACACCAAAAGTAGTTACTTTCGGATTTAAAAGTTACGAAAGTTCGCTAAAAAAGAGAAGTGCTGTGTGCAGAACATGTGACACAAAGGTAGTTGATGGACCTTCGACGACATCAAATTTCGATCCTAATGCCTGCCTTCGCTTTTGGGCTGCAAATAGGAATTGCTTGTCAAAACTTGTTCCAGTTGCAATGAGGGTTCTTGCTGTTCCAGCATCCAGTTCACCAGTTGAGCGTGTCTTCAGTCATGGCGGCATCATCATGCGCCCTCACCGTGCTCGACTCACTGAAAAAATGTTGTCGAACTTGATATTTCTTAAGTGCAACAGTTTGCACAGTTTGTCAAGCTAACCAGTAACCTCACTATATAGAAGTTGTATCAAATTACTAGGTACACAAACAGTGCTGTTGCTCACATTAAAGTTTAATGATTAATCCCTCAGTACTTTTTTGAGTGAGAATATCCTTTTTAGCTTATGTCGTTTTGGTTTAATTCATAAGATGTGTCTTTCCAGGATGAATAAAACAACAAAGTGACTGAGCTTTGATTGATTAATTGAATATCACTTGGCTGTTAACAGATTGTGGATATGTACTTCAAGTTTGTCAAAATATTTCTTGAAAGTTGACTTTCATTCGCGACTATAAATGACTTGTGACTTGTGACTTGACTTGACAAAAAGTGACTTGTGACTTGACTTGACTTGGGAAAATTTGACTTGTGACTTGACTTGACTTGAGAAAATTTGACTCGAGACTTGACTTGACTTGAGAAAATTTGACTTGTGACTTGACTTGACTTGAGAAAAAATGACTTGGTTACAACTCTGTCAGTCCCTGCCTGACTCCGTGGGTTTTCCCCAGGATATTCTTCTGGGGTTTTCCTCCCACCTCTAAAACTGTACCTTCTTCTCATTGTCTTCTCTCTACTGAGGGCCCCAAATGATCAGCTTCTGCTGGATGGGTTACCCTCATTAAAGATGGTTGTAAATAAGTAAATAAATAAATAAATAAAGTTGGTTACAGGTACTCGATTCTATAATCTGGAACCAGTTGCTGACATCAACGGGTACCTGGTTACGATACACACTCCTACATGTATGTGCATGTACCGACTTCTGCAATGATTCTATAAAACAAAACCCTACTTACTTTGTTAACACACACGAGTACGTTGTGAATCTACAAGCACAGTCCATACGTAATGTTAATCTAACTGGTTCCAAAACGGCTTTCAAAGATACTTTACTTCTCATTTTCCTTCGTTTCCCTCCGGTAACCCCATCCCCCACTGACCCCAGCTCTCTAATCCTCTTTACATGTACCTCTTGAATAATTCAGTTTTGCTATTTAAACTTGTTGTTCCTGTTATATTGAAAGCATTGTTACTTTATACTTTATACTTGCAATTTAGGTTGTTAGTGTTGTTAGGGCAAAAAAATGGGTCAAATTTTGTATTTTATAAATGTCCTAGTCGATCCAGCCGGCCCAGCTTTAGACATTGACATGACTTGACATACAACTTGACTTATATGCGTGGTGGTACGAGTTGTCTTAACTGAAGGTACGACTTGGCAAAAGTACGAGTTGTCCAAGGTACGAGTTGGTTTGATGATGCAGAGTCGAGGACGAGGTAAGTTGACCTGTGGCTGTGGTTACCAACAAGCTTGTCCACCTGGGCTAGTGAACAAACCTACGTACCGGTACGTTATTATTATTTTCTGGTAATGAAACCAAGAATCCTTCAAAAGCGCTCAAGGCACTGTAGCTCGTAAGCCAGAAGAAACCAGTAGACAGAGGCTGTGTCAGCCAGGAACACCAGGGCAAACCCAGTCTAATGCAAGTGAAGTACTTAGCGAAAGCGTTCTGGGTTCTTTTACGTGCATTACACAATTTTAAAAATGTTATGAGAAAGATACACAAATTATAAATTATACAACACACGGGACCTACAACAATTACGTCCCATAATTATTGCTCCATGGTCCCATCCGAAGGACGAAGCAATAGTGGTTTAATTGCCTTGCTTAAGGACACACGTGTCGACACTACACTCGTCGAACCATGGAGGTAGGAAACACCTCCATGGTCGAACTCAGAAAACCCAGCTCTGACCGCTCGGCCCTCGACACTCCACTCATACTACAAAGTAAGATGTTTTCGGTAACAGACACCGACATGAATACGTACCCGTATTGCTGGTCAAAATTCGGTTTACGATGGTTGCAAAAATACAGTCCGTTTCCTATGGAGTTCTATATCTGCCACCTCGCGCCGCGGATCTCGCGTCGCGGATCTCGCATCGCGGGTCGCGGATCTCGCATCTCGCGTCGCGGATCTCGCATCTCGCGTCGCGGATCTCGCATCTCGCGTCGCGGATCTCGCATCTCGCGTCGCGGATCTCGCATCTCGCGTCGCGGATCTCGCATCTCGCGTCGCGGATCTCGCATCTCGCGTCGCGGATCTCGCATCTCGCGTCGCGGATCTCGCATCTCGCGTCGCGGATCTCGCATCTCGCGTCGCGGATCTCGCGTCGCGGATCTCGCATCTCGCGTCGCGGATCTCGCGTCGCGGATCTCGCGTCGCGGATCTCGCGTCGCGGATCTCGCGTCGCGGATCTCGCGTCGCGGATCTCGCGTCGCGGATCTCGCGTCGCGGATCTCGCGTCGCGGATCTCGCGTCGCGGATCTCGCGTCGCGGATCTCGCGTCGCGGATCTCGCGTCGCGGATCTCGCGTCGCGGATCTCGCGTCGCGGATCTCGCGTCGCGGATCTCGCGTCGCGGATCTCGCGTCGCGGATCTCGCGTCGCGGATCTCGCGTCGCGGATCTCGCGTCGCGGATCTCGCGTCGCGGATCTCGCGTCGCGGATCTCGCGTCGCGGATCTCGCGTCGCGGATCTCGCGTCGCGGATCTCGCGTCGCGGATCTCGCGTCGCGGATCTCGCGTCGCGGATCTCGCGTCGCGGATCTCGGTTAAAATAACTCAAACGAGCTGTTAATTAAACGCGGTCACACGACATGTGTGAATCGTGGCGATTCCTGAACGTCTATAAAAGAAAACTATATAAACAGAATGGTTGCTGAAAATAGACGCGACGGTGAAAATGCTTCGTCGTCTTCCACTAAAATCCAGCCGCCGTTCAAGTCGGAGGGGGCACTTGCGGTTTTATTGCGCAAAGATAGATTATTCTGATTGGCCAATTTTCATAGAGGGCAACGAACTGGGCGCTCCTATTGGTCCATGACTGATCAGTTGGAGGCTTATCTGACAATAATGTAATACCTTTTTTACTTTGTGAATTCCGCCTGGTCGGGTACTGTCGGCACTCAAAGCAACATGGGCCACTTTCCCAGCTATTGAAATGGTCGGCCACATGTTGGTCTACTTGCTACAATGTTCATGTAATACATTTTGTAGGTCAGCTGTCAATCATTGTCTGGGTTGCTTGCTCCAACTTGGAATATATTTGGAAAATACTCCCGAATAATTCTCCCGTGGTTTTATTTTATTCCTCGTGCACTATAAAGGTGTTTATTAAATATTATGTAAAACTACACCACAGAACCACTTATAAATTGAAAAATGTAACAAGCTCTTACAATTTCCACATCTTTTTAGGGACAAATTAACTATTATGGTTTTATTAAATAACACCCAGCAAATTATTTATTAAATTTGAATAACCACTTCTTATTAGGACGTTTAGAAATTCACTTTAAGATTGAAGTACATGCTTCCGGGAGTAATTTGCTGGGATAAAACCTCAGCTCGTGCATTTTAAGGGACAATGCAGGACAACAAATAATACCCGTTTCAAAATCATGCCTTGATTTCTGGGTCTTAATTTAAAGTATTTCAAATATTCATGGCTCAGTTTATCCTGGGGTCCGCCATCGGGATTTTGTACCACCTCGATTTTATTCTTGCTTATTTATTCTTGGCTCGTGTAGGTTTGGTAAATGTTTTTAAAAGCTAGCCTTGTAATTTATGGGCCACGAAATAGATCTTTTTTGTCAAATACAAGAAAAATGGAAAATAAATCGTATTAAATTTCCCATTTAAATCTGTTGGAAAAATGTTGAGGAGCTCAAAATATTAAGTGTTGAGGTCCCGTTTTCTTTTTTGTTCTTTTTTAAACAATAAAACTAGAAATAAATATTATTATATAAACCTGGAATTTATTTCGCTAGCCTCGTAATTCAATGGTCAGGTGTATGTCGATTTTGTTAGATACCGGAAAAACCAAGAATAAATCGTATTATTATTTACCCCTGAAATTGGTTGGAAATGTTTTGGGAAATCAGACAAATAAGTCTTTAAGTACCCTTTTTCTTTTTTTCTATAAAACAAGGACAATTTCATAATTAACCTTAGAAATATATTTTTTTTACGACTAGGGTTTCGTAAATAAACAGGTTCAGGGTTTTTTAACCCCTTTTTATTTTTACATCTTAATACATTTTGCAAATGAGTAGGCAAAGTTTGTTTAAAGTACTCACACCCAATTTAATGACCATCGGTTGGGCCAAGAGATAAATAAATTCGAGGAATACACCAGCCAAAGCCTTTTAAATACATTCTGTATCTGCCAGGCAAGGGTTAGTGTAAGTAAATACAATGTATCTTTGTTGGAGATAAGCGGGGCCAGGGCAACATTCTTTGAGTAGCCCTTTGTGTTGAGAGAACGTCTGTGCGGAAAGCTAGAAAAGAAAGTCAACACCAAATAGCAACGAATAATTTTTTAACTGGACTTAAGGATTGGATAACGATCTTTTCACTGAGGAAGTAGTGAGCGGCGCATCGGCTGCAATTGGGTTTGTTGACAAAGGGTACGTTCAGGGGAAGGCGTAAGTTACAATAACTTTTGCGGCACATATTAAGTTCTGATTTCAGTGAAGTTTTTTGTTTGTTTGCAAGCAGTTTTAATACATTTTGTTAAATATCGACTATATCTTGCGAATATCGTCTGGGTCACGATATTTCGATATTTTTAAAACCAAAGTCGATACTGTCGATATCGTCTTCAGTATCGTATCGTGACGATATTATCGTGATATCGTCCAGCGCTAATGTATACATTACAATGGGCGAGAACAAAACGCAAAGGAAACGCACCCTGAGTCCCTGACCATGCTTCTCAAATTACACATTGTCATTGGGCATGCGCATTACCCAGCAAATAAAATGCGAGATGCGAGATCCGCGACGCGAGATCCGCGACGCGAGATCCGCGACGCGAGATCCGCGACGCGAGATCCGCGACGCGAGATCCGCGACGCGAGATCCGCGACGCGAGATCCGCGACGCGAGATCCGCGACGCGAGATCCGCGACGCGAGATCCGCGACGCGAGATCCGCGACGCGAGATCCGCGACGCGAGATCCGCGACCCGCGATGCGCGACGCGAGATCCGCGACCCGCGATGCGAGATCCGCGACGCGCGATGCGAGATCCGCGACCCGCGATGCGAGATCCGCGACCCGCGATGCGAGATCCGCGACGCGAGATGCGAGATCCGCGACCCGCGATGCGAGATCCGCGACCCGCGAGGGGAGATCCGCGACGCGAGATCCGCGGCGCGAGGTGGCAGATATAGAACTCCATAGTTTCCTAGATTTTGCGGCAACAATTTCCTGGTCAAAGGCAAAGCACAGATTCGGTCTGCACGGACGTCAGATGCAGACACAAGTGTTACGCGATTTGCAACAAGCGCCCTCTGTTGACTTCGGGGAAAAGTTTTTTAAAAGCTGTTGGCAGACTGCGCTATGGGGGGTGTAGTTTACATGATGTAGTTATTTCTGTGATTCTCAATTATGTCACCCACTCTGCAAAAATTATTCCGATGTGTTAAAAATGTGGGTTTTTTTCAACTTTACAGTTGGTCAGAAAAAGCAGGAAATAAGCTTTCATTTGATATATGGCACAACTCTGTAGTTAAATGCATTTTGGGAAAATTGGCTTGTTCTCATATTAAAAATGTATTAGAAAAGAAATGAAGGTAGTGCTTCATTAGATGCTATGGTAAGAGAATGACAAAACCTGTATTAAATTGAATTTAGGGATCAAAACAATCTTTTCAATCAATCAGATCTGAAAATATAGGTGTCGGAGAAACCAACAAAAATATTATTTGTTGAAAGAAAAATTACCTCAGAGACATTAAACAGCCCTTTACAGCTATTTTGCGACATCAGACTCATTTTTGCAGAGCGGTCAACATTTATACACAATGCACGTACCATACAAACATTTTGGCTGTAGTGGCAGTGACTACCATTAACTATAGACGCCTCATTATGATGAGGCAATCCCCTAATCTTCTGGCATAATGTTCCTGTATTTTGCCACATTTTGCAAATCTACAGCTTACAAATAACCATAGAACTGTATAAAATAACACAGAGCCGGATTGTACTATTAATTTTGTTTTATTTGCTAATATTTTGGTGAATGGGTTCCAGATAAGCTGTAATAAAAAAGGCTTCATATATGAATATAAAAACAATGTGAGCAATGACAAAAAACACTTTAAGAAATCCCTGCCAATGCAAACAAGCAAATTTTTCTGTTAGAGTACATTATATTTTTTCAAAATTTGTTCGGAAAAGAAAATCAAAAATTTTAAAAAGCACGGACAAACCAACTTTAATGAAGCTAGCAATTAAGGAATCATTTGCTCCACCTCAATTCCCCCAGGATTTCACTCAAAAACATTTCTGGTAAATGACCAAAAGCTTGCATAGAAAGGCTCTAACTGCTGAATAATGGGTTGTCACTTTACGTTGTACACGTATGAAAATTCTTATACGAAATCTGTTAACCAGTTCGCGCCGGAGGACGTATATAAACGCAAAGTTTTTCCCAGATTCAAAACGGATGACGCATAAACACGCCACGAGCAAGGCCGGAAATGTCCGTCAGCAGCGAGCAAGGCCAGAAATGCGTGGGTGTGCTTCCCAGGACTATCGGCCTGAACCCGCTTCGGATCGAGTTTCCTTAAAAATAATCCCGCCCCTCGGTTCGGTGATGTTAAAATAATCCCGGCGCGAACTGGTTAACTACTCGCGAGTACTTGATTATTCGCAAGTAATTTCCTTGCAAGTACTCATCAAGTCTCAAAATCCAATACTCTTCCAGCACTAGATAGGATTATGCTGGTTCTCATCAAGCACCTAGTGCCAAGTACTCATTCTGCAACTCTTTGTGTGTCATTGAGGGGGGTACTTGCGCACTAAATCCACACATTCTCAAATTTGTATCCTTGTGGAGACATCTTTGTTCTCTATAGAACATTGTCATCGAGGGCTATTTTCAAAGTGGTTTTATTTCAACTAGGGTTAATTTCCTGTGCTGTAACCCTAACCCATTCTTCCTTAGACCTCAAAGGTTAATTTGTGACAGATCAACATTTCAATGTTTTCATTCAAACTCCAACAATCCATCTTGTGAAATCCTGTGGAGACCTATTCATCTACAGAAATATGCCCTGTGAAGACCCTTCACTTCCATTGTCCTCATTGTGCTCAGGGTTCTACAGGGTACTGAATTTAGAATCACTGTTCGACAATCTTTAGTGTTTAATGAAATTGCTCTCTACGTCATTATTGATAGTTGTTTTTCTTTCTTCTTAATCCTTGGAGTGCATTACATGTAGGGCCTGTCTCTTGGTGGATTTCTGGTGACTTTGTTCCTTCTCCGTATTCCCCTACAAAAAAATACAATTGTATCAGATCAGTCACTCATTTCTCTTAGAAATAAAAATAAGAACTTTAAAAAAAGAAGTGAAATGCAAGCTACAATTGATCAGATCAAACATGTGCAAACAAGTCCGTCCCAGGTCCGTCCCAGGTCCGTCCCAGGTCCGTTCCCAGGTCCGTTCCCAGGTCCGTTCCCAGGTCCGTTCCCAGGTCCGTTCCCAGGTCCGTTCCCAGGTCCGGTCCCAGGTCCGGTCCCAGGTCCGTTCCCAGGTCCGTTCCCAGGTCCGTTCCCAGGTCCGTCCCCAGGTCCGTCCCCAGGTCCGTCCCGGGTCCGTCCCGGGTCCGTCCCAGGTCGGTCCAGGGTCCAGATACAACAATCTATGAGGAATTACATCTTGGTTTCAGAAAACAATGTCATAACATGATACACATGTACCTGGAATTATGTCGTACTGGAATTTCAGCATTAATCATTCATCGTTCAATTCAAGGAAAAAAATATTAAACACGGTTCCAAACTTAGATTGGAAGTTGATTTTATTAACTTACTGAACTCCGAACAACAAAAGAGTTACACAATTTAAGGGATTTCTAAACGACTCTTATTATAATTGTTTTCAATACTCAACTTACAATGGATACCACCTGTGCTCGGTAGTATGGAACATCTTTGCTAATTCATGTACACTTGGTCCTCGTTTTTCTTTATTCCAATCCTCATGAGTGAGTTTCATCTTCAGGATTGAATCCACAGATTCCTGCAATAAACAATACAAATCAGAATATTTGAATATCTTGAGGGCGTACGTGCTACGCGAGAGAAGACTCTGCTTGTATGGCCATGTTCAGCGTTCCACCGGTGCCATTAAGACTGTGGACGAAGTTCAAGTTGTTGGTTTGACGTGGTAGGCCGAAGATGTTGTGGAAGGAGGTTGTGAAGAAGGATAGGGAACTGTTAAACCTTTCTGCCATAGAGGTGGGTGGCATGGGTGGCTTGTGTGTAAAGCGCTTGCCTCTCACCAATGTGGCCCGGGTTCGATTCCCGGCCCGGACCATATGTGAGTAGAGTTGTGCGTTGGTTCTCTCCTGTGCCACGAGGGTTTTTTCCAGGTCATCCGGTTTTCCTCCCTCCTAAAAAATCAAACACTTTCGATCTCAGGCTGTGCTCCGTAGTCATATTAAGGCCTTCATTTTAAAGGAGCGCGATCGCGATCGCGCTCGCGCGATCGCGCTCGCGCTCCTCTGCGCTCTTCAAAATTTTTCAGGAGAGCAAAAAAAGCGCTCCTTACAATTTTAAGAAAATCTAATTCCAATCAGCAACCGAGCCATAAACCACCGGACCGTAACAATTAAAACACCAAGCAGTAAACAAACACAGTTGAAACCCAACATACTGCTCTCTTTACAAGAGAAATAATACGAACCCAAAATAAATAATATGGCTAAGTTCCAAATACCTGGAATTCACGTTCATTGATTGTACCACACCAAACCCACACACCTTGCGAGTTAGAACCGATTCCTCACCATGGAATCACCTACCTGCAACTGACGAGTGTCATAACAGTAAAGACATGAAAGCATTGCTATTGCTAACACAAGAGAATTTGCGATTACAATTCTCTCCTCGCACCCCCAAATAAAATCACATCAGATTTATCTTATACCAACAACTGTCATCTAGTCTTTCGTGTTCGCCCATTCTATTTATTTCGGACATAACGGGCCTAGACTAATTCGAGCTTAATTAAGCCATACAAGTCACAGAGAGAGAAATGTCACTGGATGGGAAAGCGCCATCATTCTCTTAACCAAAAGTTGAACTACTGGTGAATGTTGTGTTCCTTTTCTTGAGTATGTGTTTATTAAAGGCATAGACACCTTTGGTTGTCATTTTGAGTAACTACAGATAGTGTCCAGGGCCTTTAAACTTGCGTTTTGTTTTAGCGAGAGCAAATCACTCTCCTTAATTCATTGTTTTGATTTAAGGAGAGCGATTTTAAAATCACTCTCCTTAATTCACCTTTTGATTTAGGAAGAGCGATGCACAGCTCTCCTCAGATTTATTAAAATGAAGGCCTGCATAATGAGTCGATGTGGCCGGCTGTCGTAGGCGCCTTTACGTGCCAGCAACTCGACCACGTTGTAGCCGCGTCCTTCGCAATTCAGCACACCAGCTGCGAGTAAGGATGATTAGCCTCCCCAATTATTATTATAGACCCCTTGGAGTAAGTGTGAGAACTGCCAACACTGGACCGAGCCAGAGCTCTGAGTTGGTTCTACTGTGGATTAACCCCCGAGTCCAGTATAAAATAAGTTAACCGATATGATGATGATGATGATAGTTTTATGTCTTTGTTTGAGAAGCCACTAACATTTATCAACACTGTCATGTGCAGTGAAATTTCTTGTATGCATAACAATCAAAGTGAACTGTTTAGGAGACCAAATAAAGCAAGAAACCACACATTAATTAACACTGCCAGTACAGTGGGATTTATCTTGTATGCATACAAATAGTATTGGCCCGTTCAGGAGACCAAATAATTTTGAAGAAAAATTCCCAGATTATTTTGTTTCCCCTATAAGTATGAGTTTCAATCTGAAAAGTAATATTTTTAGCACATCATATTTTATTCCTCTAACTGGCAAATGCAGTATTTTGGATAACGCACCAGAACGTTTGTATAGCTCACTTAGTTAAAGGTAGGATACACCATTTACACCAAGTAAGTAATGATTCTAGGCATTCAGCAAAATTATCGAGCTAGATATCCTGTAATTATGCCGAAAAAATTAAACACGGACGGCGATCGCGAAAAACAATAATAACATAAGAATAACTGCCCGACAGCGGTTGAAAACGAACGCTGTTTTTCGTGATTTTTTCGCCATCCATAATTGTAAAATCTTTAAAGGTAGGATACACCATTGGTAATTGCTTGAATTATCATGAATGGGTAGATTTGGGGGTTGTATTTTCTAGTAAATATCATTTAAACTGACCTGTCCGAAGTTTTACAATCATGGATGCCAAGAAAAACACGAAAAACAGCGTTTGTTTTTATCCGGCGTCGAGCAGTTATTCTTATGTTATCTTTGTTTTTTTCGCGATCGCCATCCGGCAATCGCACATTTTTCTTTATAAAATTCAATTTTTCGGAATAATTACAGGATATCTAGCGCAATCATTTTGATGGATGCCTAGAATCATTATTTACTTTCAAATGAGTAAGATATTTCTTAATAATTCGGTAGTAAATATTTTCGATATCTGCAAATGGTGTATCCTACCTTTAACCAGTTCGCGCCGGATGACGTATATAAACGCAAAAATTTCCCCAGATTCAAAACGGATGACGCATAAACATGCCAAGTTCAAGTTCGGAAATGTATGTCAGCAGCGAGCAAGGCCGGAAATGCGTGGGTGTGCTTCCCGGCACTATCCGCCTGAACACGCTTCGGATTGAGTTTCGTTAAAAATAATCCCGCCCGTGGGCTCGGCGATGTTAAAATAATCCCGGCGCGAACTGGTTAATAGAGTGGAATTAAAACATTTTTTTTTGTTTAAAGAACAATATACATATGGTTGAAAAAAAAAAGTTGAAAGTAAAACCGTTAGTTGTTGACCTACCTCTGGTTTGGAAGGATCTGGTCTTGGAATTGACTGCAAAACAAAGCCGGATTAAATGAGTTCATCAATTCATATTTAAGTTAACACACAATGTAAACATTACAATAAAGAAAATCGTTTTGTTCACTAAGAATTCTGTACTCTTTGTTTGTTGTTTCATTTTTTACACACTATCACAGATCTAACAAAAATAGATGTAAAAAAAATGTATGAAGAAAAGTTGTAAAGGTTTAAAGGGAATTTACAAAAGTGTGCTGACATTTTCAAGTCAAGTAGCATTTTTGTATTAATTTTCAAACTGACCAGCTATGGGAAAAAAAGGACTTAAAAAAAATCCTGCTATAACATACTAACTCCCCAAATCCAACCATTTCTGAAAAATATAGCGAAATCAATTGTTGTACAATCCCTTTAAACCCCCAAATACATTCGTGTTAATGCCCTAAGCATTTCCAATCTGTATTCAAACCTACCTTTGTATTTTCATATGGGAAGGGCTCGGAAGGATGATAACACACTATTGTATTACCGTCAGCAGTATCTACCATTGTATGACTCCTGAAAAATGAGAATGTAAATGGGTTTTTTCAGGTAAAAAGGGTGTTGGTAGAGAATACACACTGTATGCACTGTTTACTGTCCCCGACAAGGGGCTGTCTTAAATATACCAAATATTCTAATCATTCGGTCATCAACCAAACACTCAAAAAACTGTTTACTGGTTTGAATATTTAAATAGGAACAAATTCACATTCACACACGACTGTGATGTCATTAAATATATGCACGTTCACACACGACTGCAATGTCATTTGATGTTCGTTCACACATGACTGTGATGTCATTTGATGCTCGTTCACACATGACTGTGACTCATTTGATATATATGCACATTCACATTCAAATACGACTGCGATGTCATTTCAATTCATACATTTTATAGTTCTATTTTTACATTGTGAGATGCCACTTTGTTATGACACATATTTATTTTATGACACATATTTATTGGTCCCAGTTGGGTAATCCCTCGACAGTATTGTACTGTCTTGTACTGTACTTACTGCAAAAAAACCATTGCCTCTTACATTTAAACCAACACAATTTGTAGACAACTTTTGGCCAGTGAGAAAGGCAAATGCAGTTGCAGCTAGGGTGTAAAACTCTCAGCAGGTTTTGAATATTTGATAAAGTGTATCTTAAAAATCAAATACAAATAATATACGAAAATAAACAGCCCTATCCCTGACAATCTTGTGAAGACACTCAAGTTTGTGAAGATTCAGAACAAAATTAATCATGTACATTTACACAAACCGACATTGGAGTTCACGCATTGAGTCACTTACACTTGCTCTTAAACAGTTCGTGTCAGAAACACGGTATTTTGACATTTTGACTATTTTGATCCAGGCACGATATTTGTTTTTCACAAACCTCGAAAAGCCAGTGTGAGCCAGTGGCTGACAGATACATGTATTTTCAGCCTTGCTCGTGATGTGTTTATCCATTATTCGTTTTGAATTCCTGAACAAAATGTGCATGTATACACATCCTCCGATGCGAACTGGTTGAAAGATGACATAATTTAAGCGCCCTAGACGCGTAGAATGCACAGAATCCACAAGAATCTACAAGAGCTGAACAACAAAAGCTGACATGTTTGTATAGAAACAGAGGTTTATCTTACCCATTATTTATTATTATTCTAGAATTGGAAAAATGTCTGCATATCAAGCACCCTGCAATTAAACAAAAAGACAAAAGATATGTTGGGTTTCACCATGGAAATATGAAAAAGAATGGACACGTATTATTATATGTAGCGTGCTTCACAAAGGAATTTCGTGCGTGCAGTTCTGCGATCGCCGATTGGCTCCCAGCTAGGAAAGCCTGCGGAGAAATAAGAAAAAAGTTAAACCGCTAGAAAGCAATTTGCAAAGACGTATGCGTGAGCGAGGGAGCTGGACTGTAATCGCGTCGTTAGTTTATAGTGGGCGCACTGCGTGAAAAGAATATGCGACGTATGATCAAACGCAATAAGCCACTTCGACATTCCAACTGCGCATGTGCGCAACAAGATTCAACAATGTTTCTCTTGGGATAAACACGGCAGACAAATGCACACAAGGCTATGGGGGACGTGGTAACCGAATCCGCATTTTGTTCATTTTCTTGTGAAATCGAAAAGACGATGGGAAATTTGTTCGAACAAAAGTTTGGCCACACAAAACACCTGAAAACACCAAAACGTAATAACAAAAATTTACTTAGTAACTTTAGAACACAACGATCTCTTTAAATTCGCTGGTACCCCGCTATGCTTTTGCACGCAGTCGCTGAAATGTTCATCTCGAAAGAACAAATCGTCAAATCTCCATGTGTACACGCGCAGCGGGAATATCGAACTGGCTAAGTTAAGTTATAGCCAGAGCTAGACCGAGTTACTGGCCTCTAGTTATCGCTTTTTTAACATTTGGCACTTAGCGCAAAGGGGAAAGTTTGAGGTCTAATGCATGTTGTTATGCCTGGCCCTTCGTGACGTCATTAGCCTCTGTCATGACCTTTCTAAAAGGTCTACGCGTGGAAATATGTCAAAATGGCGGCGCTTACCAACAGCAACACGTGTGTCGTCGATGTCAGAACTTTATGGCTTACAACGGAGCTTTAAAGGCTGTGGCTATTTCGGAAGAATAAACCGTAGGCATAAGGCTGAATGTCATCCAAAACCGTAAAATTACGACAGAGAAAGAAACAGCGACTGAAAAAATGGTCAGTTTGTGAAAGTGTGCTGCGCTATATACGTACGTGCGTAGCTATAGCTGTATATACTTCGACGTTTACATTGTTTATAAACATGTTGGGCCGACTTTCCTCATGCAATGTTGCCAAACTTCTTTATTTTTGACAAAATGCAAATTCATTGTACCTTTACAATGTTAATGTTATTAATGCTTGCTATTTGCCCTCTGTTAACAATTTATTTAGGTGTAAGCTTAGTCCGAAAAAACCCAAACAGTGGCGTCCAGAAATTTGGCACACAATCGACCGAGTGTTCCCTAAGTCGCGGTGGCGCGCAATTGAATAATTCTTGGAAAATCCAAGTTTAATATTTACGAACTTCTTTTAATTGTCGTTTATGACCCATGTAAGGTTTCAGTCGATAAAAGGGTAAAATATTACTAGATTTCACAGGCGTCTACATTTCAATGTGACAGTATTTAAAACTGGTTGGTTTTTAAATTAACTTTGCAGGATCAGGAATGTTGAGGTTTAACGTCCATATAGTAATTATGTGAACCAAGTGCTTGTGTGTAAGGCTACATACAAAAAATTGATTGTTTCTCATCAGCGGTCAGCGGCCGGGCCAATTTTTCGTGCCGGGTGGATATTTGTTTATATTTTATAAACAAAATATAAATGTACCGGACGCCCGAAAATTCCGAGATTTTTAATTTTTAAATTTTGTATATACTGTAAAATCACGCTGTTGAAAGCAATAACAGTTAAAACTCACGCGGGCCAAGTGAATGTTTTTAGTGGCCATACGTGTTCTAGCAGAAGCAAGCCGGAAAAATCTAAATCGACGGCGGACAGGAGATCGGAGAAGCCGAGTATAATAGTAGTGAGAACGGTGTCTGTGTGCCTCTTTCATTACAAAAACAGGGGTGCTCAAAATAACTGATGGGAAAATAAATCGACTTAACTATATTTTTGTGTTTCTACCAACATTATTTGAGCTTTTATTCTATATGAAATGTGTGCATTGGTCAGTTTTGGAAAGTAAATCAACGAAAACAATTTGTAATTTAGATAAAGAATGCAATGTCCCAATGAAGTTTTTGTCAACTAGCGCTTTCACCCACACTATGCGAGTGCGCCCACCGCTTGCGCTCATACTATAACTGGGCGCTGGAAAACACCAGACGAGCTTCATAGATTTCTGTGTAGAAAAACGTACGGCATTCTGGGTAGCGTACATGCTCTGCCGCGCAGCTGAGCCACGGAAGTAGTAACCTACGTTCGCAGGTCGCAACACAAATTATCCAATCAGAGCTAAATGCACATCAGCGCTTACCACCAACGCCCGGTTCATCAACATGTACATGTACATGTATGTATATGCGGTAGGCACGAACGAAACCAGCGCGCCTGTAGTTGTTTAGTCAGATACCGGTTTCAAAGATTCGGCGACATTTTTATTCTATAAAATATAAAATATAAAATGCCCTGACGGACCATTTTTTCAAAAGGGTTCTGATGAGAAACAATTAATTTTTTTAATGTAGCCTAAAGCCCCAAATTTATATTTGATGTCAAAAAATAATTAAAAATACAAAAATAATATTGCTTGTACATGTATCAAGTTGTATGAATTGGCCCCAGAATTTGTTTACTGTTTGGCATTCAAATATGGCTTTCAAATAAAGCTTCAGTTCAGTGCCACTGAATTTTTTGTTTTGTTTAAATGTTAATTGGGCCTAACCGGTTTTCTAAGGAGCATAAATACACGGCGGGTCTTTTCAAGTGCAGGAAAGAAAATCTAGTTTTATGATTGGCCATTTTTTATTAAGTATTTCCCCGCAATTCACTAACTATCTGTTGTCTTTTCTCCATTCTCACGGTCGGAGGCTGTTCCACCTATTGCACACGCCGTTGGGCAAAGGGGTAGCCCTCCATTCAATTTGTACAGGGAATTACGTGTTTTCTATATTTTTTTACAGCAATAAAAACATGCATACTTTTTTTCCGGTGTATCGTGGGAGATTTTGTTACTTCATAAAACAATGAAATTTGGAAATATTTCGGTGTAGTGTTTAATAGATATTAGACAATAATTGATTATTTATATTTTTTTCACATAGACCACAACACTATTTATTGCCGCTCATTCCCCTTTGAGTCCAGAGGGGGTGATAACTAACAGCCACCACTGACCAATCAGAGACAAGAAACAGGGCCCGGTGACGTCATCCCGACCGCGAGAATGGTATAGCTACTTACGTTAGTCTTACGCGAGAGCTCGAAAGCCATATTGACAAATTTCCGCAAAACGCCCTCTTCGGTTGATTTTCGTCATTTCATGACAGAGGCTAATGCCGACCGCGAGAATATCCTCCAGGGAAAGACGGCAAGAAGCAATTGCAGAAAACCCCGCAACGCGAGTTATTCTGCAATATATAGTACCGACTGCAAATAACAGACCCTTTCTTTGTTTCTCACCTAATGGAAATTGACTGATGCCTTTTGATACGTTCAGGGTTGAAATGTACGAATGCCAGGTCAGCGAGAGACGTCTCATGTGCGCTGCCATATTGAATATTACAGTAAATGTTGTATAGCGCCCTCAATTTATTTATTTCGTTTTATTTTAACAGGGTAGCCCCTAGCCTTTAAACAAGGCCACATGTCTGATAGACGCCGAGCGACTAAAAAGAGACTAATCGCGAAAACCTGAGTGACGTCAGTGCGAATTGCCCAGACAAGTGGCCTTTATCAATCTGGTTTGGATTTCTTATGTTAACCTTTGTTTCCAACTTGAATCGCTACCTATATGGTAGCGTCCAATCAGCGAACGTATCTCTGCGTGACGTCAGCTTATATTTGAGTTGGATTAGTTCATTTTACAAACAGGGAATGTCCAATCATGTCACTTACAATATTTAGCTCAAATCATTAGTTGCTTCCTAATTTATTGAAATTTTGCATGTAAAATAGATTTAAATGTGATATCTTGTATTTATCATTCATATATTCAACTCAGAAGCAACATTTATTTACGTTTTTTTTACCTTTTCTTACATGCTTTGATATTGAACGAATCACGAACGAAGCCAACTGGGAGATCGCCGTTCTGATTGGGCGTATTGACATGCTAATATGTACTATGAATAATTCATGCCGAGCAGTGAAACCTACATTGCAAAAGGCCTCGTGACATTCGTCACTCGGTCGCGCGTTCACCCCGGGTATCTAGACTCATCTCAGCCGCTTAGCCAGAGTCACGAGGCCTTGTCAAAATGCTTGGTAGCCCCAGGCGCGGCATCAGTGCAGTTATCTAAGCAGGGGCCAATTTCATGGAGCTGCTAAGCACAATAATTTGCTTAGCATGAACATTTGTCATTGGCAAAAACAAGGTTGCAGACCACATTTTTACGAGATTTTTATAGTTTTCGATTGATAATCAGCTGGTTTTGGGCTTAGAATGAAAAACCCGAAGAATTTTGGCTGGTAACCTGTTTTTAATGAACAAGACTTTTTTGTGCTAAGCAAATTTTTGTGATTAGCAGCTCTATGAAATTGGCCCTTGTTCTTCCTGGGGACCCTGGTTTTAAAATACTAAAACAGTACGTGTACAAATAGTTTTAAACAAAAAGCATACATAAAAATGACGACCCAAATTTGTTTTTCAAGTAATTAGTAGGCGGCTCGACTGCGATGTATAATCAGACTTTTTAAAAGAAAACTTTATTTAACCAAAACAAAATGTGTACAATCTTTTAAAAAGACGTACATGTACATCAGCTATATTCAGGATCAAAGGGGCAATTTTATTGAGCAGCTAAGCACAAAAACTTGCTTAGCACAAAACAAACTTGCCATTGTAAAAACTCTGCGTAGGTACAAGCCAATTCCATGTTATATATTATCCCTTTGTCAACCCTGGTCAGCTGTTTTTGTTTAGTAATTAATTAGGTGTGTTCTGTAGATTGCTTGTTGTATGTTTGCAATTTGGCCGAATAAATATCTATAATAAATAATAACAAACAAAGTTCCACCTCATGGGCCTCATTTACATAAATTACCATATTAGGGTGGGAAAAGGTCCATGGTCCAGAATCTTCAGGTCAAGATGCAGTCTTGTTTGCATAATTAATCACCGAATCTGCATATCATAGATCATAGACACTCGTAACGTCCAACGAGCGGGGGTTTCACCCCCCCCCCCCCCCCCCCCCCCCCCCCCCCCCACCCCCCCCTCCCCCCTCCCGCTTATTCGTACTATTGTATACTTTTAAAGAGTATAGTCACTGAGGACCGCACACTCGTATTAACCCATGATCTACTGCAAGGAGGATGTCAAAAAGCTTATCAGTAAAAATGGAAGCTAGGGCATACAAAAAAAATGTTATGTTGGCGTAACCCGACCGACCCTAAAAATACGGCCGACCCTGGATATTTTTTTTCAAGGGACGAAATTTAATGATTAAAATCTATATAAATCTAGTTATAAATACGTTTGAAACAATTTCTGACCGTTTCTCATTGTTGTGTGTGTGGATTGTGTATATATTGAACCTGGACACGCACACAAACGCTATCGTGTATCACTACCGGCTGAAACAATTAGAAAACACATCATTTTCATTGCTGGGAGGAAAAAAAAAAAAAAAAAAAAAAAAAAAGAATCCCGACCTACCTACCCTATTTTGGGGGGCCCGTTACGCCAACATAACATTTTTTTTTGTATGCCTAGTGTTGAGACGAACATTTTGTAGCATACTTAAGTTGGGAGATGACGAAGCCACACCCTGTAATTTAGGATAACATGAGTCCATCGGTGTAAATGGGAAGACAGTTTTTGCATCTTGTGTTGCATTGGTGATTTCTGTGGCGACATAATTTCTGATATTATTGTCAGTAATGTGAACAGTACGCGGGAGTGGATTTCTTTTAACAGGGTTTCCAAGGAGAAGATGTTAATAATTTGTGTTTAGTGTTTTCCTAATTCATAAGGGGTCCGATGATGTGAACTGTACACGCTTGATATGTACACGCTTGAAACTGATGTGTTGAATCAACATATTAAACAAGTTAAACCTTTGGACACTTGTATTTTCAGTGATTGTTTATAATTAAGTCTCTCCAAGCCATCTCAGAACCCATCTTAGATAATAAACTAGTAGTCTGTGATATTCGTCAAACTTTACTGAATACAATGTACTCAATATCAAGCCAAAATTATGGTAATGTTTGAGTGGGTCACAGGACACTGTGAAATTAAAGGGAATGAACCAAGCAAAAACGGCTACCAGTACCAATAAACATGTCAATATCCCTCTGTCAGATACAAAGAGAAAACATACACTTAACATGAACTTGAAGAAAAATGGCAACAACCTTGGACAGAAACTAATTGGTTCAACCAAAGGCCAAGCTGCATTTCAAGTCTTGTGGCCTTCCACGATGGACAACAGTTATTCTTCACAGACTTAGAGTTGGCAGAAATTAACTTGAAGGGCTTTCTGCCTTTTATTTCTCTATCAAACGCGTCGGGGAAACAGATGAAAAGTGTGACACCTGTAAACCGTTATGAAGCGTTTTCTCATCGAGTGCAAAAAATACCAAAACGAATGGATCTACAAAAAAACCGTCGACTTTCAAATAAATGCCCAAATGACGGTAGAGAAACTATTAGAGAACATCAAAATGTTAACGAACTAATTAATTTTATCCCAAAATGTAATATCAATATTTAATTTACAACTCCCTAATATAGAATGAGCATTTCTGTGCGATCTCAGCATGACACGTGCACCAATCAAATATATATATTTTTTTTTTATTTTGAAATAAAAATAATAAGAACCTATCTTACAAATATTAAAATTATTTCATGATATTCCTCACCACGTGCGTGACGTGTCACCAGGAACAGTTGTGATTGGTCAGTGTACATTGGAGCGTTGTTGGAGGCGTGAGCTTGAATCTCTGAGTCTGATTCTGATTGGTCAAAATTGGCAGCATCTTAATATTTATATTCATGATAAATGATCTCACGTCGCGAATTGCGAACAATGCAAACGTGATCGGCGGCTTCCGCAATTTTGTTCCCCACGTCTAATCATGGAGGGGTGGTCAAGTGGAAATTGTTTGCTCCATTGTTGGCAAACTTTGGCAACTTTCGCGTGAGTGCAACGCGTGCCGTCCTTATTTAATTCTAAAACTTTCTTAAAATTTTAAAACTTTCTTATTTCTAATAAGCTTTAAATTTGTATTTTTAAAATAAGTATAGTTTCAATTAACAGTGCAACAATGTGTAGAAATATTACCAGTTAATTTAAAAAACAATGAGGAAGAATCAAATAAAATTGGTACAATCGGCTCCATAGGTTTGTGCACACAGTTTCAGATTTGTTTGTCATCCAATTCCATGAAAATGTCGATAATAAGCTTTATTCTTGGTTTGGTTTCAACAGGTTTCAACACCAACTGCAATCTAAAAATCTAAATATAAACTTTAGATTATAAGAATGTTCAGTTTGTTCAAAGTGTCTGTTCTGAGCTTCCGTACATACTCATCCGGCCGTGTCTAGTATCTGCCTCGCCACAACGTTATGATATGAAAAATCACCGCCGTTCTCCAGATTAAATATGGCAGTGCCACGTGCTTTTCATGCGCGTCATATGGAGAAATAGTACATTGTGCACGCTGCATTATTGAACTGAACAGGTATCACAACGTGGCTATTTTGAGTTGAAGTAAGTACTTCAATATTGCTTTAAAAATAGAAAACTTGACTAGATTTCCACACCTACAATTTTCTTACATTTACCGAGTATAGATAGGTTTCAAATTTGAAACATTTTAAAAGTTTTAAAAAGTGATTTATGCCCATTGAAATGACGAGTATTTGGAACCTGAGTTGAGGCCGCAGCCCCGCGCGCCACTCATACGGAATACAGCGCGTGCGGAGCACCCCGCCGCGATGATTTGTACATGGGCCCCTCTTTATTTGGTTCTGCTTTCGCGAGTCAAGGATGTTTTTGTGGTTTTTTTTACATTTAAAAATGACATGATCAATCGGAATCAATCTAAAGTTTACTTCTCTTAATTTTATTGTTTTAATTGTTTTCAATTTTTAGTTTCTACGCTGCACATTCAGTGCCTAGAAAATGTAATTTTCTTGCACATTTTGCTGTTTTGTACGTCATGTTTGTCTTGCAAATGCAAATTTTTCAAATCAACAACAGTTTTGCACATTTTGTACTTTGCGGTGATCGCCATTTTTTATTTTGTAAATTACAGAATGCCCCGCCACTCGAAAATGGAAATCTTCGAAAATTATGCACCTATCATTATCAATTCTATGTCTATGATGCACCCTCAGACCCTCGGGGGGAGGTGCGATTTTGGAGTCGCATGATGCACCCGTACGTCATCTTGACGCACCATTCTTGGAAAACAATGACGCACATAAGTCGCGACGAACAAAAGTCGCGACATGAAGCGGGGCACTGCGCTGTGTGTATGCACGCACGTCGGGCGTGTGGCCGCGCCGCGTCAGCTACTTTGGTTTACTGCTATGGCATGCTACGGTTAATAACCACAGCTGTACCGTATGTACCGCATGTATATGGAAATCATAAGTAAGCAAAGCGGCTGCATTGACGCTGTGTTATTCTCAATGTAATTCTTCCATTACATAGTCGAGAATTCGGATGCAACTGGTACCTTTTCTGTTAGATATTTTACGTGCTTGTCCCAACTAGGAAGGGCTCGCGCACGCAATATCTCGTGTTCTTGTGAAAAGGACGACGCGACGTAGGACACCTAGACTTCCACTTTTCGCGAGGGGAAAACTATCGATGTTACTTGTTAGTGTAAAATGTTGATAAAGTTGTTTGCGGTCGGCGATTCTGACTAACAATGATCAGAGGTCGATATGGTACAATTTTATTTTACTCAACAAGCACACAGTTTATTCGCCGCATTGACGCATGGCAATGGTTCGAAACGGACGCACCTTGACACACCAAGATGTGTTCGTGATGCACCTAAATTGCACTTTACGCACCCCCATCGTCCAGTTTTGACTGAACATTATGGAGACAACATGACGCACCTCCCCCGGGGTCCAAGGGTGCGTTATACAATTGATAGGTGCATTACCCCACAAATTTCGGACTGCAGTCCGAACTAACTAGTAACAATCAACAATTTAACAAGAAACCCCCAGCCGTGTTCCGTCTCAACTAAAAATAGGCTAGGGTAAAACTGAGTACATTTGTAGCTATTTCTTTAAATAAATAAGAAAAAATTGTTCCATCTGATTTAACATGAGAGTTGGATCCTAAACATTATAAATGTTAACATGAATATATACTTGTTTGCAGCATAAACATTATAAATGTTAACATGAATATATACTTGTTTGCAGCATAAACATTATAAATGTTAACATGAATATATACTTGTTTGCAGCATAAACATTATAAATGTTAACATGAATATGTATTCGTTTGCAGCATAAACATTATAAATGTTAACATGAATATGTATTCGTTTGCAGCATAAACATTATAAATGTTAACATGAATATGTATTCGTTTGCAGCATAAACATTATAAATGTTAACATGAATATGTATTCGTTTGCAGCATAAACATTATAAATGTTAACATGAATATATACTTGTTTGCAGCATAAACATTATAAATGTTAACATGAATATATACTTGTTTGCAGCATAAACATTATAAATGTTAACATGAATATATACTTGTTTGCAGCATAAACATTATAAATGTTAACATGAATATGTATTCGTTTGCAGCATAAACATTATAAATGTTAACATGAATATGTATTCGTTTGCAGCATAAACATTATAAATGTTAACATGAATATGTATTCGTTTGCAGCATAAACATTATAAATGTTAACATGAATATGTATTCGTTTGCAGCATAAACATTATAAATGTTAACATGAATATGTATTCGTTTGCAGCATAAACATTATAAATGTTAACATGAATATGTATTCGTTTGCAGCATAAACATTATAAATGTTAACATGAATATATACTTGTTTGCAGCATAAACATTATAAATGTTAACATGAATATGTATTCGTTTGCAGCATAAACATTATAAATGTTAACATGAATATGTATTCGTTTGCAGCATAAACATTATAAATGTTAACATGAATATGTATTCGTTTGCAGCATAAACATTATAAATGTTAACATGAATATGTATTCGTTTGCAGCATAAACATTATAAATGTTAACATGAATATGTATTCGTTTGCAGCATATTAGTGTTGGATTCAAGATTTCTGACCATTGGACCTGAAGTAAAACAAGTTCTTTGGGGGAGAATTTGACTGCCTGTGACAGTATTTGTCCCAGAGCACGTGCTGCAATCCACTAATCGTCCTTTAGCGATGGTCAATTTCTGACTCGCTCGCAGCCTCTATAGTCAGAAATCGACCTTCGACACACACTTGGCACAGACGTGGACCAATCACAAAACACAAGTCCGTTAAAGTTTCACAAGAGTGGCATCAAGTGACTCAATATTCTTATTGGATCTCAATCGTACTGTCAAAGTAGTCAAGGTTTTTTGAACTATTATATTTATCATAAATTTCACCAGTAGCTGATGCCAAATTAATTTTCAACCAACTGACGTTCAAGGACAGGTGTTATAGGTTTTCTTCACTTATTCATCCGTTTAGTCACAAGCGGTCAAATTTTTCACCCAGGCTAAAATATCCACTCTTAGTCTTACCCTAGTTGGGATCTCCCAATTACTTCGTCCCTAGTTGGGATCATGGCTGTAGTTGGGGTGTAACAATTACACAGCTACAAAAGTAGGCCCTAACTTAGGTGGAAGGGTGGAGTGGAGGGCCAAAAGAGGGTGGTATTGTATGTATCGGTAGCGTAGCACAGTAAAGTTGCAGCGAGATTAGTGCAACGCAAAGCTAACCAGCCAAGTTATTAATCATTTTTAAAGGGGAGTTTTCTTCAACATTTTGTACCTGAGAGTAAAGCCACATCATGACACATGGTTTTAAATTAAAGACTAAAACTAGACTTATACATGTCCATCATTTGTCCATCTCTTTGACCAGACTGATCTCTTCAGTGGTCTGATGTACATGGTTCTTTTGACACGATTTACTGACTCGGCACTAAGGCATTAAAAAAAAATATTATGTTGGCGTAACGGGCCCCAAAAAATAGGGTAGGTAGGTAGGGATTTTTTTTTTTTTTTTAATTTTTTCCCCTCTCCTCCCAGCAATGAAAATGATATGTTTTCTAATTGTTTAAGCCGGTAGTGATACACGATAGCATGTCCAGGTTCAATATATACACAATCCACACACACAACAATGAGAAACGGTCAGAAATGGTTTCAAACGTATTTATAACTAGATTTATATAGATTTTAATCATTAAATTTCGTCCAGGTTCAATATATACACAATCCACACACACAACAATGAGAAACGGTCATAAATGGTTTCAAACGTATTTATAACTAGATTTATATAGATTTTAATCATTAAATTTCGTCCCTTGAAAAAAATATATCCAGGGTCGGCTGTATTTTTAGGGTCGGTCGGGTTACGTCAACATAACATTTTTTTTTTAAATGCCTAACAGCGCGTTGGCAACATGCCTTTAGTGCTGAGTCAACCGCGTCATAAGAATCATGTACATTACTACGCTGGTTGTTTTATGTGCCAGTCTATTTTGTTGTGTTGCATGTTGTTAACCAGTTCGCGCCGGATGACGTATATAAACGCAAATATTTTCCCAGATTAAAAACGGATGACGCATAAACACGCCAAGTTCAAGTTCGGAAATGTATGTCGGCAGCGGGCAAGGCCGGAAATGCGTGGGTGTGCTTCCCGGCACTATCAGCCTGAACACGCTTCGGATTGAGTTTCGTTAAAAATAATCCCGCCCGTGGGCTCGGCGATGTTAAAATAATCCCGGCGCGAACTGGTTAAACACAGTATTGAGAGTCCCAAATGTTTGGAGTAATTGCATGGATTTGTAATTTTCTACTTGCAGGTTTCTGCAAAGCAAGCCGAGGCAGATTTGACCAAGATGGAACGTGGTTCTGGTTCATGTATGTTAAAGTAATAATTGCCCATCAGAATACTTTATACCATGCCAATACTTGGGTATTTAACAAGATTATAAAACACTTGCTTTCAATACTCCCACCGAATATATTCTAAGTACCCTGCCAAATGCAACAGAATGCAACACTGCTTAAACTAATACGTGTCGGCCTTGGTACCAAGTACCTACCCTGCTAAATGCAACAGATTGCAGGACTGGATTCTGTTGCATTGTGCAGTGAACTAATACGTGCCAGCCTTGATACCAAGTACCTACCCTGCTAAATGCAACAGATTGCAGGACTGGATTCTGTTGTATTGTGCAGTGAACTAATACGTGCCAGCCTTGATACCAAGTACCTACCCTGCTAAATGCAACAGATTGCAGGACTGGATTCTGTTGCATTGTACAGTGAACTAATACGTGCCAGCCTTGATACCAAGTACCTACTCTGCTAAATGCAACAGATTGCAGGACTGGATTCTGTTGCATTGTGCAGTGAACTAATATGTGCCAGCCTTGGTACCAAGTACCTACCCTGCTAAATGCAACAGATTGCAGGACTGGATTCTGTTGCATTGTGCAGTGAACTAATACGTGCCAGCCTTGATACCAAGTACCTACCCTGCTAAATGCAACAGATTGCAGGACTGGATTCTGTTGCATTGTGCAGTGAACTAATACGTGCCAGCCTTGATACCAAGTACCTACCCTGCTAAATGCAACAGATTGCAGGACTGGATTCTGTTGCATTGTGCAGTGAACTAATACGTGCCAGCCTTGATACCAAGTACCTACCCTGCTAAATGCAACAGATTGCAGGACTGGATTCTGTTGCATTGTGCAGTGAACTAATACGTGCCAGCCTTGATACCAAGTACCTACCCTGCTAAATGCAACAGATTGCAGGACTGGATTCTGTTGCATTGTGCAGTGAACTAATACGTGCCAGCCTTGATACCAAGTACCTACCCTGCTAAATGCAACAGATTGCAGGACTGGATTCTGTTGCATTGTGCAGTGAACTAATACGTGCCAGCCTTGATACCAAGTACCTACCCTGCTAAATGCAACAGATTGCAGGACTGGATTCTGTTGCATTGTGCAGTGAACTAATACGTGCCAGCCTTGATACCAAGTACCTACCCTGCTAAATGCAACAGATTGCAGGACTGGATTCTGTTGCATTGTGCAGTGAACTAATACGTGCCAGCCTTGGTACCAAGTACATACCCTGCTAAATGCAACAGATTGCAGGACTGGATTCTGTTGCATTGTGCAGTGAACTAATACGTGCCAGCCTTGATACCAAGTACCTACCCTGCTAAATGCAACAGATTGCAGGACTGGATTCTGTTGTATTGTGCAGTGAACTAATACGTGCCAGCCTTGATACCAAGTACCTACCCTGCTAAATGCAACAGATTGCAGGACTGGATTCTGTTGCATTGTGCAGTGAACTAATACGTGCCAGCCTTGATACCAAGTACCTACCCTGCTAAATGCAACAGATTGCAGGACTGGATTCTGTTGCATTGTGCAGTGAACTAATACGTGCCAGCCTTGGTACCAAGTACATACCCTGCTAAATGCAACAGATTGCAGGACTGGATTCTGTTGCATTGTGCAGTGAACTAATACGTGCCAGCCTTGATACCAAGTACCTACCCTGCTAAATGCAACAGATTGCAGGACTGGATTCTGTTGCATTGTGCAGTGAACTAGTACGTACTAGCCTTGGTACCAAGTACCTACCCTGCTAAATGCAACAGATTGCAGGACTGGATTCTGTTGTATTGTGCAGTGAACTAATACGTGCCAGCCTTGATACCAAGTACCTACCCTGCTAAATGCAACAGATTGCAGGACTGGATTCTGTTGCATTGTGCAGTGAACTAATACTTCCCAGCCTTGATACCAAGTACCTACCCTGCTAAATGCAACAGATTGCAGGACTGGATTCTGTTGCATTGTGCAGTGAACTAATACGTGCCAGCCTTGATACCAAGTACATACCCTGCTAAATGCAACAGATTGCAGGACTGGATTCTGTTGCATTGTGCAGTGAACTAATACGTGCCAGCCTTGATACCAAGTACCTACCCTGCTAAATGCAACAGATTGCAGGACTGGATTCTGTTGTATTGTGCAGTGAACTAATACGTGCCAGCCTTGATACCAAGTACCTACCCTGCTAAATGCAACAGATTGCAGGACTGGATTCTGTTGCATTGTGCAGTGAACTAATACGTGCCAGCCTTGATACCAAGTACATACCCTGCTAAATGCAACAGATTGCAGGACTCGATTCTGTTGTATTGTGCAGTGAAGTCCTGACCTAGTCTTGGTACCAAGTAAGTACGTGTATGTACTGGTACCTCCCCTGCTTAATTTAACAGATTTCATCAGACCAGAATACATGCCTTGCCTGCTAAATGCAACAGCGTTTTACCATTGATGCATTCCGTTGAATTTAGCAGGGTTAAGGTAAAGCTTAATTTAACCCTAACCCTTCTCAATCATCCTCATTTGGAACAATGAGGCTGAATGGCAAAAGGTGCTGGATGATTTGGGGGGGATACATTGTGCCAAGTTGAAATTCAGAAATGAGCATTTCTAATATAATTGGAGACTCAATTTTTTATAGCATATATCATTCAAGAATCTTCGATTGTTCCACGTGTACAAAGTGATCATATTTGAAACTGATTTTGTGTTTACTTGATAGCACGTGGAGGTGGAGGTTGCTACAATTGTGGCAAGCCAGGCCATTTTGCGAGAAATTGCTCTAGTGGAGGCTCTGGTGGAGGCTCTAGTAGAGGCTCTGGTGGAGGCAGTGGTGAGTAGCTATCTGACATGCATGGAACCAAACAGGCCCCTGTAGCCAATTTCTTATTTCTTGTTTCTGACATTTCCATAGTTCAGCACGCATGCGCCGGGTCCGTGCCTTGCCGTGCCGTGCCGTACCTTGCCGTGCCTTGCCGTGCCTTGCCGGGGCTTTGCTGTGCCGTACCGTACCGTGCCGTGCCGTGCCGTACCTTGCCGTGCCGTGCCTTGCCGTACCTTGCCGTGCCGTGCCTTGCCGTGCCTTGCCGTGCCTTGCCTTGCCGAGGCTTTGCTGTGCCGTGCCATGCCTTGCCATGCCTTGCCGTGCCTTGCCAGGGCTTTGCTGTGCCGTACCTTGCCGTGCCGTACCTTGCCGTGCCGTACCTTGCCGTACCTTCCCGTACCTTGCCGTACCTTGCCGTACCTTGTGTGCTGAACGACATGCTGTACTGAGGCATGCTTTTTGTTTTGTTGTTACAGGAGACCAGACATGCTACAAGTGTGGCAAGTCTGGTCATATCTCAAGGCAGTGTCCCAGCTCCAGCAGTACTTTCTCTAACAACGCTGATAAGTCATGCTACAACTGTAGACAGGTGGGCCACTTATCCCGTGATTGCCCCGATGGTAACTCTGGTGGCGGCGGGGGAGGTGGTGGCGGCGGCGGGGGAGGTAGCTTCAAAGATTGTTACACCTGCGGTAAGAAGGGCCACATTTCACGTGACTGCCCTGATTCTTCAGGTGGCAACCAATGCTACGGTTGTGGATTGACTGGACATATCCGTGCTGATTGCCCAGAACAATCTAAATCAGGTAATGCTCCAGCCTATTTCTCTCTACTTTCCATCTTGTATTTAAGTCCTAGCCAGGCTAGTTAAGGGCAGTTTGACCTGACATTTTGCAATATCTAATGAACTGCTCTTACACTATTTTTGTCTTGGTTTCCAGCATCTTAATCTTATGTACACAAACGGGTCGGTGTAGCAATATTTGCTACATTACTAATTTGCTGAAATACTAACCCCACAATCCATCCTTTTTTAAATTTAAGGCAAAAGCAAATGTTGTATTTCGCTGTCAAGTTATCAACATCCTACAGGCTAAGACGTAATGTTTCCTTTTTTTCTTCTTACGTACTGACTTAACAAACTGTTTTATAACCCTAACCACCCCAAGCCCATCAAAACTCCAACTGCAGGTTTTGTTAGGTTTTTGCCAGGTTTGGTACTAAACGGTAGCATCTTGTTGTTGGACTTTGTTTGACTCCGTACAAAGGGCCCAGTGAGATCCTGTTGAATTCTGTAAAGTTAAGGGAAGAAAGGCGTGAAACTTGTACAAATGTATGTTGGAGTTTGGGGGAATGCACAGGCATTTATTTGGGGGTGATTCTGGCATTTATTTGGGGGTGATCTCAGGCTTGTCACAGCACAGTTCCTGGTCACCTGTAGGTTTGATGTGTACACCCCGTGTGTCCCCACTTAAACACGGCCCAACACACCCAACCAATGGCCAGTCATCACAGCCCTGATCCTGAACACAGAACAATGCACAGACCAATCTGTACCACAAGTTGGAGTTTGGCAGGTTTAGTACCGTTAGGTTCAGTACCAATAATTACTGAACCTGTGTGCAGTTGTTGAAGTTGTTAGGTTTAGTATGCTTTCTAGTGCTACAGCCTAGGTGGTTATAGTGTGCCACCCTATGTCACTTTAAAAAAATGAGTTTCCAATTAGTGGTGGGATTTAAAAACAAACCGATTATTCAAAACCAACCAAACAAAAATAAAGGCTTCATTTTGTATGATACAGCTTAAGAAAACAACAGGTCTCTGATTGTAACTGCATTCTTTAGCCTGCCCATTTGACGTGATTGATTTATTAATTTATCAAAGAGTTACTATACATTCCTCCCACATTACAACTCTGGGGTGTTTTGGTAAAGACCCAATGGTCACTGAATCATCCCCGCTATACCCAGTCATTGCGGCACCTCACTCATTTACTTTTGTTGGCAGGATTGTGAGCTGGTTGAGAACTTCCGGTGAAACTAAATAATTGTTATTTGGTTTCAAACAAATTAAGATAACCGGAATTTAAAATTTGATTTATTCCACCACTATTTTCAACTAAACATCCATGTGTAATCTTTAACCTAATGCAAATTTAAGAGGAGAGAATTGATTGTGATTGTTTTCTGGGCAGGTGGAGGTGGTGGTGGAGGAGGTGGAGGTGGTGGATCATCAGGCGTCACTTGCTACAAGTGTCAAGAGACGGGTCATTTTGCTCGTGACTGCCCATCTGCTGGCAACTCTGACGACAGAGGTGAGATCCTTACATCCAGGGTTCTAGCCACGGTGGGCGACGCCGGCACAATTTTTTATTTGCCTGCTAAAACCTAACAGAGTCCAACTTTGACTCTACTTTTTACTACTTTTGATTTTACTGCTCTATCCAACGCAGTTGTTGGGTACCTGAACATATAAAATGACTCGCCTGCTGAATCTAACATGTTCCAAGAGAAATATCAACTGGTTGGATCTTGTTGGAATCAGCAGGGTTAGGGTTAAAATTCAGGCATTGATGTACCGTACACATCTGGCTGTAATGTTCAAAGGCAAATGGTAATTGGATCCTTTCATTTTGTGTGTAGTGTTCATCCATTCCTAAAGGTTAGTTATTGAACCTGTATATTCTTAATTAATCCAAGCCTTTTTTATGTTGTAGCTTCATCAGATGTAACCTGTTATCGCTGTAATAAGGTTGGTCACTTCGCACGCAGTTGCCCTAATGAGGAGGAGCAGAAATGTTACCGGTAGGTATCAACTCTGAGAATTAAAAAGTGTGGTTGAAATTGTCTATTTTGTGGCCAGTGCTGGTGGTCAGTGCTGGTGGTCGCTATAGTGGTCGCTATAGTGGTCGGTGCTGGTGGTCACTAGTGGATAGTGCTGGTGGTCACCAGTGGATAGTGCTGGTGGTCACCAGTGGATAGTGCTGGTGGTCACTAGTGGATAGTGCTGGTGGTCACTAGTGGATAGTGCTGATGGTCAGTGCTGGTGGTCACTAGTGGATAGTGCTGGTGGTCACTAGTGGATAGTGCTGGTGGTCACTAGTGGATAGTGCTGGTGGTCACTAGTGGATAGTGCTGGTGGTCACTAGTGGATACTGCTGGTGGTCACTAGTGGATACTGCTGGTGGCCTCAGTAACTTGTAGTTATTAGGTTTAAACCTGTTCCTTTTTTTATTTTAATTTAACCCTAACCATCCAAAATCATCTAAAATCCTCTTTGCAAAATTCATTGGGGGATTTTGCAGGATTGAGGGAATTTGGGGTTTTTGCCAATGGAGGATAATGCAGGATCCAGGGCCCAATTTCATAAAACGTGTAAGCACCCAAATTTGCTTAGCATGAAAATTTCCCCTTTAAAATAACAGGGTTATAAACCAACATTTCATTTGATGTTTATTGTTTGGGACCGATATTCAGCAGTTTGTTTTGCTTCGGGTGAAATTCACATGGAGTTTTGGCCGATTTTTTGTGCTTGCATGTTTTATGAAATTGGCTCCTGGTCATAAGGCCTAAACTAATGCTGGATGATTCGATTGAGGTTACTTGGGTATTTATCAAATGAGGGTTTTGCAGGATTAACCCTAACTCCCTCACCATTGTTATTGCACAATACAATTCCTTCAAAATCCTCCAACTTCCTTTGTTGTGTAAGGAGTTAGGGTTAAGGTTATTTGTTACTTTGTACTTTCACACTGCTTATGCTCATTCTCCATAGTGCTTCAGTCAAGGTGTAAGTTATATCAAAGGATCATCGCATACCAAGGGTCATGTGTGCAGACCCTTGTTGTAATAGGGCACTTAGCAGCTGTTTGTTCATGTTTGGCTAAACGGTAAATGGTAAACCCACTACAAAATTTTGCAGGATTTAGGCAGTGGTCACCATTAAAACAAACATTTGAGGATTTTGCAGAATTCAGGTAGGGAGTTAGTGTTAACTCTAACATCTTAGGTATTTATTTGGGGTACAGTCCATGTTCACTAGACTACTAAATACTACTCAATTCTTAAGGCCAGTGTAGTAAGAGTACTACATACTACAGTTTACTCAAGTTGTAGTATTAGGTGATGTTAGGGTTACAATTGCACTACAATCAATAATAATATTAATAATAATATCAACATTTATAAAGCGCCTTTTCCTAGGGTTACAAAGCGCTTAGAGAATGACCAAGAAAATACAACAATGACAAGTATAATAACGTAAAACCAAATGGAAAGACCACTGCCAGACCCAGCCCGCAGCACTCAACAAAAGAGCCCAGCGATAGCAACTCAAGAGAAACGATCACTGGTGAGATCAGGGAATGAAGGGCTCTCTAATAAGTCGAGCACGACAATCAACTCCCGTTATGGCTTGCTTATCGAGTTTCACTGGAGAGCATGAAACAAAACTATGTACAAAATTTTGACATGGCGTTTGGCAAACTATATTTATGTTAACCAGCTCGCGCCGGTTTATTTATTCAGTAAAATATTCCTGTTTTGATAATGCAACTACAGTCAAACCTTGATATAGTGGCCATCGACGGTGCCGGTTTCCGTGGCCACTATACGCAAGTGGCCACTATAGCAAGTACATGTGTCGCGACGACAAGAACTATTTTAGTCTGTGCGCTCGGTACCGTTTGTATAAAACACGAGTATGAAGTCCAGGAACCAAACAACAGGGGAGATTTCAAAGTCATTTCAAAGTCATTTCTACGGCCGGAGTACACAGGTTTCACGGCAATGTAATTGTACACATTTTATTTGCAGTGGGCTATTATGGGTTGGCCACTGGCCGCGTTACGCAGTGGCCGCATTAGCAGAAATGGTTATGGTATGTTTATGCCAGAATCAAACTGGGACCAAGCAAAGGTGGCCAGTTAAGCCAGGTGGCCGCTGTATCAAGGTGGCCGCAATGGCAGGTTTGACTGTACTACAAGCCAAATTAGCACCGTTATATACATGTTTTTGCCAACATTCTGTAGCCTAGGGCATTTTTTCTCTCTACAGTCGGGGCGTGATATTACGTCAATCGCTACCCGTCATAAAATCTGACGAGTGTATACGTCATCCATGGAGCTACACACTGGGCCGTGTACAAATGTACGCGGTAAAATATACACATTTTTGCAAGCCCAGCTGAAAAGCACCCTTTCAAGAATTTCAAAGGAGACTAAGGAACAATAGTTGGTAAATTTGTCAAGAAATTACTGGACGCAGCTGATAATCCTCGGCTGTATGAATTAAATGGAGACAATGAAACTAGGGTGTTGAATAGCCCTAATCATTGAATATGGCGTACTGTATAAACACGTTCACCGCTTGTATGCCATACATGTCTGTCGTGTATGCCCGTCCTCCGCAGCATTAGCGGGTAACCTTTGGCGTAAATACACGTGAACCGCAACAACCAAGGAAACTTTTGCAGCATATATACACACGTACTACACGGAATTAAACTGCTGTGCCTGATGGATTAATGCGTCATCTGTGGATAGTAAACAATTTTTCCGGGCCTTGCTCGAGACGTGCTTATTCATCATTCGTTTTGAATTTAGGGAAAATGGTGCAGATTTATACATCCTCCGGCGCGAACTGGGTAATATTTTTGCCTTTATGTAGTTGGTGATAAGAGTTCGCAACAGTTGTTTATTTGTTCATTTTATTATATTCTTTTCTGTATTTTATTTTACAGATGTGGGAATAGTGGTCATTTTGCCCGGGATTGTGATACAGACTAGACACACCGACAAGTAAATTAAGATGCTAATCTTAAAACTCGCATCTCTAAACAGTGACTACCATCTGTGGGTTGTGTAGTAAAAAAAAAAGTAAAAGTAAAAGTAAAGGTAAAGTATACCAAATGCTGCCTTTTGTTGACTGTTTTGAAGAGGTCAACAATTTGCCTCAATTGAATGGTTATTTGATTTTTCAATCTAACAAGTGATTAATTGCCTTACATTGTGTACGTATTTGCATTACAATTAAATGCAAGTATAGGTTCAGTTGAAGTTAAATATTTTAATTGATGACAACTAACCTCAAGGTTGAATGTCCTTTTGACAATTTTTGTGTTTTGTAAGTTCTATAATTTGTTTAATGTTTTATCAGTCTTGTAAAAAACAATCCATATTTGTCATACTGTTTCATTTTGATAAAGTTGGGAACACGAAAGATTGTTGGCTCTCAAAACAGATTTTGTTGGCATGACGGTGAACTTTGACATACTTCAGTGTTCTGAAAAAGTGTTTGACGATTATGCCTTCAGGTTAAAACGTCTGACAAAGATGGACATTTGTTAGACTGCTCAAACAATTTATAATTCCAGTAGATATAATTTAGTTCCAATTTCTAAGTCCTATTATTTCTTTGAACTTTAAAAATGTTCCATTGACGTTTCTTTAATTCGTGCATCATAAAGTCTTCTGTTTACATTGTACATGTCTGGGTGTTGAAGAATTGGTTTAGATTTTTCCTTTGCTGTTTGATGCTCAAATGTCATTCATTCGTTTACATTCGTTCTCAAAGATGTTTGTTTCCCAAGAAAAAGTGTATTCTGTCTGTTAAAATGCTGAAAAGATGCTAAGGGTAATGAAGTACATGTACCTTGTTTTAATAGTAATATGGTTTGATCGTGGCATTGTTTTCATGAGGACAGGGGTTGATTGTAACAAAGCACTACTATTTTATAAAATGGTATATATTAAGGGAATGTACATTACCCTAAAACCGTGGTCATTCTATTTCTAGGCAAATGATTAGTGGGTCGACAGAAAAGGAGCCCATCTAAAACGACGTCCGTTTTAAAAACTTTGTAAAAGTTCCCAGTGGCTTTGTTTGTGTAACATTACAAAACCAATTGGAATCCTGACAGCAAGGGTTTATCGCATGTCATTCTAGATTGTCTCCATTTGTGTCTACCGTGATAGTGACGCTTTGTGATTTTGTAGGGGATTTATGTGCTACTTACACAATTTTCAATCTGTAATTAAATGTTGCATTGTGTACTAGTAAATGCTTTGGTGTGTAAATAGTATGCATCGTTGTAGTCTTGTCGAATAACAAAGGAACATATGTGTCACGGTTGTGATTCCTTATGACTTGTTTAAAAGTGGCTAAGCCTCGTCTTATGATGGACTTGACTATGTACAAGACCAGCATCTTAAAATATTGGGTTTGGTGAGGAAATTGGTTGTACATGCATTTTCTGGAATAATTGAAGGATTTACAAAGAACATTTGTAATGTACGAATTTAAAGGCGAAATGGATATGTAACTGTTTCTACAATTGAAGAAAGAAGGTTCTGTTCAGTACGTGTACAATAAATGGAACGAGAGTTGGCTCGAGTGCACCTTTGTTAATACTTAATTAAATCATTACAGCAAATGTTACACCGACATGTTTGAAGGTTTGTGTTCGTCCCAGACAAAAATGAAACGTCGGGAAATTGTACGTTCAGGGAACCAGTCTAGCTCGCTTGTACCTGTTCATTTCGATTGCTAACAAATTATGAACTACATGTATTAAAATGTTGAACTAACTGAATATGGTAATTTGGGAATAGTATTTGGAAAAAGACAGTTTTTCTCAACTCGGATCGGCTGACCAGCGTTAAAAATTACCACTTTTCTTGAAAGTGCCATAATTGTACAAGATACTTTAATTAGACTCGCTATTCACCAACAGTCCAAAAAGCTCGAGTTTTAAGAGTCCGAAAAGTGACCCTAGAAACTCATTCTACACGAGAATAACAAAATGCCAAGTTTTTAAAGGATGGTTCTATAGATGTTTATACATATATCCTACTTTTAACCAGTTAGCACCGGGATTATTTTAACATCACCGAACCGACGCGCGGGATTATTTTTAACGAAACTCAATCCGAGGCGGGTTAAGGCTGATGGTACCGGGAAACACACCCATGTATTTCCGGCCCTGCTCGCTGCTGACGGACATTTCCGGCCTTGCTCGTGGCGTGTTTATGCGTCATCCGTTTTGAATCTGGGGGAAACTTTGAAATTGTATACGTCATCTGGCGCGAACTGGTTAAATAGTCTTTCTGATTAACATAATTTTGTTCAAAACGCGTTTTGTAACCCAATTTGGCAATTCCAGGACATACTACCCCTTTAATGCAAGTTACTCTATGGTCACTCGCATGTCATTTACAAGCCACCGTATTTGCATGAGCGACGCTCTTTTTTTTCTGGAGCACGTCGTCGCGTCGAGTGCCGTGTGCAAAACACGTGCAGTAGATGGGACGAGTTTTCAAAACAAGGTGAAGTATGTTACATTTTGGAATACATTATTACCGAGTATTTTAATAATATTACCACAAAAATGCATGTACTGTTTATACTTTATTTATTGTACGATGGTATATATAACACTGTTTTGTTTTTGCGTTCTGGTAAAGCTAAATTTTGCAGCATTTTGAGCAGACCTGCGATGTCGCGTCTTATTTTCAAGTTCTTTTATTAAATTTCACTGTGCATGACATAGGGCCCAAATATGGTTTCGATCCAACTCGGACCCAAACCAACTCGAACCCATGCCAACTCGGACCCACTACCAACTCGGACTCATCATTTCATTTGACAATGTTTGGCAAATTATTTGTGTACCGAGCTTTATTTATTTGTCCATTACAAAAAAAATATTATTGATTAGAAATTTATTTTGTGTTTTCGTTGCATTTAGAATTATTGTACCGACAGGTGAAGACTGAAGTATAATTTAAATGTTTTTTTTTTCAACCTTTTAATTTTTTTCACATCACGTTTTCATTTTGTTTTCTTCTGTCAACAAAATTATCCTTAAAATAAATTAAATAGACAAATCAAAACTAAACATGTATTTAAAAAACTAAAAATGTAAATAATTACGTAAACTTAATCAGCCCCTAGCCCTACATAATGATAATGGTACATAGAACAATTGTGACCCAGCACGAGTAAATGAGACACTTTGAGGCAAAAATGAAAATTGAGATTTTGATTTCATCATTTAAAGCTAAACAAGCTTTAAATGATGAAATCAAAATCTCAATTTGTATTTTTGCCTCAAAGTGTCTCATTTACTCGTGCTGGGTCACAATTAGTAATTACAACAAATTACAAGCACCTGATATAAACGACACACAATTTGGATCAAGTATTTTTTAAAGATAAGTAATTCGTGGACGCCGTCTTTTTATAGCGGAAAGTTTTCTTTGATGGAAAGCTGGCTAGCTACGGCGTGCCTGTGTAAGTTGAGTTTTTGTTTTGTTTTATACGGCAAAAATTAATCTCTTGGTGTTGTGTCCAGCCTATGTCAGTATGAAGGAGTTATATTATGATTCACCGACAGATCATGTAGGGCAAATTGATACTTTTTACAATGCAGCTAAAGTTTTCAGTTGCCTGAAGAAACGCGTATTGAAATTAATGTGAGTTCATTTTGCGAACTGCGTTCATATTTTGACATTTTGACATGATGACATTTCTGTGACATTTTTTAAATTCGATTGGGTGTTGTTTGTTTGTTTGGTTCACACACAAACTACAGAATAAATAAGGAAAATGTAAAACGAGGGGGGCCTACATTTATTCGTGTGTGTGAGGAATGAGGGCAAAATAAACGCAGCACTGATTGCAGATGTTGAGCGCATTTTTTAAAAACGCGCATTTTTTAAATTTGCGCGCACAAATTTTAAAAACTGCGGGCGGAGATTTATTTTGTTCAAGTTTGCGCGCACAAACTTAAATTGCGCGATGCGGTCAACAACCAAGGCAAATACTGACACGAACTACACGGTAGACACGAGTTTTACATCGGCGTCAGCGCTATCCGCTAGTAGGGCGCGGAATCCACGTGTCGCGTCGTTTTCAGCACTCGGCAGATGAGTATGCGTGGCGGTGTGGACGGTAATTCTGTCCCCCGGTAAAATTGTCAGGGGGGGACAGAATTACCTAGGTAAAAGTGTCCCCCTAGAGCCGTTAATTCCGTCCCCCTCCAGTTTATTCTGTCCCCTCTCTAGGTAATTTTGTCCCCCAATGTTCCACACATAAGTGGTTATTTTGATGTTATTTCAATGAAAAGCCCACATGGTATTTATTATTTGGACTTCTGTTCCCTTCATCGATTTATCAAAATAGAAATAAAAATATAAATAACTGTATTAATTAAATCAACCGATCTACGTTTCTGCGCGAAAGGGAATTAGCGGTAATCAGTATTTTTGAGAGTTTTGCAGAGGACAACATTTCTCTGACTTAACAACAAGCCTCACACTAGGAAGGGAAAAGGGCGAACATATTGTTGCTTTCCTGAAGGGGAGGAGACTGCCTAGTCTGGTTTCTTCAGGCTTACGAGCTACAGTGCCTTGGGCGCTTTTGAGGAATCCTCGGTTTCATTGCCGAAAAAGAAATAATAAAATAATAGTACTAGTACATGTACTACGACTACATTCAAGAATTTTGTAAAGCGGAGGGGCTTCCAGGTTTTAAGTTTACCCGCTCTCGATCTTCACAATGGATGTTCTTTGCACACCTGCAATTAGTGTAGTAATGTCAATATCATATCGTTTGGATTGACCTTTAAATATATTCTGTTGTCATATCACCTGAGATTCTGTGCTTCTACATTTTACTAATTTTGGCTTCAAGTTAGGTCATGTTTGGCTTGACAACTTCGCGTGACATTGAATATCATACTGTTTCGGCTGTCTGGGAAAATGGCAAGCTTCCCAAGAAAAAAGGCTGCTTGAGAAGCAATCTTAATTTGCATAAGCACCCCCCAACAAACAAAAACTACATGTATGCCTATAAGTAGGCTTAAATTTATTTGTATGTATTTTTATTACACTTTTTCACTGGCAGACGACCAAAAACATAAGGAACAGGCAGTTTAAGATTTGAACAAAAAATATATTGATTCCTAAAAAAATGAGGATTAAAAGCCACTGTAAAATAAATATTAAGAATATTCAATATTAAGACCCCTACAACATTTATCTTTTCAATTTTACTATAGGGTTGACTGAGTTGATTTTGTTTTTTATATTCCCTCCCGATCCCCCAAACCACCCCTAAAATTATCATCAGTCCCTTGGTCGCGCCCAAGCCTGAAATATATTCATGCCACCATGTAAAATAGACACACACGTTAGTATTTTTGTAGAACCAAATCCCTGGAGTTTGAAAACGCAAGTCTCAAATGCTCGATCTCCACAAATAATTTATATTTTTGAAGACCACATGGATTTTTCATTCAAAATTATCTGAGAGATCACAAACTAACGAGCTCGCGCATTAATTCACAGTGAATTGGACTTCGAGGTGTGCACCCGGTAGCGCCCCACATGTTCAACAGGCAATAGCCTTTTCATTTTTAACAAACCGCCCCGGTACTAGTCTTGGTGCAAGACCTTCTCATTTGTGTTTGATACACGATTCCCGCGAGAGGGCGCTATCGCCTACGAACCGCCTCGGGTCGATGAACCGCCCCTTCTCCCTGAGGCGGTTCGTGGGCGATAGCGCCCTCTCGCGGGAATCGTGTATCAAACACAAATGAGAAGGTCTCGCACCAAGACTACCCCGGTACGGGTATGGCTGGCCAAAAGTTACAAACACTAGCAATTTGTTGTTAACAAATTGTGATGCAAAGCAAAATGTTTGACAAATCTTTCAAAAGGCAAATGCATTCTGTTATTTATTTAATTGTTCCTAATAATAGATTAGACACTGTTTAAACAAATTCTAGCATTTTTACATGCTTGTTTTCACTACATGTACTACCAGCACTCCTGGTTTTCCATACTTTATCCCAGCATCCCTTGAGCGCACGGTTTGTCACAAAGAATTTCGAACTTACAGTTCGTGTGCAACGCTAGTTTACTCAAGTTTTATCACAAAAATATCACTTTAGACAGAAATTAACAAACAGCAGAACGCTACTTTGGCCTTACCCTTTTTACCTTCGGAGATAAAATATAATTCTACGGCAAGTAATTCATGGTGGTGGTCAGAATTATGTTTGAATAATAAAGATCGCGCGATTTTCAAAAAATGCGCGTCAGCTCTTATGCGCAAATTAAAAATTTGTGCGCTCAAACTAAGTTTGCGTGTTTAAAAATTGCGCAACGCGCATTTTTTTAAAAGTGCGCGCCGTCGAAAAATGCGCTCAACACAGACAATGTACTACACAAGCTAAAATGGTTAGTAGGGGGGCACAACATTTTGAATTAAGGGGGGGGGGGGGGTAATTGCTGGGTCCGAGTTGGTAGTGGGTCCGAGTTGGCATGGGTCAGAGTAGGTTTGGGTCCGAGTTGACCTGACACCCCAATTATAGCGTTGGCTCGCTGTACAAAGTGATGCCTGTGCTGGGTACATCCATGTTTGTGCACAAACCTATAGAAAGCTCATCATTTTGTACGCATAGCACTCCGACAAAACATCCAAAACATATTCTATATCGACAAAAGAGGTAAAGAATTGTAATACATACGATACAAAAGACACAGCCTAGGGCTAGGCTAACCCCCGCGTGCGAAGGCAAGATGGCGGCCAACGTTTCGTGCTGCATAGAAACGGCTTGTAATTTTGTTTGGTTAATTCTTAACAAATTTTTGTGCAAGAATTACGCGTTATGATGTAGCTTGATGGTTGAGCTACTGTTCTCACTGATGTCATTGATAGAAAGTAGAAACCTCAGTGGCCCCAGAACAGTCCCTGAAATCATCATAGGTATAACTTTCTGGTCTAAGTGTTGTTTTTTGGGGGGTACAAATCGAGAGAAATCAGCAGGGCTCCTTTTCCGTACGAGTAAAAGACAAAACTGTAACTTTTTTGATGTACCATCCACCACATTGAGGGCCTTGAATCGCAGCATGAATCAGTTCCTTTTCTTCTTTTCATTTCTCTTGTATGCTAAGCCTTTTGTCAAGGCCTTCGTGGCTTGGACAGCTTCGTAGAGCCGCGATCTCAAGCGACTGGAACGGGAGACTACGCACGCGAGTGGCGAAGCCACGAGTGCCTTTTTTAACTTGTTTGTGGTTTCTTATGTGTTTCTTTATAATCTTGATTTTTGCTACCTAGACGGTAGCAAAAGTCCAAACCAATCAGAAGCGACGGGTGTCAGCGGGTCAGCATACATTGATTGGTTAATCGATCAGCTCTTTACTTGTTTGCATACAAGTTATGAATAATGCACGTTTCATACTCTATAAATAATTCATCCAAAAAAAACCGCAAACAAGTTAGAAAAGGCCCTTGTGGCTTCGCCACTCGACTAACGCCCGTGGTCTCCCGTTCCAGTTGGGATCGCAGCCACGAAGGCCTTGACAAAAAGCTACTTGTATCCCTCCCCCTGTACTTAGAGTGGCTTCTAGACTTGTTCATTGTGAATATGCATAATAAAGTTTTGTCTTTTTTGTGTGTTGTTTTTAGGCAATTGTGTTAAAGACCAACTGAACCAAGATGTATAGTCAGCAACGAGGAAAGAAAGATGTGAAATGCTACAATTGTGAGAAGATGGGTCATTTTGCTCGAGATTGTCCCTCTAAGGATGACGGCGGTGGTGGAGGCGGCGGTGGCAGGGGTGGTGAAGGGGGCAGGGGCGGAGAAGGTGGCAGGGGCGGAGAAGGTGGCGGTGGCGGTGGTGGTTATAAGAGTGGGAATTACAGAGGTTACAGCAATTCCCGCAGTAGTAAGTAGATTTATTGTGGAATTACAGAGGTTACAGCAATTCCCGCAGTAGTAAGTAGATTTATTGTGGAATTACAGAGGTTACAGCAATTCCCGCAGTAGTAAGTAGATTTATTGTGGAATTACAGGGGTTACAGCAATTCCTGCAGTAGTGAGTAGATTTATTGTGGAATTACAGGGGTTACAGCAATTCCTGCAGTAGTGAGTAGATTTATTGTGGAATTACAGGGGTTACAGCAATTCCTGCAGTAGTGAGTAGATTTATTGTGGAATTACAGAGGTTACAGCAATTCCCGCAGTAGTAAGTAGATTTATTGTGGAATTACAGGGGTTACAGCAATTCCCGCAGTAGTGAGTAGATTTATTGTGGAATTACAGAGGTTACAGCAATTCCCGCAGTAGTAAGTAGATTTATTGTGGAATTACAGGGGTTACAGCAATTCCTGCAGTAGTGAGTAGATTTATTGTGGAATTACAGAGGTTACAGCAATTCCCGCAGTAGTAAGTAGATTTATTGTGGAATTACAGGGGTTACAGCAATTCCCGCAGTAGTGAGTAGATTTATTGTGGAATTACAGAGGTTACAGCAATTCCCGCAGTAGTAAGTAGATTTATTGTGGAATTACAGGGGTTACAGCAATTCCTGCAGTAGTGAGTAGATTTATTGTGGAATTACAGAGGTTACAGCAATTCCCGCAGTAGTAAGTAGATTTATTGTGGAATTACAGGGGTTACAGCAATTCCCGCAGTAGTGAGTAGATTTATTGTGGAATTACAGGGGTTACAGCAATTCCTGCAGTAGTGAGTAGATTTATTGTGGAATTACAGAGGTTACAGCAATTCCCGCAGTAGTAAGTAGATTTATTGTGGAATTACAGAGGTTACAGCAATTCCCGCAGTAGTAAGTAGATTTATTGTGGAATTACAGGGGTTACAGCAATTCCCGCAGTAGTGAGTAGATTTATTGTGGAATTACAGGGGTTACAGCAATTCCTGCAGTAGTAAGTAGATTTATTGTGGAATTACAGAGGTTACAGCAATTCCTGCAGTAGTGAGTAGATTTATTGTGGAATTACAGAGGTTACAGCAATTCCCGCAGTAGTGAGTAGATTTATTGTGGAATTACAGAGGTTACAGCAATTCCCGCAGTAGTAAGTAGATTTATTGTGGAATTACAGAGGTTACAGCAATTCCCGCAGTAGTGAGTAGATTTATTGTGGAATTACAGAGGTTACAGCAATTCCCGCAGTAGTGAGTAGATTTATTGTGGAATTACAGAGGTTACAGCAATTCCCGCAGTAGTAAGTAGATTTATTGTGGAATTACAGAGGTTACAGCAATTCCTGCAGTAGTGAGTAGATTTATTGTGGAATTACAGAGGTTACAGCAATTCCCGCAGTAGTAAGTAGATTTATTGTGGAATTACAGAGGTTACAGCAATTCCTGCAGTAGTAAGTAGATTTATTGTGGAATTACAGAGGTTACAGCAATTCCCACAGTAGTGAGTAGATTTAATGTGGAATTACAGAGGTTACAGCAATTCCTGTGGTAGTAAGTAGATTTATTGTGGAATTACAGAGGTTACAGCAATTCCTGCAGTAGTGAGTAGATTTATTGTGGAATTACAGAGGTTACAGCAATTCCTGCAGTAGTGAGTAGATTTATTGTGGAATTACAGAGGTTACAGCAATTCCCGCAGTAGTAAGTAGATTTATTGTGGAATTACAGAGGTTACAGCAATTCCTGCAGTAGTGAGTAGATTTATTGTGGAATTACAGAGGTTACAGCAATTCCCGCAGTAGTAAGTAGATTTATTGTGGAATTACAGAGGTTACAGCAATTCCTGCAGTAGTGAGTAGATTTATTGTGGAATTACAGAGGTTACAGCAATTCCCGCAGTAGTGAGTAGATTTATTGTGGAATTACAGAGGTTACAGCAATTCCCGCAGTAGTGAGTAGATTTATTGTGGAATTACAGAGGTTACAGCAATTCCTGCAGTAGTAAGTAGATTTATTGTGGAATTACAGAGGTTACAGCAATTCCTGCAGTAGTGAGTAGATTTATTGTGGAATTACAGAGGTTACAGCAATTCCTGTAGTAGTAAGTAGATTTATTGTGGAATTACAGAGGTTACAGCAATTCCCGCGGTAGTAAGCAGATTTATTGTGGAATTACAGAGGTTACAGCAATTCCTGCAGTAGTGAGTAGATTTATTGTGGAATTACAGAGGTTACAGCAATTCCCGCAGTAGTGAGTAGATTTATTGTGGAATTACAGAGGTTACAGCAATTCCCGCAGTAGTAAGTAGATTTATTGTGGAATTACAGAGGTTACAGCAATTCCTGCAGTAGTGAGTAGATTTATTGTGGAATTACAGAGGTTACAGCAATTCCCGCAGTAGTAAGTAGATTTATTGTGGAATTACAGAGGTTACAGCAATTCCTGCAGTAGTGAGTAGATTTATTGTGGAATTACAGAGGTTACAGCAATTCCTGCAGTAGTAAGTAGATTTATTGTGGAATTAGAGGTTACAGCAATTCCTGCAGTTGTAAGTAGATAGGGGGAGGGGGGGGGGGGGCGATCCTGTGGGTCAATGTAGCAAATATCTGATAGTAATTAAATAAAACTTTATTTTTAAATAAAACTTTATTTTTATGTTTTGATTTGATCAACAGACCGTTGTTTTCGATGCAACCGTGTCGGACATGTGGTAGCAGATTGCACCAGCCCAGCCAGTAAGTATTTTATTTCCAAACATTTCCCATATGTACATGTACATCTTCTAAATATAGGATCATTTTTTTAACTGTACGAAGTGGCTATCGTTATGGCAGTCAGTGATGTGATTCCCTGACATACCTGACCTCACATTGACAATAATATTTGAATATCGCTCTTGGAACCAGAACATTTGATAGTCAGGTTCCAAGAGTAAAAGGTCCAGAATATTGTCAATGTTAGGCTAAGCATGCCAGGGAATTGAATCACTGACTGCTGTAACAATAGCCACTGCGTTAACTGTAATATGCAAGTTGAATATACTTGGTTATGTTGAAGAGCTGCTCAGTTTTGGCCTTGTGCAAGGCCATCGTCGTTTATTTGTCCGAAATCCACGCCGCGCGCTACAGTTTTCTTGCACAGTGCAAAAATACATCGCGGAAAGCGACCTCACGCAGCCACTATACAAATGAACTGAATCCGTCTCATAGCCTTGTTTCATTCATTCATGCAAGGTTTTGGGGGTGGTGCTCATTATGCTAATAGCCTAAGTTGACCTTTTAAGTCGTTTTGTTGTTGGTCATGTTGCATAGAAAAAATGCATATTTAGATAGCGGTGAAAGGTCATAACTGCACGCACATACCGGTACATGTATGGGTCATGTATTATAAACGAGTACTTTGTACATGGATGTGTGTACATGTACATGTACATACAGTCGTGAACCACAAAATGATCGAGGCTCGGTATTGTGTTTTCCTTTATTCCTATGTTATACCCAATCCCCATTGCTTTGCGCTTGCACCGTCGATCGAGGACCAAATTTTTCCATTCATACCGCCGACCGAGGGGCTTTAGTTTCCTTTCTTCTCCTTTGTGTCTCGCCCATCGTTCGTTATGTGGTGCCGGAACATCTGTACATGTACAATACATACAGCGTGCTCAAAATATCAGATCAATCGGTTGATTCGCATAATTATAGTGATTTTAACGAAGGCTTTGAGGAAATTCCACGTGTAGCTGTCCCGAGAACTGTCGGGAGTAGATCGGGGAAGGGTCATATCATATCAGTTAAATATCAGTTTTGCTGGCTATTTATTTGCGTGAATGTTGACAATGTTATGGTTAAAACTATATAGTTAAAACTCCATGCAATAACTAACGTAAATGGGTTTTGTGCCAGCTAGCTTTGAGCAGAATGGGGCCGACTGCCTAATAAAATGATGCATTACCTGTCGGCAAATCCACGAAAACAACGTGACCACAAAGAAATGGTTATGCTATAGAATTCAAACAGCACGACAGATCTTCGAACGACATATGACGCTTTCTATAGCCTTTGCCATTTTTTTGAACGTAATGTTGCAAACTGAAGTAAGCCTAATGCTGCATGACGTTGAGATCAACCAAGGTGTGATTGGACACTCTACATATAAGCCCTGCCTATACTTCTGTTTTCGCATACAAGGTCATGCGCTAGAAATCTAGTGCAAAAAAAGAAAAAACATCAGATTTCATGAATGAATGAACTATAGAATGAACCAAGGCCATCGGACGGATCCAGCTGGTTTGTATAGTGGACGCGTGAGGTCGCTATTATCGATGTATTTTTGCACTGTGTATGCTAAACTATTAGACTGTAGCGTGCAGATGGATTTTAGGAGATGGCCTTGCACAAGGCTACTCAGTTGGAACTTGAACCCATCCTCTTGATAAGCTGGCCAGTTTGAATCGGATACAGCAACTGTAACCAAAACCCCTGGTCTTGTTTGATTGAGTTATTAGACTGGGAAAATGTGAATGTTGACATCATTTGATAATGACTGAATAAGATAAGATAAGTTAAGACTTTATTCAACCGATGCAAAAAGTTAAAACTATTGACATCGGAAATTGACTTATTCCTCGAGCTCAAAAATTGTTTAAATATATATTTATATAATAAATACAAATTACACAATACATATATATATATATATATATATATGTTGATTTTCTTTGTGAATGTTGATGTTAAGTTTTGCTTTTCTGTTGACATCATTTGATAATGACTGAATACTCTGTTTTTTTTTTTGTCTCTGTAGATAAATGCTACAATTGTGATGAAGAAGGGCATAATGCAAGTGACTGCCCTCATCCCCAGAAACGTAAGTATGATCCGGGTTCATTAATATATAAAGCCATTCATGTACATTTTTAATGACGAGTTACAGTAGATGTCGGCATTCGCGTAAGTCGTTACACATTTTTGGCTTCTGAGAGTGCTGACAAACTTGTAGCTGGAGTTTACTGTAATTGGGTAGTTTTGTTTTCTAATCTTTGCAAATATTGTATATTACATTTAAGACAAAAAGAAACCTTTGGCCACTACATGTACATATTGAATAGATTGTAACAAGATTCTACAATTCTGGATCAGTCCAAATAGTGAAAACCTCATCAACTTTTGTCATTTTTGTTGTTGTTACAGCAAGAACGGTTGAGTGCTACACCTGCCATAAAACTGGCCACATCTCCCGCGACTGTCCTGAGAACAGTCGTGATGACAATCGCTGCTACAAATGTCATCAGACTGGCCATCTTAGACGCAACTGTCCTGAGTTGATTACCGATGATGAAGATGATCGTGAATGTTACAGCTGTCATCAAAAAGGTCATCTGTCTGGACAGTGTCCTGAAAAGACCTGTCATACGTAAGTCACTCCAGGATGTTTACTAAACCCCAGCTGAGTCTCCGTCTTTGGCTTCGTTCATGTCGTTTGGCAATAGTGATGGAGACAGAGCCTAAGCTGGGGTTTGGAAAATGGCCTAAGTCACGTTGGCTGGGTATTAATGGCTCTGACTATTGTCTGCTGACTGTGTGAGTCGCTGAGTGACTGACTGACTTAGTCAAGAAACATGGGAGAAGAAACACAAAAGAAGGCTGCAGAATTTGGGTGGAAGAACCAACAAAAGGAGATTTAGGCCAAGGGAATGAAAAAGATCAGAGTGGGTACGATCAAAGACAGACCAAGGGGGTAATAACCTGGGTGGGGAACAAACAAGGAAGGGGTGAAACCACAAGGAAAGTGGCAATGGTGAAGATTAAAGGGAATAACTATTAAAGAAATGTGACTGGGGGTAATGGGGGGAGGGGGTTGTGAGGAAAAGAAGTGGGCAACAGAATAACAATGGACGGGAGAAACCAGAGGAGTGAGCACAAATAAAAACAAACACAAAATCCTAGCAAGGGATAAATCTGAAACAGATGACAATAGGAGAAGACAAAAAAATACAAAGGGTTAATAATTTCCTAGTTGGATGTTGAGCCCATATTCAAACTAAACTCCATCATTCTAATCTGGTGAGATTCTAACAAAGATTTATTTGAATCCTGCTTACAGAGAGGACATACTTATTGCATTTATTGTGCATTCTTTATTTGTACACAACCACACCTAATGAAACTACACTTCCAAGCATGTGAAATGTCCTCTTTGAAGCTGATTTGTTTTGGTTTGGATTTTCCTTTTTTTTATTCACTTTCTGTTTACAAAAGTATAACAAAATATCATCTTGTTCTCTTTTGTTCTGGCCTCTTATTTCATTGGTAGTTTACATGCCTGAGTCTTGTCAGTTCAGTTGCAGCGACATGTTTAGATATTGTCATGTGAATTAAAGTGGCAATTTGCTTGACACCTGTTATTTATGTTATCCTAGTCTTTTAATGCTTTAATATTTGTACATTGTAGCTGTAGTCAGCCTGGACACCTGGCTCGTGATTGTCCCGATTCTGGTGAGAAACCTGCCCGTCGTAGCAATGCTGACAAGACCTGCTACAAATGTGGCAAGGCGGGACACATCGCCCGCGATTGCGTCGATTGCGACGAGTGAGACGTCGGGCTGTTAACTTCCTGCGCGCCTCACAAGGCATTTTATCCAGTTACAAGTCAGCAGCATGTCTGATGACAACCAGCAGGCATCAGCCAGCAAACTGGTAAGAACTGGTCCCAACTGGTTCCAACTAGTCTGAGGCAGTTCGCGAAGGCTGGGTGTAGTGTGAGTGTGTGTGTGAGTAGGAGGTGCCTGTGTATCTCTCATGAGTTTTTTTTTCTCAAGTTAACATCAAAGTAAGTATTTCCAGTAGATTAAGTGTTAATCTGTAAGTAAAAAGAAAACACATCTCAACAATTCAAAACAGACATCACACAGATCCAATGAATATTCATATTGATTTAATGAGTATCTAGGAGCAACAATTAGGTAAAATGTCATCAAAACTAAAAATAGCAAAAGTTGCATCCTACCATTAACATCTATTTTGATAAACAGGAAAACGAAAAAATGATCCAAAATAAAACTCAGTACCAGATGTCGAGATCAGGCACGGTGAGTTGTCGGGGAAACCTTTCATGGGAAGAAGAAAGGCTGGAGTTTGTAGGGGAAGATTTGACCATCTTAGGAGCATTTCATGGTTTGAAGAACCTGAATAAATGGGGAGAAATTTGATGAATTCTGAGGAGCCATCACTGATCTATTTGTTGGATGGTGGTGGAGGTTTATGTCTGGAAGTGAAGACATACAGTTGATGTTAGGGGGAGGGGGGGGGGGGGTCTCTGGCGATGGGACGTAATGATGCAGTTCTTTTGATATCATGATCTGTTGTTGATTGTTTAGATGCTGCTTTTCAAGTTAATGTTTAAATTAAGCTAAAGCATGGAGTGTATAAGCATATATCTTCTTTGTTTTCTTTTCTTTCTTTAAGTCGGTAGTTTGAAGTGAAGTTACACATTTGAAGTATTGTAGTATAACAGTTCATGGTACATGTATTTAGATATCATTTAGACAGTCGGGATTATTTTACTCGCAACTGTTCCACATATTATTCCTTTGTTATCTGTTTATACACACGCAGCTTCACCTTACATACGTACTGTGGACATTCCTTTGTCTTCGTGTAGTTAAAAAACTTTGACTAAATACTCATTTTTCTCGCTTCCCCAAAACAAATTTACCCTCAAATTTGGATTCTGGGCCTCTCAGCTGTCCCTTCTATCTTTTCTATATATAACCCTAACCCGTTTTTCCTCTAGCGCTCTTTTTCGGAAACTGAAAAACGGATTGTGGACGTGTGCAAGTCCACAAACCGTAACCTCTTCCCGCATCGTGTGGACCTATATTGTTCGGAGGTCCACAGTGCGTATGCAAGACTAACTCACCAGAGTTGACCCAGAGTTATATCTGCGAGCAGTGTCAATTAGATTTACATTTCAGATGGTACAATGTAATCTAAATCAACATTTTAAAAATCTATTCATTTATTCTGGAAATGAAACCAAAGATTCCTCAAAAGCACCCTAGGCACTGTAGCTCGTAAGCCATAAGAAACCTACAGAGAGAAGACAATGAGAAGAAGGTACAGTTAATAGAGGTGGGAGGAAATTAACCCCATAAGAACATTCTGGGGAAAACGCATTCCTTCAGGCAGGGATGGAAAACCCAATCCACATACATTTTGTATTGGCCCAGGCTAGAAAATCCAAAATCTAAAACCCACAAGTAACATCTAATCTGTGTTTAATTCAGCCTGGTTTTGTTCACGGTGGACCTGCTTATTTCACCTCAAATAGGAAAAAAAATACAAATGTAGTGTGGGTCGATCTCCAGTGACAAGACTATTTGATCCACAGTGGCCGGTTCATACTTCACGCGAAAGCGAATGCGTAGCGAATTTCCTGGCGTCAACAATTTAAGTTTCCCGTTGCCTTAACGAATTCGCATCGCAGTGACATTCGCGTGAACTATAGATTGGCCTTAAGTCTTCTATTTAGTTGATTACTAAGGTTATGAGGTGTCAAAGATTTGTATCTTATAAAAGATTGAACTTGGGTGTTTGGTTTGTCATCTGATGACAAAAAGGTGAAAATATGTGATTGTTGAATCTTGTGGAATAGTTTCTATGACTTGACGCTCCTATGGGGAAGTCACTTTGTGGGCTAGTTGTTCAACTGCACAAAAATGCACACAATGTGCATCTATAGGGATTATTTACCACAGGAACACATGTTCTCAGGACATTTGTGCATATTTGTGCTGTTAAAATGTTGACTGCCGAGCATCACTCCACAGGGCACTCCCATTTGTCAAGCGTTGTACGCATACGCGCATACTTAATGGGTACTTTTTCAGTGTCTATACATGTACGTTAATTTGGAATACAGTACACCAGGTGACACGACATTTTAAGTTTTGCCAATTTCTGGAAAAAACACGGAAAACAAATATTTTCGAACAACTGCCAGCAGCGTATTTGTTGCATTGTCAGTAATGTCAGTGTGTTCAATTTACAATCAGTGTGTTCAATTATAGTACAAAAACCTTTATTTTTCTACGAGTATTCTCCTAGTGGCAGAATCCGGTACACCTCTTACTACGAGTATACCTGTAATTGTAGTCGGCAGTCAACGTGTTCAACCATAGGAGGGTTAAGGTTGTTACATGTAGAAATCTAGAAAGATCAAGCAAAAAAGTCTAGACTTGATGATGTTTTAAGTTGGGGAAGTTGGCAATGAAGAAACATTCAATTTGTTGTCTTCAAATGTAAGCCGACTTGAAGACTTATTGAAGTTTTGAAAATGTACTGAGCGTTATTAGGAAAGACGTTAGAATGAAATATTTCCCTTGCATTATCTATTATCAATTCAAAGACGTTAGAATAAAATCTTTACATTATCCACCATGATGTGATTATTAAGTTTTGTCTTATGCTATCAGGGCTGAACATCATAGCTCTTCTAAACATAAACCCTGTGCTTACATGTATAATTACCAGAATTTTGCTTGCCGTGCAACAGAAATTCTGCTTAAACCCGCTATAAGCAGTGTTTCTCTGCGAGATGTATGCATACACAAAAGCAAAATTGCTAGCTAACCTTTAAAGTCAGCTTAGTCTTAGCACAGTTGCTCGTGTAAACAAATATTCTTCCATTATTGTTAGACACTGTATTACATTTTAGAATGTCAATTAACAGTTTAGTGTTAGCTGTAAAGTACTCATGATCGTATTACATTGATTAGAGGCTTTGTCATGTATGGTAGAATACATTATAAGAAAATGCTTTTTAACCAGTTCGCGCCGGGATTATTTTAACATCGCCGAGCCCACGGGCGGGATTATTTTTAACGAAACTCAATCCGAAGCGTGTTCAGGCTGATAGTGCCGGGAAGCACACCCACGCATTTCCGGCCTTGCCCGCTGCTGACATACATTTTCGAACTTGAACTTGGCGTGTTTATCCGTCATCCGTTTTGAATCTGGGGAAATTTTTGCGTTTATATACGTCATCCGGCGCGAACTGGTTAACAATGCACCAATTTTAACCTGTATGTACCATTAATAATGCACCTGCAAGTTTTCCTTGCTAAAAAAAAGCATTTTTGAACCTGTATTAAACCTTTGTGTTTTTTAAAGAGTTATTAGAGGTTAGTTTAATCAGGAAATCTTTAAAAGACTTTCAACAGATAAAAGTACAATGTATCTGAATTGTATTTCTTACTTAAATAATAATTACGGGGTACTGCTTTGTTTTTTAAAGGGGTTTTGAGGTCAGTTGTTTTTACATTGTTAACTTTCAGAAAAGTGACTTTCAAAATTTTCAAAAAGACCTAACATTTTGAATTGAAGAATTTAAGCACATGAGGATTACATGTGTAGATGTTAAAGAGTTCAAATTCTACGGACCTTATTTTGGTCGTGTTCCCTGAATGTATTTTATAAATTGTGAACTGTTGAATGGAATGGTGCCAGACTATTTTTACATTCTAGCCTCACTTAAAAAAATAAAAATAAGTGGCTTAACATTAAAGTATGTTTAATCACAAATTTCTAATTTAGAGACAACTGGTAATAATTTGTAATTAACTTTAGATTATTGCTTTCATTTCTATCCGAAAGTTTAAAACAATTAAGATTTTACCTCTCTTTCAATTCAATATGGCCGACTCGTGAATAAAGCCCATAGAGGTGAAAGCTAAGTATAGAAGACTTGTTAACCTCTTGACGCCCTTGTTACCAGCATCCCTTACCTCAGTCACTGCACCGGATTATACACATAAGAAGCCTTTGTCTAGTACATGTACATGCACTGCACAATGGACTGTGTGTGCAGCTGCCTCACAGGCTGGTTCTACAGCATAGCACAGCTGGCCACAGCATTCCAAACGCATTAGCGGGCCGCGATTATAGCCGCTACCAAGGGTTATAAGGGGTTTTCTTTGTCTTACTATTACCATTATGTTTTATCTTCAATCTCTGTACATGTATATTAAAATCTCACAGACTCATAGTCTTGCTCCAAGACTGGGTTTTTCATTGGTTCCGAGGCGCGCCGTCCTTCAAGGCAGTTTAGGCATCAATACTCCCGGACTTATTGATGATTGAACTGCATAGACGTACAGAAACGGACGGCGCGCCCCGGAACAAATGAAAAACACAGTCTTGCAGCAAGACTATGTTACCCACAGATACCGACCTGGACCAATTTCATAAAACATGTAAGCACACAAATGTGCTTAGCACAAAAAAGTCTTGCTCAGTAAAAGCAGGTTATCGGCCAAAACTCCACGTGCTTTTTATTCAAAGCAAAAACCAGCTGAATACCAGTTATAAACATCAACTGAAATTTTAGTTTGTAGCCCTGTTTTTTCCAAGAAAATTTTTCATGCTAAATACATTTTGGTGCTTACACGTTTTATGAAATTGGCCCCAGAACCAGTCTTGGATCGAGGTTCGTGCCTTGGTCTGGTCAATGTCAAAATAATCCCTGCATAAACTGGTTAAGTACATGGCATGTTATGTGAAGTAGTGACTGGAACCAGTGTACAGGGTGTTAGGCTGTTTCCAAATGACATGGCTATGGCTAAAAGTTACACACACACCTATGGAATCGACAGCAGTCACTTCCCATAGACAGTTTATTTCTAGCTGTGCCTTGGTCAACTAGTCATGTACAAGAGAATCCAAATGTAAGAATTAGCTGATGAATTGTGACATAGCATGCATGATGGATCGATTTACATCAGTCACAAATGTGATGCGATCAAGCAAAATCAGTCGGAACTCGGCAATTCTTGTTTTGAGATCGGGCCAAAATATGTTCGTAGGGGTGGAAAAATTTAAATTGACTTTTTTACAAAAACAGAACGGGAATTTTTTTTCTTTTACATGAAAATACTCTTTTAACCAAATTCAAAAGGGAAGTGATACAAAAACATTATTTTCACAGTTTCTTTATTTTTAACGTGCTGGTGTAATGGTTGTAATATTTTAACCAAAGGTCGTATTCACATGGGGTTTTCACTGAAATGGAGCCTGAAGTACGCTACAAAAGAATATGTAAAAATCCCCAAAATGACCAAGGCCTACTTCAGACTGATTTTGCTTGATCGCATCACAAATGTAGGTTAGATTTATTTAGTAACAGTACCCTTTGTTATTTATCCCACCAATAAGTGCTGTACATGTATTATGTATTGAACCTACAGATTATTACCCTAAACACATGCATTTTATTTATAACCTAAAAAATAACACTTATAAATTGTGCCTTGGTTTTTAATAGTTTTAAATTGTTTTAGGGACACTTTTATGGTAGATCTAAATCTAACCACAAAGTGGTATGTTTGACCGATTTTGTAATAGATTTTAAATATTAGGAATTTTTAATAATTAGAAGAATTAAAAGGTAGGATACACCATTGGTAATGGCCTGAACTATCATGAATGGGTAGATTTAAAGGGGTTGTATTTTATAGTAAATATCATTTAACTGACCTGTCTGAAGTTTGCAATCATAAATGCCGAGAAAAGCACGAAAAACGGTGTTGTTTTCAACCGGCGTCAAGCAGTTATTCTCATGTGTTTTTTTGTTTTTTCTTTATAAAATTCTATTTTTCAGAATAATTACAGGATATCTAGCGCAATCATTTTGCTGGATGCCTACAACCAGTATTTACTTTCAAATAAGTAAGATATTTCCTAATAAATCGGTAGTAAAATTTTTCGATATCTGCAAATGGTGTATCCTACCTTTAACTTATTCATAAAAAAGTCCGAATTTGATGAAATTTTTTATTTGGTTTTAGTGTCACATCAGAACTATTTCAATCTCCTTTAATGAAAGTTATCTTTATAATATAATACTTGTATCGAATAGATTAGTAGATTACTGTACATGCTGTATGGAAATAGTTGCGATGTAGTCGTTATAAAGTGATTCCACAGACGTTTCTTTCCAAGTTTCAATTTATTTGTTCTTTTATCCTCTTTGAAGTTGCTGTTTGTATCTGCATTTCAGTAGTAGACGTAGAACAACAAGGTCCTAGTTTTACATTCGTGTGCAACGTATTAAACGCATGTTTTCAACATTGCGTCAACACCGAGATTTGTCAAGTGAAAAAAGGGGGTTGAATCTCATGAGCCACTGATTTTGCCGAAGCACATGGGGGTCTTCTTGCAGGATGTTGTTATCTGTAGGTATGTTGATCCTCCTTTACATGATGTAGTCATCTGCCAGGATGAACTTCCAGTTGAACTTAAAGGTAAGATACACCATTGGTAATTGCTTGAATGGGTAGATTTGGGGGGTTGTATTTTATAGTAAATATTCTTATTCCTCCATGGTTTAACTGACCTGTCCAAAGTTTTACAATCATGGATTTGTTTTAAACCGGCGTCGAGCAGTTATTCTTATGTTATCTTTGTTAAATTTTTCTTTATAAAATTATGTTTTTCAGGATAATTACAGGATATCTAGCGGAATCATTATTTACTATCAAATGAGTAAGATATTTCTTAATATTTCCGTAGTAAATATTTTTGATATCTGCAAATGGTGTATCCTACCTTTAAATGATAGTGACTTCCCAACTCTGGCTTCCCGCTTGCCGTTGATTGGGTACTTGTGCACGAAACCCTCATATAACATGGCGGACCAACACACAGGTGTGACAGGTTGGATTTGTCCTTTTCTCGCACACATGGTGTGAGCGTGCGCATTCCTAATTATGAACGGTGTTTGGGCCAACTTCAAATTGGAATTGTATTCAACATGACAATAGCACGACGTTTGAACCTGCATCGTGCTACTGTTGTACTAAATTGCATAAGCACAGCAGACCCTGTCCAGCTAAAGTCTTGTGCCGAGTCAAAATAAATTGGTTTCAAACATCTTGCTTGTGTCATGGCGATTAGGAACATTTAAGTTCAATTTAATTTAACACGGCACACTGCCCAAAAAGATTTTCTTACATTGCTTGATATCAGGAAACATTTTCTTGCCTCACTCCCTAGGAATGTCTAAGGAGTGAGGCAAGAAAATGTTTCTTGAAATAAGATTTTATTTTTGTTTGAAGAACACCATTTTTAGCGGTGCATAAACGCAACGGTTGAAACAGACCTCGAGTTTGTCTGAAACGTCTACAAGCACCAAAATGTGGCTGACGTCCCTGATGACAGGGCTCCTAAGACCAGGGTTTCAACAAGACCCTACATTAATGGTTAATTAGAAAAGAGCTTTTGTTTCATAAAATCATTTCGAATAAACCACAAAGGGAAACTAACTGGGTTTATTATAATAAATAAAATGTTTAGGTTTATGGGAGATTTTTCGATTGGTAGCAATCAGCAAATTGAACACTAAACATGCACAAAATACAAAAACTTCATTGTCAACTCAATGATTGAGCAGTTTGAGCATTTATTAATGATAGAGTACGAGATTCATGTAGAGTTACAATGTATTTCACACTAGGCCGTGTTAATTAGCTCGGTTGCGAGGCATATGGTGAAATTATTGATGGATACATTTGTATGATCCTGAGCGACATCACACTTAAATCGTGATATGTCAATATTGTCTAAAGGCTTACAATCTGCTTTTCAAATTACAATGTATGTATTTTACATACCAAGTTAAAAGAATTTAAAATAAATCATTTATACATTTCTAACCTTTTCAAAAGAAATAAAATAATCTTTAAAAACAATCAATCAGAAATAACTTAACAACCCAAAATGGCAAGGTCCTTGTTCTGAATATAAATACATGTAGTAAGTAGTGTTTAAAATTACATAAATAATGTACTTGTTTCTAAATTATTAAATTTCATGCAGTACATCCTGTGTGCTACTTATAACAAATCCATTACATTGGGAGTACTTTCAATCTAAAATATAAAAAGAACCGTCATTACAAATATACTGTCACAAAAGAAAAACGATGCACCAACAATGAAAGTCCATTGTTACTTGTACACAGTGTCAACAGGTGACAAATATTTATAACGGGAAAGAAACGATTTTGTATGGTAAACCTTTTTAGCACAATATCCACAATTTATGGAAGACTTTTAAGGAAATATCTAAAGTAAACGGTCGCACAATATTGCAATGATGTACTGTTTATTATATTTAATAAATATTTGTTTCTCCTGACTTAAAGGTAGGATACACAGGTTAAGGTAAAGCTACAGGTTGTGGGTTCGAGTCCAGCCTGGGACTACGGTTCGTGTGCCCTTGGGCAAGGCACTTTGTCACTCATTGCTTCTCTCCACCCAGGAGTAAATGGGTACCTGTGAGGGCAGAGATGGTTATATTGTGGTTGGTCTAGCTGGTTTGCGCCGAAAGTGGCAGCATCGAGCTGTATACTCCCCAGGGAGCTGAGATAGTATTTGGAATGTTTCATGAGCCCAATGACCGGGGAAATCTTAGCGCTTAGAAACACTTGTATTAAGCGCTATATAAATGTTATATGTTATTGTTATTGTTATTATACACCATTGGTAATTGCTTGAATTATCATGAATAGGTGGATTTAGAGGTTGTATTTTATAGTAAATATCGTTTAACTGATCTGTCCAAAGTTTTACAATCATGGATGCTGAGAAAATCACGAAAAAAAGCCTTTGTTTTCAACTGGTGTCGGGCAGTTATTCTTATGTTATTATTGTTTTTACAGAATATCTAGCGCAATCATTTTGCTGGATGCCTAGAATCATAATTTACTTTCAAATAAATAAGATATTTCTTAATAATTCGGTAGTTAATATTTTCGATATCTGCAAATGGTGTATCCTACCTTTAACATGTATATTATATTTTAGGCCTTTTAAAAGGTTAGAGACTTGCAGTATGCCCAAGAGTGTAAAGTAATTCCAAAGTAAGGTGCGGTTTGGCTTTAAAAAGAGTCTACTTATCTGGATGAAGGTCATAGATAACCTGGACATCATGTCGTTGTTATTCAGATTAAGCACACAACAAAACAGTTAAATATTTTTGTTCAGTAAGCATGGGCATTATGTAGAATGCGTTGATAATACAGAAAATTTAGTCCAAGTCTGCTATCCACTTTAACATCATGCTTTCAAATAATTGCTTGGATAAATTTTGCATACTTTTTTTTATTGCACAGCGAACAGGTGTAGGCAGGCTGGCTTGCAAATGTGAAATTATAACAACAAATCCCTTCCTTTAATATCTCTAATGTTTTGAAACATGATTCTCTTCTTTTTTTCACATTCAATCTTCAGTTTTCATGCTCTGCGGCCGAGGTATAAAACAAACAGTTTGCCCTTAACTTGTTGCCGAATATTTTACTTTGCAAAGACAGTTAACTGGACACTCGGCAAACTCATATAACTTACTGCACTTTTGGCTGATTTATTGCTAACTTAGGAAACCAACTGTATTGTGGGTACCCATCATGCTTTGGCCATCAGATGGAAGGGAGCAAATAGCGAACGCCAAATCCGTACAATTCCACTCCATAGTACCGCAGCATGCGATGTACTGGATGGGGAAGCTGGGAAATAGGAAAACAAAACTTATTATAAATATACAATGTATAAACCCAAATGCTAACATTATATTTACTTATCCCATATTGTGGAAATTATTACTTTTTTACAACATTTTCCAAAAGCTGTTGCCACACAACCATTGTACATGAAGAACTAAATCTATATGTGTCATATATTTCTACTGATATTGAGCATTTCTCATCAGCAATTTACTGATCAGTGCAGTCCGTTATGATCACCGAACGTCCTTCAGTCTTATGTCAGATCACAAACTATTCAAATGAAGTGAGACAAATACTTAGAAATGTCATATTACCCACATTACCCACTGTGACAAATGCATTGTCATATTACCCACTGTGATGTATTCCTTTGTCATATACCCATTGTGACAAAGCCATATTCCTTTGTCATTTTCCATCCACTGTGACAAGACGTGTGAATTGACATGATATAATTGTGACTGACTTGACAACGACGCTGACACTAACCTAGATTTGTCCTGATAACAATGAGATAAATGAAGAACCCTAGGCACGCGATGTCCCTGATGTAGGTAAATCCAGTGACTGGTACAAGTCTAGTAATCAAGTGGTTGATTCTTTGAATGATGCGCATTAGTGTAGAGGTTGAGGAATCTATCAAAGGAAAATCAATGCAAATACTTCAATTTACAAAACTGGAAACATTGTTGTTGTACATGTACATCATTGCCTCTGCCTTGAATAACAGGAAAACTTTTTCCTTGACACTTTTTATAATCCTGGGGAAGTGGTATTTAGTGGTCTCACACAGATTTTTATTTGGTTTGGGAGGTCGGGACGTTCATTGTGACTATGGGACGAAGTTACAGGTGGGAAACGTTTCTGTAAGCATGCAAATTTTAAATGTGGCAAACAGGTTGTTTTTTGTGTGGTGTTTTTGTTTTGAGTATTGAGGCAGGGGTAGATTTTGTCTTTTTTTGCAGTCAGCTTAGTAAAAGTGATGTGTCACACTAGATATGCTTTCCTGGTCCCCTGGATTAGTATACACAAATGACATTATATTTATTTCCTATTTATGAATGCATAAATCTATAGTGTTGGTGTGGTTTTAAAGTAACAGATACGATAGTTTTTTTAGCACTCACCGTTTACTGATTTCTGATCTTTTTCAGCAATCTTTCTCATCTCATAATCTTTCTGAACTTTCTCCAAGTATTTTAAGAAACTCATCTTTATCTCTGGGCTCAGTGCAGAGTTGAGTTCAACCAATACTCTGGCTTGGTCTAGTTTAGTCTGTGGCACTAGAATCTGTGTGATGAGTAGTTCCATGATGATGGAGTATTGTGGATGAGTTTGATTGGGTATGGCAGACAACCAATCTACTGCAAGGTTTTCTGCTGTGTTGAAGTCGTTAACCTTGGCATGTAGTAGTACGCTACATTACAACAAAATGCATGAATTGGGAAAAGAAATCACATAAAAAGTTGTAATTGTCCAACTCCCTCTGTAAGATGTTTGCAAATTCATATTGAAATTGGAGGATTCGGGACTGTTAGGATTGTAATTTCCAAAAATGGATTGGTAGTTTTTATCAAATATTGATATCCTGACTCGCACACACACCCTAGGGAGTTAGGGTTAACAGTTTTATGTATTTGCTAGGAAAAAAAGGGTAAAAGAACTTTGCTTGTCTGGTTCCCTGACCCTAATTGAGACGAAACAGGTTAGGAAACCAGACTGGCTAGCTTGCACTTATTAACAGATGTAACCAATCGCAAACAAAATGTAGTCTATCTACTGTACAAGTAAATGTAATAAATTATGTCGGGTTTTGTTAAAAATAAATTCCTCTAATAATGGTTAGCCAACCATCATTGGAAATCGATACAAAAATGCCACTTTTCTTGGAAATGACAGCACATGAGGTGCCATGTTTCACAGAATGCTGAGACTACTATTCACTTACAGCCAATAATTCAATACTTTGAATTGTTTGTTTTCAAATGTTGTAATTGTTTATTACCATATTCATTATCCCCTTGACGCCAGTATTATACAAATATTGACTGCTTTGAGTGGTACAGTAAAACTAGCCTCCCGAGGTGATCCATGGAGCATTCTATTTTCCCGAGACGAAGCCGAGGGAAAATAGAATGCTCCATGGATCACCGAGGGAGGCTAGTTTTACTATACCGCGAAATAAAGCAGTCAATATTTGTTTTATAACACCTCACTCACAGATTCTGCACAATTTAAGCTTCCTGAAAGTATAGTAATGACAAAAAATCTCCGAATTATACATCTCTCGATCATACGTGTACTTTGTTGCCTTGATGAACGGGTGCGAAGGTGATAGAGCAATGTTTACGCAATGCACCGAAACACACGTCTGGGTTTCAGTCACGCTTTCGTTGCTATGCGCATAGTTCGTGTGTTGCTATGCGCATAGTCCTTTTTGCGTGGTATAGTCTTTTTGGATAGCGCAAGTAAAAAATAGTAAAAATAGCAAGTGACACGTGACGCGCTCTCGGCCAATCAAGACACAGAATTTGTGAGTGAGGTGTTATAATATTTATTGTTCACTGCACCGGATTATATGCATGACTGCACCATGGACCTGAGTGTACAGCTGTACTTATGTCACATAGGCCGTGTTCTATGGCGTAGCACAGCTAACATCATTCCGGGCTGCGGTCATTGCTGTTCCCCGGTGTCAAGGGGTTTTTAACTTGAAATGTCCCAAAATATTTGTAAAAAAATATGGAAATTAAATGTCATATCAAATGATACGTTATGATTATCACATTAATTAGCTTAGCTGAACAAAATGAAATTGACAGACTACAGTCTTAGGTTTCTCACCATAACTTAACGACAGTCAGTGGATATCTGGTCCATGATTTATAAAACTGTTTCAGGAATGGATGTACACAGTCCCACTGGTCAGTTTCAGCGTAAGCTTGAATCGCCAAAATGCACACCGACTCATTGAACTTCCTGTAAAAAATAAAAATTTATTAATAACATTCTGAACATCTCATGAACAAAACATAAATCACCTGTAGAAATAGCTAGGAAAAGCTGTCAGTTAGTCATTGAAGATTCAAGATTCATTGTTGAATTTTAAATGCATTTGGTTTAGTTGTTGGTCGAAGGTTGAAACAATGGCTGAACATCTTCTTAGCCATAGGTTGGTACTGGTACTACTTATACCAGTGGCAGTGGTAGGCACTATCTAGCAAACAAATTAAAATAAACTATCAAATTATACTTTTAAAAAAATCAGAAACAAATCAGGCATTGTCAGCACTGAAACCTGCACGAATGAAAATAAAACATTTACATTAACACTGCATAATGACTATTATTAGTAGGGGGGACAATACACATTTTAATATTGCTTTTAGGAAGTTATTTGGGACTATTTCTTGAAGGGCTTGGTGAGTAGATTGCAAATCTCTTTCAACTTTCAAAATCGGTCAAAGCGTTGCCAAGTTATGGTCCGATAAACTTTTTCCTAGACAACAAACGTATTAAGCAACAGTAATTAAAAAGTGTTTTTTGAACCATCTCATTTATTCTATTTACATCTTTCAAGCATTTCAAATCATCTTTTCTAGTATGTATGTTGCTCATATTTTTCATATAAGTCTTTCTTTTTCAGATGATACATTTCATGAGATCTGCAAATTCTCATGTTGTTACTCGTTGTCTAGTGGGTCTGCACGGTGTGTATGACACCCCTAGTATTACCATCGTCCATTTATATTGAAAAACTACTTTACATATTATTATATAAAGTTGGCCTAGGCCTAAATCAAATGTAGGCTTAGGAATGCTTTTGTGAATTGAAATTAAATCTTCTTGAAATAACAACCTTCTCCAAATATTTTCTGCAGATTCCTCGCTTGTTATCTCGTCACTGTTATAATCCTTTTCCCCACTAAGTAAGACCCCGTTAACTAGTTGAAGGTTTTGCGGACAGACGATTTCCATTGTCGAATCCTGTCCATCTGATCCAATTCCAAAATTACACATGCTAAGAACATCCTCAAACTTTCGGAAGATCATCAAATCATAAGCAACTTCTAAAAATCTTCTGCCATCAATACGCCGGCCCGGTAAACTGAAGCTAGTTGTTGCCATATTTCATCTTTTGGGGTCAAACTAATCTGGCTAAAACTTATTTTAATTAAAGTTGTGATGTCCCACACACACGTAAACAAACCAACCAGTTTTTTTTGTTAGTTCACCTCTTGTGTCGTGTGTGTGACAGAGGGCGTTGTTGTAGTTGTTCGGATCTTTTTGTCAGGATTGAAGCATTTAATATTGATGTAAGATATTGAGGTAAATCAAGTTAACCTGTAGAGGGCTCACTATATAGGTTCTCTATCTACGGCTCTGGTTTTCTCTGTCAATATTGCAATATTTCGGGGAAAAAACGCGTCCAACTTGAATCCTCACTGCCTTATTCGGTTTCGCGCAAATTTAAATGCTGCTCCAAATCAACATTCAATTTTCTTTTCTGAGTATCATGCGATTTAGACAAAATAATAACCATTAAATTAACAATCCACACTCATCTCAACTGCGGAGGGGGCATGGGAACGCCCCCCACACTTTTCAGTTGGCGCTCCCGCGATCCACACCAAAAAACAAAAGAAACCTGAAGGAAGAGACAGATCTAGAGTGTGAGATAGGTTTCTGATGTCACAATTATTTTTAAAGGATTCGGAGAAACGATCGTAAACCGCCAACGAATAAAGATGTCTGTTTTTAGCCTTGCAAACGTTCTTATCTTGATGACCGTCGGGGTATTTCAAACCCTGCTAGCCGTCTGTCCTCCCGGTTGGTTGGCCTGGCAAGACGCCTGTTACATTTTGCTGCCCGACAGGATGGGTTGGTGGCAAGCCAAGGAGGTATGTGACCGGCCCGGGAGCAGCCTGGTCGTTCCCGACTCGCAGGAAAAACACGACTTCATCTGGCGGGAAATGAGGGCCCGGATGGAGCTGATTGTCGGCAATTCAAGGCCGAGTTCAGGCGGTCTATTCTTGACACGCGTAACTTGTTCTTGCAAAACCCTGGTGGATAGGTGGTGTGTGTTCTTGTTCCGAGTGCAATGTTCACGGGTCGCGTTCCCGCCGTTCGAGCGTAAGAACAGAGTTCGCGTGTCAAGAACAGACCGCCCGAACTCGGCCCAAAAGGCAAACTGGAACTGTGGATTGGCTGCACTGATTTTGAAAACACGGGCCAACTGGCGTGCCTTGGGGTCCAAGGTGAGCCTACATTCACCAACTGGTACAACAAAAACCCGCATAGACAAAGAGGTCAAGATTGCATCAGAATGGCTGAGAAGTATGACGGGAACTGGGCAGACATCTCGTGTATTCATGCCAAATTTGCCGCCTGCGAGATGCGCGTCTCTCACCGCTCGTACTGCCTACAAGCCGATGCCGACGGGCGCTTCACGCCTCAGTGTCTGCTCAACCAGAAGATAAAGAACCTGACGGCTTCGGGAGTCATCGGGTGTGGCCGGGCGTGCTGGGCAGAGCCTCGATGCCACTCCTTCAATATCTGGCAGGGTGACGACAAGAAGGTCTGTCAGCTCAACAACGCGACTAGCAACGAGGCTGGCGACACTGATCGGAAATACGTGAAGAACTGCAACTTCTTCGACTTGTAAACTTTCAAAGCGGTTCAAGAAGGCATAATCAAAGCAATTTAAAGAACTCATCCAATCCCCAGAGCAAGCTGATGACAAGAAAGTCTGTCAGCTCTACAACACATTCTCAACTTCCTTCAAGGAGGATTCAAATCAGTTGCTGACTGCATATACAAGTCATGTACATCTAACTTTATTTGAACGACACATGTTGACACTCGTTCAGACTTCTCGTTTGGCACATCAAGTTAAAACACTGTTGCTTTTGCATTGTACATTATCGCGAACTTCTGGAAATCAACTGAGCTATAGATCGGAACATGAATTTCCCGGCTTTGTTTTTTCCCGAATGCCTCAAATTATTTATTCAACGAGAGACTTTGAAACACTTACAATTAAGACAATGATTCTATATTTACTGTTTACAAGGCTACGATTTACAGAGATAACAAATAGTTTGCACCAGATAGACAGCAATAATAATTGCACATGAACATTGCGCATGCACGGTTATAAACTATAATTTTATAGGGAAGAGATCGAACTATAAGATCACAAAAATGACAGAGTCATTTTAATTTGTTGAGCTGTTATAAAAATTCAAATTAGTTATTAATTAAATTTGCTGGAAAGTGTAGGTAGACAAAACCAAATAGTACGGTTTGATGGTTAAAAATGTACGTGGCATTGTGTGAAAATGTGTACATGCTAAATAGACTTGTTTGTAATTACAATATTGAACGATTCAAGCACCTAATAAAAAGAATTATCGCACACAAAAAATGTTAAAACTAGATCCTTAGTTTTTCTTTCTTTTTGGTAAAATTAGTAGCTTTTTGTTGTTTGTTTGTACGGGTGTTTGTTTGTTTGTTGGGACGGTGTATAACTCGTATACAAAGACATTATCAATGAGTGGTATGATTGTCACCTAGGGCGCCCTCTCGCATATAAACTACTCGTCGCATGATGGCGCTATACAAATGAGCTAAATCGTTTTCAGCTTGTTGCATCAGACTGGAATGATTGCACCGTCTCTGGCTAAAGTATAATACAATTATTTTTGCTGGTTGTTCTCGAGGTGAGCCGTAGCTTAGTGGTCTGGATATGAGACTAAAGCAAATTCTCTCGCCGCCCCAACTCACAGTTGGGGTTCGAAGCCGCTGGGCCAACTCGACACTCATCTTTTTCTTTTTGTAAATTTCTTATTTGGGGAGAAGTGCAAAATACTATACACTAAAGACAAACTTTAAGAAAAATATTGGTCAATTTTGTTATTATTTTGGCAAAGAAATGTTTTGAAATTGCAACATCTAACGTTACCTAATACTACAAAATATGAGTAAAATGCAGTATATGCAGTACCAATGATATTTATATTCCACTCCGGTCGATCGTTGAGGGCTATTCCCTTCCCCAATAAAACAAAACGTATTATGTTTCTTAAGATCGCCAGCCAAGAATTACCTGCAGTGGATTTTAGTTATTAGACTTTACCTCTACGATAGCGAGGGTAGAGAAAAATAACGGTGCTATATATAATTGAGAGCAACATAATTATGTACAGTTGAGCATTGCGCATGCGCGGTTATAAACTAATTGGGAAGCGACCAATCGGAGATCACGGAATAATGACGTAGAAATTTTGTTAAGCTGTTATAAAAAGAATTTTAAAAAAATGCAAACTAGTTATTAATTGACCCTAGAAAACACTCTTTCCAAAATACGAGATTTTACCGAGGTAATGGCGTCGCCATGCCGTTGCTAAGGTGGGCGGGGCTTATGGTCAAATCCGGATCGTTCCATTGTTGGCGTACGCGTACCCTGTTGGTATTTGTTGTTTCAAACAACAAGGTGGTCCGACGTGTTCCCATTTCATTATAGGACAGCAGACCGAATCAGAGAACCCCCCCCCCCCCCCCCCCCCCTCCCGATAATCTACTATTATTGTTACTCTACGTTCTACCTATTTATTATATTCTGCAATGGGCCATAGCCTATAGGCAAATATCTTTCTCATAATAATGGTATACTCTGATTTTGTGCCAGATTTCATGCTTTTATTACCTATCAAACAATGTCTACGCCAGCAATATTATTATATTAGGCCTTAGTCTGGCGGCCTTAGTCTCACCACGATTTTCTTTGTTCAAATTTTTTAATTTCCGGACCCACTGCTTAATTATACACACGCGCGGGAACTGAAATCGACAACTGGTAATAATCGTCTCTAAGCAACCTGTAATCAAAAAGAAACAAACAGAAGAAGATTGGAGCACCAAAGGATCGCTTATAATTGAGTGAGATTCCAGACGCATGTCAGACCTGAGAGATACCTGAAGGAAGAGACAGATCTAGAGTGTGAGTTTCTGAAAACACAATTTTGTTGGAAGGATCAGGAAAAACAATCGTTAACCGCCAACAAATAAAGATGTCTGTTTCCAGCCTTGCAAACGTTCTTATCTTGATGACCGTCGGGGTATTTCAAACCCTGCTAGCCGTCTGTCCTCCCGGTTGGTTGGCCTGGCAAGACGCCTGTTACATCTTGCTGCCCGACAAGATGGATTGGTGGCAAGCTAAGGCGGTCTGTGACCGGCCTGGGAGCAGCCTGGTCGTTCCTGACTCGCAGGAAGAACACGACTTCATCCGGCGGAAAAATGAGGGCCCGGATGGAGCTGATTGCAATCGGCAATCCCAAAGGCAAGCTGCAACTGTGGATTGGCTGCACTGATTTTGAAAACACGGGACAATTGGCGTGCCTTGGAGTCCAAGGTGAGCCTCAATTCACCAACTGGCAAAACGGAAACCCGCATACAGATCCAGGTGAAGACTGCATCAGAATGGCGGAGAATAATGACGAGAAGTGGGCAGACGGCCGGTGTACTAAGGCCAAATTTGTCGCCTGCGAGATGCGCGTCTCTCACCGCTCGTACTGACTACAAGCCGATGCCGACGGGCGCTTCACGCCCCAGTGTCTGCTCAACCACGAGATCAAGAACCTGACAGCTTCGGGAGTCATCGGGTGTGGCCGGGCGTGCTGGGCAGAGCCTCGATGCCACTCCTTCAATCTCTGGCAGGGTGACGACAAGAAAGTCTGTCAGCTAAACAGCGCGACTAGCAACGAGGCTGACGACACTGATCGGAAATACGTGAAGAACTGCAACTTCTTCGATCTGTAAACTTTCAAAGCGGTTCAAGAAGGCATATTCAAAGCCATTTTAAGAACTCATCCAATCCCCAGAACAAGCTGATGACAAGAAAGTCTGTCAGCTCTACAACACATTCTCAACTTGCTTCAAGGAGCATTCAAATCAGTTGCTGACTGCATAATACAAGTCATGTACATCTAACTTTATTTGAACAACACTTGTTGACACTCGTTCAGAATTCTCGTTTGGCACATCAAGTTAAAACACTGAGAACTATTGTTTTGCATTGTACATTATCGCGAACTTCTAGAAATCAACTGAGCTAGGTCGGAACATGAATTTTCCGGTTTTGTTTTAACCAAATGCCTCAAATGATCTTGAATTTACCCAACGAGAGACTTTGAAACACTTACAATTAAGACAATGATTCTATATTCACTGCTTACAAGGCTACGATTTACAGAGATAAAAAATAGTTTGCACTAGATAGACAGCAATAATAATTGCACATGAACATTGCGCATGCACGGTTATAAATCATAACTTTATAGGGACGAGATCGGACTGAGATCACAAAATAATGACGGAGTAATATTAATTTCTCGAGCTGTTGATATACAAATAAAAAATAGTTATTTATCAAATTGGCTGGAAGTTTAGGTAGACAAGCCAAATAGTACGGTTTTGATGGTTACAAATGTACGTGACAGTGTGTGAAAATGTGTACATGCTAAATAGACTTGTTTGTAATTACATTTTGAAAGATTCAAGCACCTAATAAAAAATAATTATCGCACAAAAAATTAATCATGAAAACTAGATTCTTAGTTCTTCTTCCTCCTGGGTAAAATTAGTTGGGGTGTTTGTTTGTTTGTTTGTTGGGGTGTTTGTTTGTTTGTTGGGATAGTGTATAACCACTGACCTCAACACCTGGACAGATCATTGTCCATATTCTGCTGTGCTAACACTTGAAGTCGGCGCGAACTGGAAGTGCAACATGGCGTCACTGCTGTGAGCCAATGAAATGTCCAGTTGTATAGGTCAACGGATTTACCAACCAACTGAACTCTACACCTGGACATTTCATTGGCTCACAGCAGTGACGCCATGTTGCACTTCTCTGCATGCCGACTTCAAAATGAAACAATGGATGATCTGTCCATGTATAGAGGTCAGTGTGTATAACTCGTATACAAAGGCAAAGAGTGATAATGATTGTCAACTAGGGCGCCCTCTCGCATACAACTCGTCGCATGGTGGCGCTATACAACCGAGCTGAATGTTTTCAGCTTGTTGCATCAGACTAGAATGATTGCACCATCTCTGGCTAAAGTATAATTCAATTATTTTTGCTGGTTGTTCTCGAGGTGAGCCGTAGCTCAGTGGTCCGAATATGAGACTAAAGCAAATTCTCTCGCCGCCCCATCTCACAGTTGGGGTTCGAAGCCGCTGGGCCAACTCGACACTCACCTTTTTCTTTATTTTAATTTCTTATTTGGGGGGAGGTGCAAAATACTGTACACTCAATCAAGACAAACTTTAAGAAAAAAGATTGTCAATTTTGTTTTTATTTTGGCAAAGAAATCGGCCATAGAAAACTCTTCTTCCGCCATACCAATTTGATATTGGTATTTTACTATTATTCTACTATTCTACTATTCTATCTATATATTCTACTATATTCTACCATTATTGGTATTCTACTATCTACCCATATTATTGCGGACACAATTCTGCGATGGGTCCTATAGACAAATATCTTTCTCATATGGCATATTCCGATCTGGCCTGTTCCAAATGTCATGCTTTAATTAAATTAATCACCGAACAGTGTTTACACCAGCATCATTATTATAATGAGGCCTTGTTACCTCACACCAATTATACGCATCAGTAGCTAAAACAAATTGGTGATATTCGTCTCTAAGCAACCTGTAGTAAACAAATACAAAATTAGAGCCCTAAAAGATCGATTACAGATTAGTGAAATTCCAGACGCATGTCAGACCTGAGAGATACCTGAAGGAAGAGACAGAGTGTGTAAGAGGTTTCTTATTTTACAACGAAGGCAAAATTTACAGTTAACCAACGAATAAAGATGTCTGTTTTCAGCCTTGCAAACGTTCTTATCTTGATGACCGTCGGGGTATTTCAAACCCTGCTAGCCGTCTGTCCTCCCGACTGGTTGGCCTGGCAAGACGCCTGTTACATCTTGCTGCCCGACAGGATGGATTGGTGACAAGCTAAGGAGGTCTGTGACCGGCCTGGGAGCAGCCTGATCGTTCCTGACTCGCAGGAAGAACACGACTTCATCTGGCGGGAAATGAGGGCCCGGATGAAGCTGATTGTCGGCAATTCCATAGACAAACTGGAACTGTGGATTGGCTGCACTGATTTTGAAAACACGGGCCAACTGGCGTGCCTTGGAGTCCAAGGTGAGCCTACATTCACCAACTGGTACAACGGAAAACCGCATACAGATCCAGGTGATGATTGCATCAGAATGGCGGAGAGGTTTGACGGGAACTGGGCAGACAGCCCGTGTATTCAAGCCAGATTTGTCGTCTGCGAGATGCGCGTCTCTCACCGCTCGTACTGCCTACAAGCCGATGCCGACGAGCGCTTCACGCCCCAGTGTCTGCTCAACCACGAGATCAAGAACCTGACGGCTTCAGGAGTCATCGGGTGTGGCCGGGCGTGCTGGGCGGAGCCTCGATGCCACTCCTTCAATCTCTGGCAGGGTGACGACAAGAAAGTTTGTCAGCTAAACAGCGCGACTAGCAACGAGGCTGACGACACTGATCGGAAATACGTGAAGAACTGCAACTTCTTCGACCTGTAAACTTTCGAGGCGGTTCAAGAAGACATATTCAAAGCAATTTAAAGAACTCATCCAATCCACAGAACAAGCTGATGACAAGAAAGTCTGTCAGCTCCACAACACATTCTCAACTTGCTTCGAGGAGGATTCAAATCAGTTGCTGACTGCTTATACAAGTCATGTACATCTAACTTTATTTGAACGACACATGTTGACGCTCATTCAGACTTCTCGTTTGGCACATCAAGTTAAAACACTGTTGCTTTTGCATTGTACATTATCGCGAACTTCTGGAAATCAACTGAGCTAGGTCGGAACGTGAATTTTCCGGTTTTGTTTTTCCCGAATGCCTCAAATTATCTTGAATTTACTCAACGAGAGACTTTGAAACACTTACAATTAAGACAATAATTCCTTATTCACTGCTTACAAGGCTACGATTTAAAGAGATAACAAAATAGTTTGCACCAGATAGACAGCAATAATAATTGCACATGAACATTGCGCATGCACGGTTATAAACCATAACTCTATAGGGAAGAGATCGGACTGAGATCACAAAAATGACGACGGAGTAATTTTAATTTGTTGAGCTGTTATAAAATTTCAAATTAGTTATTAATGCAATTTGCTGGAAAGTTTAGGTAGACAAAACCAAATAGTACGGTTTTGATGGTTAATAATGTACGTGTATGTGTGTGAAAATGTGTACATGCTAAATAGACTTGTTTCTAATTACAGTTTGAAAGATTCAAGCACCTAATAAAAAAGAATTATCGCACAAAAAAATAAAATATGAAAACTAGATTCTTAGTTTGTCTTCCTCCTGGGTAAAATTAGTAGAGGGTGTTTGTTTGTTTGTTGGGGTGTTTGTTTCTTTGTTAAGATGGTGTATAACTCGTATACAAAGACATTATCAATGAGTGATATGATTGTCACCTAGGGCGCCCTCTCGCATAAATAAACTACTCGTCGCATGATGGCGCTATACAACCGAGCTAAATCGTTTTCAGCTTGTTGCATCAGACTAGAATGATTGCACCGTCTCTGGCTCAACTGGCTCAACATTCTCAACTTGCTTCGAGGAGGATTCAAATCAGTTGCTGACTGCTTATACAAGTCATGTACATCTAACTTTATTTGAACGACACATGTTGACGCTCATTTAGACTTCTCGTTTGGCACATCAAGTTAAAACACTGTTGCTTTTGCATTGTACATTATCGCGAACTTCTGGAAATCAACTGAGCTAGGTCGGAACGTGAATTTTCCGGTTTTGTTTTTCCCGAATGCCTCAAATTATCTTGAATTTACTCAACGAGAGACTTTGAAACACTTACAATTAAGACAATAATTCCTTATTCACTGCTTACAAGGCTACGATTTAAAGAGATAACAAAATTGTGTAACGGAAAAAGGGTCTGGTGCATGAACTCTTGATGAACCCATAGGGCCACAGTGGCTATGGGCAAGTAAATAGGTAGGGTCTGCTATCGGATGTTTGGGAAACTCCTTATAGCGAGTACAATGGAGCCTTGTGGGTTGGTACTGGAAGTTTAGAAACACAGGGAAGCCAAGCACAACGGAATCGTATAGCATAAGATAAGAGTAGCTGTCAGTGGTCTGACAGGGTGTTGTGAGTTGTATAAATGAGGTGTATGAAATCTGGCATATATGCTTAAAGACTAACTTAGCAACTTGAAAAGGGGAAAACAGAGTTGTTTTGGAACACTTCTTGATGCATTGACAGCAGACACTAGGCAGATCACCGAAGGGGACTAATTCTGTTTAGAAAGGGTTTGTAAATAAAAGGGTTTCATGGAAACATAATAGAAGACTAAACAGGAGTTATTGCGTATAAAATACAGAGCACAAGGGGGAAAATGGGCAGTTGTTCGATATTCATCGATGGAAGTGGTTCTGATAGAGGGCAGATTTAGTTGTGATCAAGTGTATCATATAAGTCTATGTACTTGGGAAGCCGATTGTGTATACGCGGGATCTAGGACGCGGGAGCACAAGTGCTGGGATTATGTAAGTAGCACTACGTAGATGTAGGGTAGTCCACATTAAGGGGACTACCGCGCTATAGTGGGGTACGTTACATGTACCTGGGGCCGATTAGGCTCATTATGTAATTTGTGTTTATTCTTGTATATAGGACCCGGTGGGGGAAGTAAGTGGAAGTGGAGACAATAAAGTAGCTAGCTGTAATATCCTAGTCGAACTATAGAATTGCTTCTCTGGTGTGCCGTTTATCACGTGTTCCTTGTCCTCTTTGTAACGGGCGGTATATTTCCACCCAAACGGATCCGGTCCCTGGCCATAGCTGTGCGGCTTTTGGGGTCAGATAATACCGGTGGAGTCGGGGGTTTACCAACCGAGGGAAAACCGCTACAAAATGGTGTCAGAAGTGGGATTGTTACACTGAGGAAAATTAGCGGAGGAACGATTTGGTACACATCCACACAGAGAAAGAAAGAAAACCCCACTACTTGTAAAGTAGCTTTTTCTGAGTTTAGATAAACAAAATTAATAGAGATCATTATGAGGGGCGGCATACAAAAACACAAAACTGGGTAGCTAGGCACTATCGACAGAAAAGTTTCGCCGATAGTGGTTTTCAGAGCACTCCACTTACTTCCGATACCAGGGGACCTTACGGCCAGGGGGCATGGGCGCCATGGGCGCCGCCTCCGGCCACAGAACTGGCCGGAATGGGACCCGTAGGGAACGAGGCCCATAGTTACGGACCGGTTGGGGCACCAGGAAAGGGTGAAAGAGGAATTCCTACTTCTAAGTCACTACCTAGTTTTTGGTCTTTGATGGGAAGGGGGGAATTAGGGAAAACTCTAAGGTCCCGAAGTGATGCCAAGGGGAATTCGCCGGGTACTGGACCAATGGAGGATGAGGACACTGCGCTGGGCGGTGCCATCCTCACGAGTGGCCAGTATGGTAAGGAAATTCCTGAGGCAGAGAGCATTAGCGAAGGGACAACCTCGTGCGAGTCTTTTGTAGGCCAAAAAGGGGGGTTGGGGGAGTCACCCTCCGGATTGGGTCTAGCGGCCTGTGGAAATGCACCCGAAGAGGTACATACTACAGGCTATGCGAGGGGCCGTAGTGAGGAGGCTCAGGGTAGTAATGCGCATGGGGAGAGAATAAAAGCCGAGGCTTGGGAGTCTATGGTGAGCCAGGCCATGGAGGAATTGGCTGTAAAGGCAGATAGGCTAAAGGCTTTTGATATGGCGGAACATTTGCCTGCAAAGGACGAAATGTACCGGCCGTCTCCTCATGAGGAGCCCCCTCAAGATGAGGAGAAGGGGGAGAACTGCCCTCGTTGGGACCCCCAAAAAGGGTCCTTGCGTGGACGCGGATTTACCTCCGGTTGGCCAGACCAAGGGATGCGGGGGCATGCCATGGCCAGCCAGGGACCATGGGAAGAGCCACCAGCTCCTCGTGAGGAGCCTCCTCGTGAGGAGAGGTGGAGGAGGCGCAGCCCTTCTCGGGGTTTTTCTCGGGGGCCCTCACGAGGGCCCTGGTTTACTTCTGGTTGGCTTGAACCCAGGGTACGGTGACACTCCCCGGCGGGTTACAAGTCACGTGAGGAGCTAGGGTACTCGGGAGGAGTAGGCAGTGGGAAAGAGGACTGCGTACGACCTCAGGAAGTGAGTTTCGCAACCACTAGGCCATCAAGGGGGATTGATGTCGTGAGGGGCTCCTCACGAGGAGCCGGCGAGGAGCGACCGAGGCCAGTCGCTGTGGGACCGTGGCCCCTTGTGAGGGACCGACGTTTCCATGGGGAAAAAGAGTGTGCGGAAAGATTTAATGGCTCCTCACGGCGGCCACACATCGTACCGGACCGGTACGATGGGAAAGCGTCTTGGGATGAGTACCAGCAACACTTTGAAGCATGCTGCGAAATAAACGAGTGGACGGGTGAGCAAGCCCTCCGGTATCTTAAGGCAAGCCTACAAGGCAATGCACTGAAGGTTCTTGGCAGTTGCCATGGTGAACCACACCAAGACTATAGGGAGCTGTTAGGTTTGCTGGGTCGCAGGTTTTGGCCGGGGCATCAAGCCGAAAATTACCTAATGGAACTTAAGGTTCGCCGACAGAAACAAAAAGAGACGCTGCAAGAGCTAGGACAGGCAATTAGGGACTTGGCGTACAAGGCCTACCCAGATATCCCTCGGGACAGCCAAGACCGGCTGGCCAAGAACCACTTCGCGGATGCAATTGAAAATCAGAGCATCCGGGAAGGCATGTTTAGGGCAAAGCCCAAAAGTCTTGATGAAGCAATTCGCGCAGCGTTAGAAACAGAGAATTTTGAAAGGATTGAGGAACGGCGTAGCAGGCCACCAAGAGTGGAGAAGTTTGCGCGCGTTTTAGAAGGCGACACTGAAACCCGCATTGCGAAACTAGAACAACTCTTGAACCAGCAGGCTCAACAGCTCGGAAAAATAATAGGGGCACTTGCTCAAAATGCTCCGAGTGGAGCCGCTGGCTTTTCCCCTAGAGAGGGAGAGCAGAAAACACTGATATGAGTTTGCTATAACTGCAAAGAACCAGGTCACTTTAAGAGAGACTGTCCGAAACCCAGGAAAAAGGGGCCGCAGTGGCCGGGAAACGGCAACCAGCTGACCCAGAGGCCCGAGGGGAGGCTGCGCAGTCAGGGCGCAATAGCGAAACCACCGGCGGACAAGTAATATACTTGCCGACGGTGATGAGCCCACGACTTGGAATGTTTGTGGTGGGCGTGGTAAGGTCAGTGGAGCTGCGAATGTTAATTGACACAGGGGCAACAGACACTATACTCAATACATCCATTTATCACCAGATACCGGTAGGGTTAAGGCCAGAGTTAGAAAGGCAAGATGTGACCATCCGTCAGGCGGATGGTACTGCACTACCGGTATTGGGAGTTGCGTGGGTTGAGATTAAAGTGGGAAAAAGCCTACATACTGTGCGTGCGACATTTGCATCTGTTGAAGTGGACGGGATACTAGGGACAGATTTCTTGGTACCCACAAAAGGGGTAATTGATTTCGGGAAGTTCGAGCTTAACCTCAACGGGGTCGGGGTAAGTGCACTGACAAAGAGGGTGGGGCGTGGTGCGCTAGAATCATCGTAGAAGACACGATGGTGATACCAGCTGGGCACGAAGCTGTTATCCCTGGCAAGATAGCCGGCAAGTTTAACTTGAGGGGCATTGGGGTGATAGAACCAGTGGAACAGGGTGGTGAGATAGAAAAGAGGGGCCTGGTTGTTGGGAGGTCCCTGGTAGACTCTTCCAGTAGTGCACTGGGGGTCCGTGTGTTAAACCCTGGGAAACACGAGTGCGTCGTGAAAAGTGGCACAATGGTGGGCATTTTGTCCCCAGTGGACCCCAAAACAGTTTGTATGGCTAGAAACCCCACTAAAATCTCTCTTTGGGCCTCGCCTGAGGCAAGGCAAGGTGCGGCCGAGATAGAAGTTCCCCCACATCTGGAGGAACTCTATAAGGAGGCCATTAGCATGATAAGTAAGAAGGATCACGACAAGGTGGCGGACCTCCTCGTTGAGTACCAGGACGTGTTTTCACGGGGCCCAGAGGACATTGGTCAAACGGGGTTGGTGAAACATTCAATCAGTACGGGAGAAGCCCGTCCAATAAGGGAACGGCCGCGTAGGCACCCCATTACCCAACAAGAAGAAATTTCTCAGCAGATACAGAATCTAAAAGGGAGGAACATAATTGAACCCTCTGATAGCCCTTGGGCCTCTAATGTTGTTTTGGTCAAAAAGAAAGATGGAACCCAACGGTTCTGTGTAGATTACCGGAAACTCAACGCGGTAACGATCAAGGATGCCTATCCGGTTCCCCGTATAGATGACACCCTGGACTCTCTGGCTGGGGCGCGATGGTTTTCCACCCTTGACCTGGCTTCTGGGTATTGGCAAATCGCTTTAGATGACGATGCCAAGAAAAAGTCGGCATTCGTCGTAAGGGAAGGGTTGTATAGCTGGAAGGTCATGCCTTTCGGGCTATGCAATGCTCCAGCGACCTTCGAGAGGTTGATGGAGCGGGTCCTGGCTGGACTGCAATGGGATACACTTCTAGTGTATCTGGATGATGTCATCGTCTACGGAAAGAATGTAGACGAGGAGTTGGTCAACTTGAAGGCTGTACTGGAGCGGTTCCGGGCAGCTGGTCTCAAGTTGAAACCACAGAAGTGCCACGTCTTTCAGGAGGAGGTGCATTATCTTGGGCATGTTGTGTCCCAGGAGGGGGTCAGGACTGACCCGGATAAGGTGGAGACGGTCAGGGCGTGGCCTACTCCATCTTGTGTAAAGGAAGTACGAAGCTTCCTGGGGTTGGCCTCGTATTACCGAAGGTTCATTCAAGGTTTTGCGGACATAGCCAAGCCGTTGCATAGGCTGACGGAAAAGTCCCGTCAGTTTGTGTGGGATGGTGAATGCGAAGCTGCTTTTGCGGAACTAAAAGCTAGACTTCAGGACTCACTAGTGTTGGCCTACCCAAGGCCGGGGGAAGAGTATATCCTGGATACTGATGCCAGTGATGTTGGCATTGGAGGGGTACTCTCCCAGGTGCAAGATGGAGTCGAGAGACCCATTGCGTACGCAAGTAGGGCTTTGAAAAAGCCTGAGCGCAATTATTGCGTGACAAGAAGGGAGTTGCTGGCAATGGTGGTATATCTGAAACACTTTCGACCATATATCTATGGTCAAAAGGTTACGATCAGGACCGACCATGCATCTCTTCGGTGGATCCTTAACCTAAAGGATCCGGAGGGCCAATTAGCTCGTTGGCTGGAGGTCATCGCAGGGTATGATTTCAAGGTGGTCCATAGACCCGGATTGAAACATGCCAATGCAGATGGATTATCTCGGAAGCCCTGTCGACAATGTGGTCGATTAGAGGGTGACGAGGGGGTAGCAGAAGCTACCCAGGGACCACTCTGGGGGGATGCTCCCACAGAGCATCCTAAGGTAAGAGTGGTGGCAGGTGAGCCCTGGTGTAAAACGGATATGATCCGGGACGCGCAATCGAAAGACGAGACAATGGGGTGGTTGTTGTTAGCAAAAGGGGAGTCAGAGGCCCGGCCAAATTGGGACCAGGTGACTCCTGCGACATCAACGACAAAGACCTATTGGCTGTCATGGGCGCGGATCGCTTTGCGCGATGGGGTGTTGTGCCGACGGTGGGAATCTGACTCTGGTGCCAAGACTAAGTGGCAAATACTCCTACCAAGTCCGCTGCGTGCAACTGTCCTGGACGAGTTGCATGGTGGGGTAACTGGGGGTCACCTAGGGCACAGGAAAACATTGAGGAAGGTGAAGCAGCGGTATTACTGGGTAGGGATGGATGCCGAGGTGCGCTCATATGTGAGGCGGTGCAATGTTTGTGCGCGTAGGAAACCTCCTCCCAGAAAACAGCGAGCCGCGCTGCAACAGCGAATTGTCAGTGAGCCAATGGCTAGGGTTGCGTTGGACTTAGTAGGGCCCCTACCAGAAACCACAGAGGGAAAGAAGTGGATTTTGGTAGTTGGAGATTATTTCACCAAGTGGGTAGAGGCTTACTCTCTGCCTGATGCTACAGCGGAAACAGTGACTAGTAAAATGGTAGAGGAGTACTTCTGCCGTTTTGGGATTCCAAGCGAGTTGCATTCAGATCAGGGTCGAAATTTCGAGTCCATTCTGTTTTCTGAAGTGTGCAAAACCCTTGGAATAAATAAAACACGCACGACCCCCTATAACCCCAAGTCCGATGGGTTTATAGAACGGTTCAACCGGACACTCATTACCATGGTCTCAGTGATGATAGACCCGAACAAGAAACAAAGGGACTGGGACAAGCAACTGCCCTACGCAACGTTTGCATATAGGTGTACACCTCAGGAGTCTACCGGAGAGACACCTAACATGTTAATGCTTGGGAGGGAGGTTTCAGTTCCGCTGGACCTTACGGTGGAGACACCCCCTGTAGAGGAGGTGTCTGACGATTATGCTGCAGTGCTTAGGCAGCGTATGCAGGAGGCGCATGTGAGGGCGCAGGCGCACCTAAAACAGAGTGCTAGGCGCCAAAAGCGCAACTATGACAAAGGGATAGCGGGTAAGAAGCTAAACCCGGGACAGTTGTCTGGCTGTTTAACCCGGCAAAGAAGAAGGGATTTTCCCCGAAGTTGCAATGCCGTTGGGAGGGGCCATATTTAATTGTGGGGCAACTGTCAAATGTTACCTTCCGGATCCAACGCCAACCTCGTAGCAAAGCTAAGGTTGTTCATTACGACCGGTTGAAATGCTATGAGGGGGACCCCATTGAGGGGTGGGAGTATACAATCCCATCAGGCAATGAGGGGCCAAATCTGGTACCTCCTCAGGAACCAGAGATTGAGTTGGTGAGCGGTGGGCCATCTGTGGCAGAGGCGATTGAGGTTCCACTAAATGGTGATGTAACCTTGGGAGACATCCTAGTGGAGGATGAATGTGACATGAGTCCCTTGCAGGATCGTTACATTCGTATGGATGAGGAAGCCCAGCATGGTGGGGTAGATGCTGATCAAGTTCAGCCCGAGTACAGTGTCGGGCATGAAGACACCTTTCTAGGTGTGGACAATGCATCGCTCGGAGAGGAGCGAGCGGATGTTGAGATGGCCAGTCAAGGCCGGCGCAATCCTTCCAGGATGCGAAGAAAACCTGTACGATACAGGGAGTAGACCTCAAAAAGGGGGCACTACGGGTGGGTAGCCAGCTCGATTGGTTACAAGTCCTTGTTCTTTGGTTATATAACAGGATGAAGGGGGTAACGAAGGCAGGAGGAACCGGGCTCAGGTGTTGGCACTGCAGCATAGTCTTGAGCAACCGAAGAAACCTGACCCGCCACCTGAAGGTAGCACACCGGCCGGATGGCCTTGCTTGGCACTGCCGGAGGTGTGTCTACCAGACGGCACGCAGAGATAACTTTCAGCGACACTACAGGAGCGAGCACGCCGAGTGGGAGGCCGACCTTATGTGTATCATGAGGGAGCCTCGGGACCCTGGGGAGCGCCAGAGGACTCAACGGTCTTTCTACCTGATGGCGAAGGAGTTCCAGGAGAGGACGCTACAGGTACCTGGGGACATCGAGCAAGACGGCGGCAGACAGGAGGCCAGTGTAGAGATGGCAGGCATCAAAGAGGTAGAGGAGTCCTCAGCCATCCCAGGGCCAAGCGGCGCTCAACCCCCTAGTGGACAACCGGTTCGACGGGGAGGGAAACCTCCATACTTGAAAGGGTGGACCCCACCGCCGGAGGAGACCTACAGCAGCATGCCGGAACTGGAAAAAGACCCGGATTCGCTAAGCATATACGGGGATAACGATATCCCAGAGGAAAAAGTGGAGGTCGTCAATGCCGAAGAGCAGGTCGAGGCCGCAGGACAGACGACGCAGGCACCACCCGCAGTGGACAATAAAACACTTGGACTCTTGTCAATTGATAGAGCCCTTATGGGCACGGTGACAAAGGTCACGGAAGAAAGGGTCAACCTCTCTTATAACAATGGGGCGGTAATCCATGAAGAGAGAGTCACCCGGACATATGACGTGGTTTTCCACGCCCAGTTTGAAGATGGGGAGGTGAAACCGTTGTAAACGGGTTTAACAAGTGGGAAACGGTATACAGTGTACTTGTAAAGGTTTAGTTCTTTTGTAAAAGTGTATATTGGTTATATAACACACCAGCCATTTTTTAGTTACCGTTATATGTTGTCGGTTAGATGGACCGGGACGGACCAAACCTAGGGGGGTGCTGTGTAACGGAAAAAGGGTCTGGTGCATGAACTCTTGATGAACCCATAGGGCCACAGTGGCTATGGGCAAGTAAATAGGTAGGGTCTGCTATCGGATGTTTGGGAAACTCCTTATAGCGAGTACAATGGAGCCTTGTGGGTTGGTACTGGAAGTTTAGAAACACAGGGAAGCCAAGCACAACGGAATCGTATAGCATAAGATAAGAGTAGCTGTCAGTGGTCTGACAGGGTGTTGTGAGTTGTATAAATGAGGTGTATGAAATCTGGCATATATGCTTAAAGACTAACTTAGCAACTTGAAAAGGGGAAAACAGAGTTGTTTTGGAACACTTCTTGATGCATTGACAGCAGACACTAGGCAGATCACCGAAGGGGACTAATTCTGTTTAGAAAGGGTTTGTAAATAAAAGGGTTTCATGGAAACATAATAGAAGACTAAACAGGAGTTATTGCGTATAAAATACAGAGCACAAGGGGGAAAATGGGCAGTTGTTCGATATTCATCGATGGAAGTGGTTCTGATAGAGGGCAGATTTAGTTGTGATCAAGTGTATCATATAAGTCTATGTACTTGGGAAGCCGATTGTGTATACGCGGGATCTAGGACGCGGGAGCACAAGTGCTGGGATTATGTAAGTAGCACTACGTAGATGTAGGGTATAGTCCACATTAAGGGGACTACCGCGCTATAGTGGGGTACGTTACATGTACCTGGGGCCGATTAGGCTCATTATGTAATTTGTGTTTATTCTTGTATATAGGACCCGGTGGGGGAAGTAAGTGGAAGTGGAGACAATAAAGTAGCTAGCTGTAATATCCTAGTCGAACTATAGAATTGCTTCTCTGGTGTGCCGTTTATCACGTGTTCCTTGTCCTCTTTGTAACGGGCGGTATATTTCCACCCAAACGGATCCGGTCCCTGGCCATAGCTGTGCGGCTTTTGGGGTCAGATAATACCGGTGGAGTCGGGGGTTTACCAACCGAGGGAAAACCGCTACAATAGTTTGCACCAGATAGACAGCAATAACAATTGCACATGAACATTGCGCATGCACGGTTATAAACCATAACTCTATAGGGAAGAGATCGGACTGAGATCACAAAAATGACGACGGAGTAATTTTAATTTGTTGAGCTGTTATAAAATTTCAAATTAGTTATTAATGCAATTTGCTGGAAAGTTTAGGTAGACAAAACCAAATAGTACGGTTTTGATGGTTAATAATGTACGTGTATGTGTGTGAAAATGTGTACATGCTAAATAGACTTGTTTCTAATTACAGTTTGAAAGATTCAAGCACCTAATAAAAAAGAATTATCGCACAAAAAAATAAAATATGAAAACTAGATTCTTAGTTTGTCTTCCTCCTGGGTAAAATTAGTAGAGGGTGTTTGTTTGTTTGTTGGGGTGTTTGTTTCTTTGTTAAGATGGTGTATAACTCGTATACAAAGACATTATCAATGAGTGATATGATTGTCACCTAGGGCGCCCTCTCGCATAAATAAACTACTCGTCGCATGATGGCGCTATACAACCGAGCTAAATCGTTTTCAGCTTGTTGCATCAGACTAGAATGATTGCACCGTCTCTGGCTCAACTATAATATAATTATTTTTGTTGGTTGTTCTCGAGGTGAGCCGTAGCTCAGTGGTCCGAATATGAGACTAAAGCAAATTCTCTCGCCGCCCCAACTCACAGTTGGGGTTCGAAGCCGCTGGGCCAACTCGACACTCACCTTTTTCTTTTTAAAAATTTCTTATTTGGGGGGCCGGGGAGGTGCAAAATACTATACACTCAAGACAAACTTTAAGAAAATAAATTGTCAATTTTGTTTTCATTTTGGCAAAGAAATGTTTTGAAATTGCAACATCTTACGCTACCTAATACTGTACTACAAAATATGAGTAAAATGCAGTATATGCAGTACCAATAATATTTATAATCCACTCCGGTCGATCGTTGAGGGCTATTCCTTTCCCCAATAAAACAAAAAGTATTATGTTTTGTTAAGATCGCCAGCCAAGAATTACCTGCAGTGGATTTTAGTTATTAGACTTTACCTCTACGATAGCGAGGGGGGAGAAAAATAACGGTGCTATATATAATTGAGAGCAACATAATTATGTACAGTTGAGCATTGCGCACGCGCGGTTATAAACTATAATATTGGGGAAGCGACCAATCGTCAATAATGACGTAGTAATTTTGTTGAGCTGTTATAAAAATAATTTAAAAAATGCAAAATATTTATTAATTGGCCCTAGAAAACTCTTCTTCCGCCATACCAATTTGATATTGGTATTTTACTATTATTCTACTATTCTATCTATATATTCTACTATATTCTACCATTATTGTTGTTCTACTATCTACCCATATTATTACGGACACAATTCTGCGATGGGTCCTATAGACAAATAACATTCTCATGGCATATTCCGATTCTGTGCCAAATGTCATGCTTTAATTAAATAAATCACCGAACAGTGTTTACACCAGCAACATTATTATAATGAGGCCTTGGTCTCTCACATCAATTATACGCATCAGTAGCTGAAACAAATTTGTGATAATCGTCTTTAGGCAACCTGTAGTAAACAAATACAAAATCAGAGCCCTAAAAGATCGATTACAGATTAGTGAAATTCCAGACGCATGTCAGACCTGAGAGATACCTGAAGGAAGAGACAGAGTGTGTGAGAGGTTTCTTAATTTACAACGAAGGCAAAATTTACAGTTAACCAACGAATAAAGATGTCTGTTTTCAGCCTTGCAAACGTTCTTATCTTGATGGCCGTCGGGGTATTTCAAACCCTGCTAGCCGTCTGTCCTCCCGGCTGGTTGGTCTGGCAAGACGCCTGTTACATCTTGCTGCCCGACAGGATGGATTGGTGGCAAGCTAAGGAGATCTGTGACCGGCCTGGGAGCAGCCTGATCGTTCCTGACTCGCAGGAAGAACACGACTTCATCTGGCTCAAAATGAGGGCCAAGATGGAGCTGATTGTCGGCAATTCCACAAACAAACTGGACCTGTGGATCGGCTGCACTGATTTTGAAAATACGGGCAAACTGGCGTGCCTTGGAGTCCAAGGTGAGCCTACATTCACTAACTGGAACGAAGGAAAGCCGCATAGAGATCTAGGTCAAGATTGCATCAGAATGGCGGAGACGTATGACGGGAACTGGGCAGACAGCGTGTGTACTAATGCCAAATTTGTCGCCTGCGAGATGCGTGTCTCTCACCTCGGTTGTTCTCGAGGTGAGCCGTAGCTCAGTGGTCCGAATATGAGACTAAAGCAAATTCTCTCGCCGCCCCAACTCACAGTTGGGGTTCGAAGCCGCTGGTCCAACTCGACACTCACCTTTTTCTTTTTATATCTCTTATTTTGGGGGAGGTGCAAAATACTATACACTTGAAACAAACCTCAAGAAAATAAATTGTCAATTTTGTTTTTATTTTAGCAAATAAATGTTTTGAAATTGCAACATCTAATGCTACCTAATACTACAAAATATGAGTAAAATGCAGTATATGCAGCACCAATAATATTTATATTCCACTCCGGTCGATCGCTGAGGGCTATTCCCTTCCCCAATAAAACAAAACGTATTATGTTTGTTAAAGATCGCCAGCCAAGAATTACCTGCAGTGGGTTTTAGTTATTAGAATTTACCTCTACAATAGGGAGGGGAGAGAAAAATAACGGTGCTATATATAATTGAGAGCAACATAATTATGTACAGTTGAGCATTGCGCACGCGCGGTTATAAACTATAATATTGGGGAAGCGACCAATCGGAGATCAGAAAATAATGACGTAGTAAATTTGTTGAGCCGTTATAAAAACAATTTAAAAATGCTAAAAAAGTTATTAATTGGCCCTAGAAAACACTCCTTTCGCAATACGAATTTGATATTGGTATTTTACTGTTACAGTGTATTATAAAATTCTATCTATTTTCTACTGTTATTGTCGTTCTACTATCTACCCATAATTACGGACACAGTTCGGTGATGGGTCCTATAGGCAAATATATCTTTCTCATAATTATGGCATACTCTGATATTGTGCCAAAGTTCATGCTTTTATTACCCATCGAGCAATGTTTACACCAGCAATATTATTATAATATGCCTTGGTACTGGTCTCCACATCATGATTTTCTTTGTTAAACATTTTTAATTTCCGGACCTACTACTTAATTAAACGCATCGCTGGTACTGAAATCGACAACTGGTAATAATCGTCTCTAAGCAACCTGTAATAAAAAAAGAAAGTAACAGAAGAAGATCGGAGCACCAAAGGATCGCTTATAATTGAGTGAGATTCCAGACGCATGTCAGACCTGAGAGATACCTGAAGGAAGAGACAGATCTAGAGTGTGAGATAGGTTTCTGATGTCACAATTATTGTTAAAGAATCCGGAGAAACAATCGTTAACCGCCAACGAATAAATTATGTCTGTTTTCAGCCTTGCAAACATTCTCATCTTGATGACCATCGGGGTATTTCAAACCCTGCTAGCCGTCTGTCCTCCCGGCTGGTTGGCCTGGCAAGACGCCTGTTACATCTTGTTGCCCGATAGGATGGATTGGTGGCAAGCTAAGGCGGTCTGTGACCGGCCCGGGAGCAGCCTGGTCGTTCCTGACTCGCAGGAAGAACACGACTTCATCTGGCGGGAAATGAGGGCCCGGATGGAGCTGATTGTCGGCAAATCCACAAGCAAACTGGAACTGTGGATTGGCTGCACTGATTTTGAAAACACGGGCCAATTGGCGTGCCTTGGAGTCCAAGGTGAGCCTAACTTCACCAACTGGTACAACAAAAACCCGCATACAGATCCAGGTGAAGACTGCCTCAGAATGGCGGAGAGGTTTGGCGGGAACTGGGGAGACAGGCTGTGTACTGATGCCAAATTTGTCGCCTGCGAGATGCGCGTCTCTCACCGCTCGTACTGCCTACAAGCCGATGCCAACGGGCGCTTCATGCCCCATTGTCTGCTCAACCACGAGATCAAGAACCTGACAGCTTCGGGAGTCATCGGGTGTGGCCGGGCGTGCTGGGCAGAGCCTCGATGCCACTCCTTCAATCTCTGGCAGGGTGACGACAAGAAAGTCTGTCAGCTAAACAGCGCGACTAGCAACGAGGCTGACGACACTGATCGGAAATACGTGAAGAACTGCAACTTCTTCGACCTGTAAACTTTCGAGGCGGTTCAAGAAGACATATTCAAAGCAATTTAAAGAACTCATCCAATCCACAGAACAAGCTGATGACAAGAAAGTCTGTCAGCTCTACAACACATTCTCAACTTGCTTCAAGGAGGATTCAAATCAGTTGCTGACTGCATATACAAGTCATGTACATCTAACTTTATTTGAACGACACATGTTGACACTCGTTCAGACTTCTCGTTTGGCACATCAAGTTAAAACACTGTTGCTTTTGCATTGTACATTATCGCGAACTTCTGGAAATCAACTGAGCTATAGATCGGAACATGAATTTCCCGGCTTTGTTTTTTCCCGAATGCCTCAAATTATTTATTCAACGAGAGACTTTGAAACACTTACAATTAAGACAATGATTCTATATTTACTGTTTACAAGGCTACGATTTACAGAGATAACAAATAGTTTGCACCAGATAGACAGCAATAATAATTGCACATGAACATTGCGCATGCACGGTTATAAACTATAACTTTATAGGGAAGAGATCGAACTATAAGATCACAAAAATGACAGAGTCATTTTAATTTGTTGAGCTGTTATAAAAATTCAAATTAGTTATTAATTAAATTTGCTGGAAAGTGTAGGTAGACAAAACCAAATAGTACGGTTTGATGGTTAAAAATGTACGTGGCATTGTGTGAAAATGTGTACATGCTAAATAGACTTGTTTGTAATTACAATATTGAACGATTCAAGCACCTAATAAAAAGAATTATCGCACACAAAAAATGTTAAAACTAGATCCTTAGTTTTTCTTTCTTTTTGGTAAAATTAGTAGCTTTTTGTTGTTTGTTTGTACGGGTGTTTGTTTGTTTGTTGGGACGGTGTATAACTCGTATACAAAGACATTATCAATGAGTGGTATGATTGTCACCTAGGGCGCCCTCTCGCATATAAACTACTCGTCGCATGATGGCGCTATACAAATGAGCTAAATCGTTTTCAGCTTGTTGCATCAGACTGGAATGATTGCACCGTCTCTGGCTAAAGTATAATACAATTATTTTTGCTGGTTGTTCTCGAGGTGAGCCGTAGCTTAGTGGTCTGGATATGAGACTAAAGCAAATTCTCTCGCCGCCCCAACTCACAGTTGGGGTTCGAAGCCGCTGGGCCAACTCGACACTCATCTTTTTCTTTTTGTAAATTTCTTATTTGGGGAGAAGTGCAAAATACTATACACTAAAGACAAACTTTAAGAAAAATATTGGTCAATTTTGTTATTATTTTGGCAAAGAAATGTTTTGAAATTGCAACATCTAACGTTACCTAATACTACAAAATATGAGTAAAATGCAGTATATGCAGTACCAATGATATTTATATTCCACTCCGGTCGATCGTTGAGGGCTATTCCCTTCCCCAATAAAACAAAACGTATTATGTTTCTTAAGATCGCCAGCCAAGAATTACCTGCAGTGGATTTTAGTTATTAGACTTTACCTCTACGATAGCGAGGGTAGAGAAAAATAACGGTGCTATATATAATTGAGAGCAACATAATTATGTACAGTTGAGCATTGCGCATGCGCGGTTATAAACTAATTGGGAAGCGACCAATCGGAGATCACGGAATAATGACGTAGAAATTTTGTTAAGCTGTTATAAAAAGAATTTTAAAAAAATGCAAACTAGTTATTAATTGACCCTAGAAAACACTCTTTCCAAAATACGAGATTTTACCGAGGTAATGGCGTCGCCATGCCGTTGCTAAGGTGGGCGGGGCTTATGGTCAAATCCGGATCGTTCCATTGTTGGCGTACGCGTACCCTGTTGGTATTTGTTGTTTCAAACAACAAGGTGGTCCGACGTGTTCCCATTTCATTATAGGACAGCAGACCGAATCAGAGAACCCCCCCCCCCCTCCCGATAATCTACTATTATTGTTACTCTACGTTCTACCTATTTATTCTATTCTGCAATGGGCCATAGCCTATAGGCAAATATCTTTCTCATAATAATGGTATACTCTGATTTTGTGCCAGATTTCATGCTTTTATTACCTATCAAACAATGTTTACGCCAGCAATATTATTATATTAGTCCTTAGTCTGGCGGCCTTAGTCTCACCATGGTTTTCTTTGTTCCACATTTTTAATTTCCGGACCCACTGCTTAATTATACACACGCGCGGGAACTGAAATCGACAACTGGTAATAATCGTCTCTAAGCAACCTGTAATCAAAAAGAAACAAACAGAAGAAGATCGGAGCACCAAAGGATCGCTTATAATTGAGTGAGATTCCAGACGCATGTCAGACCTGAGAGATACCTGAAGGAAGAGACAGATCTAGAGGGTGGGATAGGTTTCTGATGTCACAATTATTTTACAAAAATTCGGAGAAACGATCGTAAACCGCCAACGAATAAAGATGCCGGTTTTCAGCCTTGCAAACGTTATTATCTTGATGACCGTCGGGGTATTTCAAACCCTGCTAGCCGTCTGTCCTCCCGGCTGGTTGGCCTGGCAAGACGCCTGTTACATCTTGCTGCCCGACAGGATGGATTGGTGGCAAGCTAAGGAGGTCTGTGACCGGCCTGGGAGCAGCCTGGTCGTTCCTGACTCACAGGAAGAACACGACTTCATCTGGCGGGAAATGAGGGCCCGGATGGAGCTGATTGTCGGCAAATCCACAAGCAAACTGGAACTGTGGATTGGCTGCACTGATTTTGAAAACACGGGCCAATTGGCGTGCCTTGGAGTCCAAGGTGAGCCTAACTTCACCAACTGGTACAACAAAAACCCGCATACAGATCCAGGTGAAGACTGCCTCAGAATGGCGGAGAGGTTTGGCGGGAACTGGGGAGACAGGCTGTGTACTGATGCCAAATTTGTCGCCTGCGAGATGCGCGTCTCTCACCGCTCGTACTGCCTACAAGCCGATGCCAACGGGCGCTTCATGCCCCATTGTCTGCTCAACCACGAGATCAAGAACCTGACAGCTTCGGGAGTCATCGGGTGTGGCCGGGCGTGCTGGGCAGAGCCTCGATGCCACTCCTTCAATCTCTGGCAGGGTGACGACAAGAAAGTCTGTCAGCTAAACAGCGCGACTAGCAACGAGGCTGACGACACTGATCGGAAATACGTGAAGAACTGCAACTTCTTCGACCTGTAAACTTTCGAGGCGGTTCAAGAAGACATATTCAAAGCAATTTAAAGAACTCATCCAATCCACAGAACAAGCTGATGACAAGAAAGTCTGTCAGCTCTACAACACATTCTCAACTTGCTTCAAGGAGGATTCAAATCAGTTGCTGACTGCATATACAAGTCATGTACATCTAACTTTATTTGAACGACACATGTTGACACTCGTTCAGACTTCTCGTTTGGCACATCAAGTTAAAACACTGTTGCTTTTGCATTGTACATTATCGCGAACTTCTGGAAATCAACTGAGCTATAGATCGGAACATGAATTTCCCGGCTTTGTTTTTTCCCGAATGCCTCAAATTATTTATTCAACGAGAGACTTTGAAACACTTACAATTAAGACAATGATTCTATATTTACTGTTTACAAGGCTACGATTTACAGAGATAACAAATAGTTTGCACCAGATAGACAGCAATAATAATTGCACATGAACATTGCGCATGCACGGTTATAAACTATAACTTTATAGGGAAGAGATCGAACTATAAGATCACAAAAATGACAGAGGAGCTGTTATAAAAATTCAAATTAGTTATTAATTAAATTTGCTGGAAAGTGTAGGTAGACAAAACCAAATAGTACGGTTTGATGGTTAAAAATGTACGTGGCATTGTGTGAAAATGTGTACATGCTAAATAGACTTGTTTGTAATTACAATATTGAACGATTCAAGCACCTAATAAAAAGAATTATCGCACACAAAAAATGTTAAAACTAGATCCTTAGTTTTTCTTTCTTTTTGGTAAAATTAGTAGCTTTTTGTTGTTTGTTTGTACGGGTGTTTGTTTGTTTGTTGGGACGGTGTATAACTCGTATACAAAGACATTATCAATGAGTGGTATGATTGTCACCTAGGGCGCCCTCTCGCATATAAACTACTCGTCGCATGATGGCGCTATACAAATGAGCTAAATCGTTTTCAGCTTGTTGCATCAGACTATAATGATTGCACCATCTCTGGCTAAACTATAATACAATTATTTTTGCTGGTTGTTCTCGAGGTGAGCCGTAGCTTAGTGGTCTGGATATGAGACTAAAGCAAATTCTCTCGCCGCCCCAACTCACAGTTGGGGTTCGAAGCCGCTGGGCCAACTCGACACTCATCTTTTTCTTTTTGTAAATTTCTTATTTGGGGAGAAGTGCAAAATACTATACACTAAAGACAAACTTTAAGAAAAATATTGGTCAATTTTGTTATTATTTTGGCAAAGAAATGTTTTGAAATTGCAACATCTAACGTTACCTAATACTACAAAATATGAGTAAAATGCAGTATATGCAGTACCAATGATATTTATATTCCACTCCGGTCGATCGTTGAGGGCTATTCCCTTCCCCAATAAAACAAAACGTATTATGTTTCTTAAGATCGCCAGCCAAGAATTACCTGCAGTGGATTTTAGTTATTAGACTTTACCTCTACGATAGCGAGGGTAGAGAAAAATAACGGTGCTATATATAATTGAGAGCAACATAATTATGTACAGTTGAGCATTGCGCATGCGCGGTTATAAACTAATTGGGAAGCGACCAATCGGAGATCACGGAATAATGACGTAGAAATTTTGTTAAGCTGTTATAAAAAGAATTTTAAAAAAATGCAAACTAGTTATTAATTGACCCTAGAAAACACTCTTTCCAAAATACGAGATTTTACCGAGGTAATGGCGTCGCCATGCCGTTGCTAAGGTGGGCGGGGCTTATGGTCAAATCCGGATCGTTCCATTGTTGGCGTACGCCTACCCTGTTGGTATTTGTTGTTTCAAACAACAAGGTGGTCCGACGTGTTCCCATTTCATTATAGGACAGCAGACCGAATCAGAGAACCCCCCCCCCCCCCCTCCCGATAATCTACTATTATTGTTACTCTACGTTCTACCTATTTATTCTATTCTGCAATGGGCCATAGCCTATAGGCAAATATCTTTCTCATAATAATGGTATACTCTGATTTTGTGCCAGATTTCATGCTTTTATTACCTATCAAACAATGTCTACGCCAGCAATATTATTATATTAGGCCTTAGTCTGGCGGCCTTAGTCTCACCACGATTTTCTTTGTTCAAATTTTTTAATTTCCGGACCCACTGCTTAATTATACACACGCGCGGGAACTGAAATCGACAACTGGTAATAATCGTCTCTAAGCAACCTGTAATCAAAAAGAAACAAACAGAAGATTGGAGCACCTAAGGATCGCTTATAATTTAGTGAGAATCAAGACGCATGTCAGACCTGAGAGATACCTGAAGGAAGAAACAGATCTAGAGTGTGAGTTTCTGAAAACACAATTTTGTTGGAAGGATCAGGAAAAACAATCGTTAACCGCCAACAAATAAAGATGTCTGTTTCCAGCCTTGCAAACGTTCTTATCTTGATGACCGTCGGGGTATTTCAAACCCTGCTAGCCGTCTGTCCTCCCGGTTGGTTGGCCTGGCAAGACGCCTGTTACATCTTGCTGCCCGACAAGATGGATTGGTGGCAAGCTAAGGCGGTCTGTGACCGGCCTGGGAGCAGCCTGGTCGTTCCTGACTCGCAGGAAGAACACGACTTCATCCGGCGGAAAAATGAGGGCCCGGATGGAGCTGATTGCAATCGGCAATCCCAAAGGCAAGCTGCAACTGTGGATTGGCTGCACTGATTTTGAAAACACGGGACAATTGGCGTGCCTTGGAGTCCAAGGTGAGCCTCAATTCACCAACTGGCAAAACGGAAACCCGCATACAGATCCAGGTGAAGACTGCATCAGAATGGCGGAGAATAATGACGAGAAGTGGGCAGACGGCCGGTGTACTAAGGCCAAATTTGTCGCCTGCGAGATGCGCGTCTCTCACCGCTCGTACTGCCTACAAGCCGATGCCGACGGGCGCTTCACGCCCCAGTGTCTGCTCAACCACGAGATCAAGAACCTGACAGCTTCGGGAGTCATCGGGTGTGGCCGGGCGTGCTGGGCAGAGCCTCGATGCCACTCCTTCAATCTCTGGCAGGGTGACGACAAGAAAGTCTGTCAGCTAAACAGCGCGACTAGCAACGAGGCTGACGACACTGATCGGAAATACGTGAAGAACTGCAACTTCTTCGATCTGTAAACTTTCAAAGCGGTTCAAGAAGGCATATTCAAAGCCATTTTAAGAACTCATCCAATCCCCAGAACAAGCTGATGACAAGAAAGTCTGTCAGCTCCACAACACATTCTCAACTTGCTTCGAGGAGGATTCAAATCAGTTGCTGACTACATATAATCAACTAGTCATGTACATCTAACTTTATTTGAACAACACATGTTGACACTCGTTCAGACTTCTCGTTTGGCACATCAAGTTAAAACACTGTTGCTTTTGCATTGTACATTATCGAGAACTTCTGGAAATCAACTGAGCTAGGTCGGAACGCGAATTTTCCGGTTTTGTTTTAGCCAAATGTCTCAAATTATCTTGAATTTACGTAACGAGAGACTTTGAAACACTTACAATTAAGACAATAATTCCTTATTCACTGCTTACAATACAAGGCTACGATTTATAGAGATAAAACAATTGTTTGCACCAGAATGACAGCAATAATAATTGCACATGAACATTGCGCATGCACGGTTTTAAACTATAACTTTATAGGGAAGAGATCGAACTACATGTAGTATAAGATCACAAAAATGACAGAGTCATTTTAATTTGTTGAGCTGTTATAAAAATTCAAATTAGCTATTAATTAAATTGGCTGGAAAGTGTAGGTAGACAAAACCAAATAGTACGGTTTGATGGTTTAAAATGTACGTGTATGTGTGTGAAAATGTGTACATGCTAAATAGACTTGTTTGTAATTACATTTTCGAAAAATTCAAGCACCTAATACATGTAATAAAGAATTATCGCACACCCAAAAAAAATATGAAAACTAGATTCTTAGTTCTTCTTCCTCCTGGGTAAAATTAGTTGGGGTGTTTGTGTGTTTGTTCGGGTATTTGTTTCTTTGTTGAGATGGTGTATAACTCGTATACAAAGACATTATGAGTGATATGATTGTCACCTAGGGCGCCCTCTCGCATAAATAAACTACTAGTCGCATGATGGCGCTATACAACCGAGCTGAATCGTTTTCAGCTTGTTGCATCAGACTAGAATGATTGCACCATCTCTTGCTAAAGTATAATACAATTATTTTTGCTGGTTATTCTCGAGGTGAGCCGTAGCTCAGTGGTCCGAATATGAGACTAAAGCAAATTCTCTCGCCGCCCCAACTCACAGTTGGGGTTCGAAGCCGCTGGGCCAACTCGACACTCATCTTTTTCTTTTTTAATTTTTTTTATTATTCGGGGGGAGGTGCAAAATACTATACACTCAAGACAAACGTTAAGAAAATAAATTGTCAATTTTGTTTTTATTTTGGCAAAGAAATGTTTTGAAATGGCAACATCTTACGCTAACCAATACTACAAAATATGAGTAAAATGCAGTACGGTATATGCAGTACCAATGATATTTATATTCCACTCCGGTCGATCGTTGAGGGCTATTCCCTTCCCTAATGAAACAAAACGTATTATGTTTCTTAAGATCGCCAGCCAAGAATTACCTGCAGTGGATTTTAGTTATCAGACTTTACCTCTACGATAGCGAGGGGAGAGAAAAATAACGGTGCTATATATAATTGAGAGCAACATAATTATGTACAGTTGAGCATTGCGCACGCGCTGTTATAAACTATAATATTGGGGAAGCGACCAATCGGAGATCACAAAATAATGACGTATAGTAATTTTGTTAAGCTGTTATAAAAAGAATTAAAAAAATGCAAAATAGTTATTAATTGGCCCTAGAAAACACTTCTTCCGCAATACCAATTTGATATTGGTATTTTACTATTATTCTACTATTCTACTATTCTATCTATATTCTACTATTATTGTTGTTCTATTATCTACCCATATTATTACGGACACAATTCTGCGATGGGTCCTATAGACAAATATCTTTCTCAAATGGCATATTCAGATTTTGTGCCAAATGTCATGCTTTAATTAACTACCAAACAGTGTTTACACCAGTAATATTATTAAACTGAGACCTTGGTGTCTCACGCCACTTATGCGCATCGGTAACTAAAACAAATTGGTGATATTCGTCTCTAGGCAACCTGTAGTCATAACAATTTGGAGCCCTAAAGGATCACTTACAGTTCAGTGAAATTCCAGACGCATGTCAGACCTGAGAGATACCTGAAGGAAGAGACAGAGTGTCTGAGAGGTTTCTTATTTCACAACGAAAGAGAAACAATCGTTAACCGCCAACGAATAAAGATGTCTGTTTTCAGCCTTGCAAACGTTCTTATCTTGATGGCCGTCGGGGTATTTCAAACCCTGCTAGCCGTCTGTCCTCCTGGCTGGTTGGCCTGGCAAGACGCCTGTTACATCTTGCTGCCCGACAGGATGGATTGGTGGCAAGCCCCGCGGAGCAGCCTGGTCGTTCCTGACTCGCAGGAAGAACCCGACTTCATCTGGCGGGTCATGAAAGTGTGGATGGCCGATTACGGGGCTACCATAATGAATGATTTTGAAGTCTGGATTGGGTGCAGCGTCGTTGTCTATCTATAACTGTTCCGGCCGCACTGCTGCATTCAAAACAAACAAATTTGATGCCCTCAGTCCCATAAAACTCCTTAAAAAATGGTTTTACCCGATCGACTTTAAATAAAAGGGGTCAGCCGGGGTTAAAGTCCCCAATTCTCAAGCGTCAACTAATTAGCCCCCGCTAATTATATTTTAGTGAGTTTCCGTCAATCAAATGTATGGGGCCGGAAGCTTGGCTCCCTAAGCAATTACCAAAACCCATGTGCGTCGGTACTACATGTCTGTCAAGCTAGCAGCGGACATGACCAGAGGCTCCCAAACATTAACTTGACTATATCATATGTTATGCTGGTTTTACCATACCAAAATAGAGCCCACAATACTCAAAGTTCATAATGTTGTCATACATTGCCTTTGGAATGTAAGAGGCCGATAGTAGATTTCTAAATTTTCTGGGGGAGGGGGGAGGATGACCCTGCAATCGACACCCCCCGCGTTGACTCAACAGTCCCTCAAAGCGCAGGTCAACTTAGCCGTAAATACACGCGTACTATTATGTTTACCGCTACATCAAAGACTAGTAATATTGTGGGGCTCATCTTCTTGGCAGTGGCTCGTCCGTAAATTCCTAGCTCAGTTTTATGCTGATAATCTTCTGTACTACAGTCTTCTGATGAAGTTCCGCGGCGGTTGACAATATCCTCCAAAGCTATCAAGGCAGCTTGTTCCCTGTGAACAAAAACCAATCCTTATTCGCCTCTATTGCACAGCCCTGCACGCACATCATTTTGTACACGTACATGTATGTACATGTACATGTACATCCGTAAATCGTCACGGCACAGTCGATGAGACGATGAACGATAGCCTTGACCCAACCACTTCAAATTATTTTGTAATTTGTTTCTTAGTTTCGGCCGAATTCGGCTGAGCCAATCAAACTGCACCGTAAACTTTGACCAATGTATGCATGGGCATCATGATAGTCATACTTGAATAATGTATACCGTCAACGGCCAATAATTAACGTCACGTCGATCACCGATGATACAATCTGGAAAAATCGGGCCAGTGATCCCGGCCCTGTTCATACAGCATTTTGGTGTTTATGACTTCTAACTAGCGCCCTGTTCCTTTCTCTATGCCCGAACAAACTTTACTGACAATTTAGGAGACCGGCCATAGAGCAAGATAGCTCAGTTGGTAGAGCGCCGGTCCGGTATTCTGGAAGTCGAAGGTTTAAGTCTCGCCTTGCCGATTTCTTAGTTCACTTTCATGTATGCAAATTTATTTAGTGAGTTTCCCCTTGTGGTTTTTTTTGTGTATCATAAACGTTTGATCTAACAATGACCGTTATTTAAAACCCAGCTTGCTCCATATGCGGCTTCATCAGTGGCTTCATAATTATTGGCAAACTGCATAAACAAATCGAAAATGGAGATGAAGCTTGGTTTTGGAAAACGGCCTTAATTGAATTTCAATCATAGAGCTATATTAAATTACTAGAGAGCTAACTTACGCGCAGAGATCCTTTGAATCCATTATTCGCGCAGACATTTTGAATTCATGTGCGTGCTTATAGAACATATTTAAAATAGATGGATTAAATTTTAATAAGTGTACTCTAGAATAGATGAAAACAACTTAGGCCTACGCGCATTTATATGCAAGTAAAAACAAAGTCAAGGCAAAATCACCTGCGCTTATTTGCTAATCATTTGTTTCGGTTTTGGGCGTATCGGCTTCGGAAACGCACTGTATAGAATACAAACGCAGATATGCAAATAGCCGTACAAAAGCCGTACAAAATGTTGAGGTTTCATAGATTTGTGCACAAAGATGGATGCGCCCAGCTCGCATCACTTTGTACATAGCTCCATGGTTTTAATACTTCAACACCCTCAACACCCGTCTGCTCGAACAGTATCCGAAAAGATGACGGGCTGGGCGTGCGCGGCGCGTATGTGGGCGATACACGAACTGCGCAGAATTAGTAGGGAAGGCGTATAAAAGAAATCAAGAATGGCAGACACCGACACGATTTCTGATCACGAAAAGGTAGGGAAATTTCATTTGTATCCTTTTTTTAATAGTTATTAAACAACAGGAAGGCATTACCCTCTTTGGACTTTTGTTTGTGTTGTAAATCTGTGAGATTTGTGTTGAGAAAACTGACTGGTCAAATCTACTTCCTGCTTTTGGTCAGATTTGACAGTTCCAATTCATTGCTGTACTAACTCCGCCCAGTTTCCGGACAGCTTTAATTTTCAATGTTAATTTAAGAGATTATTTGTTAGTCCTTTAAAACTATTATGTGTTATTTAATTTATTAACTTTAAGCATGTGAAGAAGTTTAATTATGGACAGATAAAGTAGGCCTCCAACAAGTAGGCATTTGATGCCTCCATGTTTTGACTAGTCAGTCTAGCTTAGCCCAGGTTGGACGACGTTCTTCATTGCATTACGACTGACGTCCAGGGTATCAATGTATCCTGCCATAGCGAACAATTTTACAACAACATTTTTTCATATTTTTACCTGATGAAGGAAGCCAAAATCTCGCTTATGTATTCCTTGTGTCTGGAACTAAAGATCGTCATGGGTTATTAAAAGTTAATGTGTCTTTAGGCAACTTATTTACAGAAAATCAATTTCAAATCCACGCTTTTGGAAGTGAACATCATGTACGAACTCTCTACAATCCCTACATGCGTGCGCGGGTACCGTGCACGCGCCTGGCTTATCAGTTGTAGGCCGGCGCGGCTGCCGGGTACCCGCGCACGCATGTAGGGATTGTAGAGAGTTCGTACATGATGTTCACTTCCAAAAGCGTGGATTTGAAATAGTTTTCGTAAATAAGTTGCCTAAAGACACATTAACTTTTAATAACCCATGACGATCTTTAGTTTCAGACACAAGGAATACATAAGCGAGATTTTGACTTCCCTCATCGGATAAAAATATGAACAAATGTTGTTGTAAAATTTTTCGATATGGCAGGAAACATTGATACCCTGGACTCCGTCGCGTTGTACACAACGGAGTCCAACCTGGGCTAAGTCTAGCTCTACTCTAGGCAGGATCAAGGCTACTGTACTAACTACTATGGGGATCCGATGCCCAAAGGGTGGATCCTATCCACATAGATGAGCCATGTAAACAGCAGAGTTGTATTCGATTTCCTGCAAGTCCTTTCACAAGTCCAGTCACAAGTCCTTTCATAAAGCCAGTCGCAAGTAACTGGTTGAACAATGAATGACAAAGGAATACTTTTGTAACAGTTCATCTGAACAACTAGTGACTTGACTTGAGACTGAAGGACTTCTGATGGACTTGCAGGGACTTGTGGTGGGGGGGGGGGGGGGGGGGGGGGGGGGGGGGGGGGGGGGGGGGGGGGACGACTCAAATACAGCTCTGGTAAACAGTACATACAAAAATTAAACTTTAAACAAATGCAATTTTTCGGCACAGTTTACCTCCCAATTTTGTCTGTTAGGCCGACGGAATGAAATTTTATGTTTCAGTCCGCCGCCCGCCCGCAAAAAAATACAGCTCTGGTAAACAGTACTTTAAACAAATGCAATTTTTCGGCACAGTTTACCTCCCAATTTTTTTCCGTTAGGCCGACGGAATGAAATGTTATGTTTTAAGTACGCTGCCCGCACGCCCGGGAAGCACCCGCCAAAAATGTTCATAAAAAACATGACTAAAACACCAAAAAAATGCCAATAAAACATGTGTGACCTCCTCTCTGCCCCCCCCCCCTTTTTATTAACCAGTTCGCGCCGGGATTATTTTAACATCGCCGAGCCCACGGGCGGGATTATTTTTAACGAAACTCAATCCGAAGCGTGTTCAGGCTGATAGTGCCGGGAAACACACCCACGCATTTCCGGCCTTGCTCGCTGCTGACATACATTTCCGAACTTGAACTTGGCGTGTTTATGCGTCATCCGTTTTGAATCTAGGGAAATATTTGCGTTTATATACGTCATCCGGCGCGAACTGGTTAAATAAAATATCACTAGTCCTTGGGACGAGAAAGTCTCCCACGCCCGCTGTATGCCATTAGCTAGCCAGCTGTGCGAGCCCTGGGCGGGCTGGGCCGTCCCACTCAAATACAGCTCTGGTAAACAGTACATACACAAATTGAACTTTAAACAAATGCAATTTTTCGGCACAGTTTACCTCCCAATTTTGTTTGTATTACAATGTAGGTCACAACTTTTGGGCCTATTTCGGACATCTCCAAACAGCCAAAAAACAAGATCACAAAAAACTGCATTGCTTACCCTTTGGTCACCTATTGAGGTAATTGACCTCTAATTTTTTAATTTTTTCCGAGCTCTTTTAGATAATGTAACATTTAATAGAATTGCAATAACTTAAATATTTTATGATCCTGCCTATTTTGAGAGATTATATTTCTTTTTTATTTCAGTTGCGCATTGCAGCATCCTTCATTCGACATATTCCACCCGGAGAATTCAATGAAGTCTTTAACTGTAAGTTTATGCCAATTTAAGAAAAATCTGAGACAATGTGCAAGGAAAAGAACCCGAACACACACATCTTAGACAGCAACTGTTGTTTAACCCTATCCCCTAATACATGGAGTTGTCTTTTTCATTTTCAGAGAAGTTAAGTATTTTGTAAAGTTGGTTACAGATATTCAATTCCATAATCTGGAACCGGTTCTTGACATCTACGGTCGGGTTCTTGAGTACCCGGTTCCTAGCCAAATCAACTACATTTTTGAAAATTCTGAATCAGATTTGGGTTGAAACGTTTTCTAAAAGTCTTCAGCATGTGTCATGAACACCAGCAAAATTTCTAAGATGACTCCTCTAAAGTGCATTTGTACACATACAGTACATGTATGCCTTCTAAATAAAGTGTTTTTCTTCGCAGGCTATCTTGAAAATATTATAACTCAAAAATTTTAAGAGCGCCCATCTCAAACTTGTCCAAGATTGTTGCTTACATCATAAACTAACATTTATTAAACAAATATGAAATTTTATTTTGTTAGGCATTTTCTCTATGCATCGTACTGAGACATTTGTAGGTGTTATACTTTTGGAGATCTACACTGTTTAAAAGTTCAGAGGTCATGCTAATTAGTCCAAAGTTTGTTGACTCATATTAAAAAAACATTGAGCCATATTACGCAAAAAAACAGTTCTGGGGGTTTTTCATAGGCCAATCATAACACAAAATATCATTTCAATCTGCCGGAGTCGGGTGACAAATTGTAGAATTGACATAGAATGACCCATCTGTAAACATGGTAAAATGGAATGAAAATAGGAATGTCTTATTATAACATGTATTGTACATGTTTGTATGTGTACTTGCACTGAGTGGTTTCCCCGTTTGTATTTGCAGCTGTGCGAGCCTTAGTCGGAAACGATACATTGCTAAAGGAGTCAGCTGTTGAGTAAGTTACTTCATAATCAGGGTTGTAGTCGAGTCCCTGCAAGTCCGTCCACAAGTCCTTTCGTGAAGCCAATCACAAGTCCCTTCATAAAGGCAGTCACAAGTAACTGGATGAACAATGACAAAGGAATGCCTTTGTCAAAGCTGATTTGAATAGCTTGTGATTTAAATTGGAACTGAAAGACTTGTCATGGACTTGTCATGGACTTGCATGGACTTGCATGGACTTGCAGGGACTTGCATGGACTTGCAGGGACTTGCAGGGACTTGCAGGGACTTGCAGGGACTTGCAGGGACTTGCAGGGACTTGCAGGGACTTGCAGGGACTTGCAGGGACTTGCAGGGACTTGCAGGGACTTACAGGGACTTACAGGGACTTACAGGGACTTACAGGGACTTGCAGGGACTTGCGAGGACTTGCGAGGACTTGTGATGGACTTGCAGGGACTTGCAGGGACTTGCAGGGACTTGCAGGGACTTGCAGGGACTTGCAGGGACTTGCAGGGACTTGCAGGGACTTGCAAGGACTTGCAAGGACTTGTGAGGACTTGTGATGGACTTACAGGGACTTGCAGGGACTTACAGGGACTTACAGGGACTTACAGGGACTTACAGGGACTTGCAAGGACTTGTGAGGACTTGTGATGGACTTGCAGGGACTTGCAGGGACTTGCATGGACTTGCATGGACTTGCATGGACTTGCATAGACTTGCATGGACTTGCAGGGACTTGCAGGGACTTGCAGGGACTTGCAGGGACTTGCAGGGACTTGCAGGGACTTGCAGGGACTTACAGGGACTTGCAAGGACTTGTGAGGACTTGTGATGGACTTGCAGGGACTTGCAGGGACTTGCAGGGACTTGCAGGGACTTGCAGGGACTTACAGGGACTTGCAAGGACTTGTGAGGACTTGTGATGGACTTGCAGGGACTTGCAGGGACTTGCAGGGACTTGCAGGGACTTGCAGGGACTTGCAGGGACTTGCAGGGACTTGCAGGGACTTGCAGGGACCCTCCCTTGCAGGGACCCTCCCTTGCAGGGACTTGCAGGGACTTGTGGTGGACTCGACTACATCCCTGTTCATAATTAGTTCATCAGGGATTGCAACTAAAGCTTAGTCGTCAGAAGTATCATTCTAGTTTCTATCAGCATTATTACAACATGTTGTTTTTATTAATCAGTCAAGATATGTGACCTACTCCCACGAAAACGGCGTAAAGTCGCACTATTGAGTTATGATTAAAAATAGCCGATTTGACAGTGGGAAATGTTTTTTTTGTTGTTTTTTTAAAGATTAGCAGAACAGATCTAAATTTGATTTTACTGAGCGTACCCAAAAAGTAAAATGTAGCGAAATTAATTCTTAACTATTCTTAATTTTATGTGTGTGATGACCGCTGGTTTTTCTCGATATTAGATATTTTTAAAATATTAGTTATATATACCCTACCCATTAAATTATATATCATTTTTAAGCTAAGAATTCAAGGAATCTGGAAATACCAATATCACAAAATGTCAACTTTACTCTGAATTTATGGGAGCAGGTCACATATGGTCGAGATTTTCAAATTTTGGCCATGTGTTAGTATTTTATTGGATTGATAGTTTAACCCTAACTCCCTCACCATTGTTATTGAACAATACAATTCCTTCAAAATCCTCCAACTTCCTTTGTTGTGTAGGGAGTTAGGGTTAATGATGTTTAAATTTCTAGTTAAATAAGTTTTGTCTTTGTTTTTCCTTGGATACAGCGCTATTGCTCAATATAACAATGAGCAGCTCACCCCATGCAAAGTTGAGAATGAAATGGTAAGTTATTAACCCTAAGCTCCTAGAGTGTTACAATTTGTACTGAAATTGATAGATTCAGCATTAGCCGTTTTCTCATTAGACTTTTTTGGTTAACGTACCGCAATTTTTCTGTAGAATGACAAAATTAAATCCAATGGGAACATGTGGTAGACTAACGTTCCTTTCAACTGACTGCGACGGTGATGTAAAACTGCCAGGCCAAAAGTAGTCACAGAAAATTTTCGCTCGGCTGTTGAAAGTTATCAGTGCCAGCAATATGTGACAATCTGTCAGCTTTGCAAGGCCAATAAATGTTTCGTCCCGGTAAAACAAAGTCTCAGTGGGAATGCATTAAATAGAATTATGCAACTTGGGCATGTTGCGGCATGTTTCCACGAGGCCGCGGAAGAAAAAGGCCAATGGGAACACGGCTATTGTTAAGGTTAATATTTTAATATTTTATCACATTATATTACTGTGATATATATTTGACTATTTCAAATCATTACTTAAAGGAAGGATGTTACTTAATTTAAGACCACTTTTTATATGAACAAGGAAGTAGGATGTAGGATAGTATTAAACCTGACATCCTAGGCATTTATTTAGGGGTAAAGTACAACATACATGTACTACAAAGTTACTTACATGTACATGTCTACTTGTACATAGTATGCAGTACACAATACTAAATACATGTACTACTAAACAATATGCAATGTGTAGTGAGAGTACTGCATACTACAGTTTACTACTGGTAGTGACAAGTAGTATTTTGTAGATTTAGGGGAGGTTAGGGTTTGGTATTGACTGTCATGTTATTTTGAGACCTGCTTTTTAATTGACTTACTTTGATTGATTTTTGATTGATTTACTGATTTACCATGGTGACCAATAGCATAACTTTATTCCCGTATAAAAGAACTTATCATTTTTAGAATATGAATATCATTGAGCACGTTAACAAGTTCGCGCCGGATGACAAATATAAACGTAAAGTTTTCCTCAGATTCAAAACGGATGACGCATAAACACGCCACAAGCAAGGTTGGAAAAAAGTCTATCAGCAGCGAGCAAGGCCGGAAATGCGTAGGTGTGCTTCCTGGTACTGGCGGCCTGGACCTGCTTCGGATCGAGTTTCGTTAAAAAATAATCACGCGCGTCGGCTCGGTGATGTTAAAATAATCCCGGCGCGAACTGGTTAACAGTATGACACAAAAATGGACATAGGTTTTTTATCTGTCTGTAAATTACTAAAATGCTGTGAATGTACAGCACCTTATCAAGAAAAAATGAAATGTATTTGTTAGGTATCCAGCTATAACATCACAGTTAAAAATTAAATCATTCTCGTGGTTATTGTATATGAGATGGTGTACGGTAACGGCGTTACAGTAACAGCGTGAACTTTGAATACAATCTAATTGAAAATGAGCCGAGACTACGTCATGTATTGTAGAATTTGAGTAGTTCTCTAGAAGCCAAAACTCACAATAACACTGGCATGGAATTGTGTATGATTAGGTTTATGTCAACTAATTTGGTGAATATAGGTGATACTTTCACACGTCTGTTAACCAGTTCGCGCCGGATGACGTATATAAACGCAAATATTTCCCCAAATTCAAAACGGATGACGCATAAACACGCCAAGTTCAAGTTCGGAAATGTATGTCAGCAGCGCGCAAGGCTGGAAATTCGTGGGTGTGCTACCCAGCACTATCGGCCTGAACACGCTTCGGACCGAGTTCGTTAAAAATAATCCCGCCCGTCGGCTCGGCGATGTTAAAATAATCCCGGCGCGAACTGGTTAACCCTAATCAATCCTCCAAAATCAATATGATTTTGCACACACCCTAGGGAGTTAGGGTTAAAACCACCTGTATCACCATAAGACGACAGCATATGACAACTCTCTGATCACCATACCATTACCATTTAATGGAAACTATCCTTAGATTCATCATTTTGTGGTGTACAGGTGTCTGATAATAATAATGATCGTGCTTATATAGCGCTTTACATCGTATCAACGATCTCAAAGCGCTTTACAATTATTACCCCGTTCATCAGGCCCTGGACCACGCGGCAGCCGTTTATAGGCGCTCAATCGGCCTCGACCCTCACAGGTACCCATTTATACTCCTGGGTGGAGAGAGGCAATTGTAGTTAAGTGTCTTGCCCAAGGGCACAAACACCATGTTCCTGGTCGGGTTCGAACCCAAGCATCATCGTATATGAGTCGAACGCCGTAACCACTGGGCCATGACATTCTACGATAATGTTACATACATTATGATTCTACATCTAATTGACCGTTTTAGGTTCTCATCACTGATTTTGGCAATCTTGGAGGAAGTCGATATCTCGCACCCAACCAAAAGAAGTCTTTCAAGTATGACCATTTGAGGAAGGAATCTTCAGACACCGATAGCCATGCTATAGATGAGACCCCAGAGCCATACCGAGTAGCTCTGGATAAGGCTATGATTAGCCATGTCAAGGAACACTTTCCAAACGGAGTCCATACGGTAAGCAGTATAATAGACCCCATGACCCTCTACACCTCCCGTGACCCTCTACACCTCCCGTGACCCTCTATACCTCCCGTGACCCTCTATACCTCCCGTGACCCTCTATACCTCCCGTGACCCTCTATACCTCCCGTGACCCTCTATACCTCCCGTGACCCTCTATACCTCCCGTGACCCTCTATACCTCCCGTGACCCTCTATACCTCCCGTGACCCTCTATACCTCCCGTGACCCTCTATACCTCCCGTGACCCTCTATACCTCCCGTGACCCTCTATACCTCCCGTGACCCTCTATACCTCCCGTGACCCTCTATACCTCCCGTGACCCTCTATACCTCCCGTGACCCTCTATACCTCCCGTGACCCTCTATACCTCCCGTGACCCTCTATACCACCCGTGACCCTCTATACCACCCGTGACCCTCTATACCACCCGTGACCCTCTATACCACCCGTGACCCTCTATACCACCCGTGACCCTCTATACCACCCGTGACCCTCTATACCACCCGTGACCCTCTATACCACCCGTGACCCTCTATAGCACCCGTGACCCTCTATAGCACCCGTGACCCTCTATACCTCCCGTGACCCTCTATACCTCCCGTGACCCTCTATACCTCCCGTGACCCTCTATACCTCCCGTGACCCTCTATACCTCCCGTGACCCTCTATACCTCCCGTGACCCTCTATACCTCCCGTGACCCTCTATACCTCCCGTGACCCTCTATACCTCCCGTGACCCTGTATAGCCCCCGTGACCCTGTATAGCCCCCGTGACCCTGTATAGCCCCCGTGACCCTCTATAGCCCCCGTGACCCTCTATAGCCCCCGTGACCCTCTATAGCCCCCGTGACCCTCTATAGCCCCCGTGACCCTCTATAGCCCCCGTGACCCTCTATAGCCCCCGTGACCCTCTATAGCCCCCGTGACCCTCTATAGCACCCGTGACCCTCTATAGCACCCCTTGACCCTCTATAGCACCCCGTGACCCTCTATAGCACCCCTTGACCCTCTATAGCACCCCTTGACCCTCTATAGCACCCCTTGACCCTCTATAGCACCCCTTGACCCTCTATAGCACCCCTTGACCCTCTATAGCACCCCTTGACCCTCTATAGCACCCCTTGACCCTCTATAGCACCCCTTGACCCTCTATAGCACCCCTTGACCCTCTATAGCACCCTTTGACCCTCTATAGCACCCCTTGACCCTCTATAGCACCCCTTGACCCTCTATAGCACCCCTTGACCCTCTATAGCACCCCTTGACCCTCTATAGCACCCCTTGACCCTCTATAGCACCCCTTGACCCTCTATAGCACCCCTTGACCCTCTATAGCACCCCTTGACCCTCTATAGCACCCCTTGACCCTCTATAGCACCCGTGACCCTCTTTAGTCCCCGTGACCCTCCTTAGTCCCCGTGACCCTCCTTAGCCCCCGTGACCCTCCTTAGCCCCCGTGACCCTTTAATGATGGCTGCGACAATTCAAGAGCCCGTTAAACGCTGCGTGGCTCAGGATGGCATCCAATGTCCAAGCGAATGGACCAATAGAAATGCGCGTTGGTTCGCATGCCTTTGGCTGTTTTTCGAACCCCAGCTTTGTCTTCGTCTCGGGCTTCATTCATACAGTTTAGCAATAGACTGTAGCCGGAGACGGATCCAAAGCCAGGGTTTGGGAAATGGCCTTGGTCTGTTTGTAACGGAGGCTCTGATTGGGCGCATGATTGTTTGCGCTAATAACCACGGATCTTGCCGTATGTCCGCAGGGATTTGAGCGCTAATAGTAGAAAGCGTAAAAGCGCTGCGTGGCTCAGGATGCTGTAGCCATTGTGAATGGCTTTATTTTTTTTAACAAGCCATGCTGACTGCTGTATTGTATTTTTATCTCCAGGTCTATGGAAGTAGTAAAGGTGATTCAATCACGCTAATTGTATGCATTGAGGATCATAAATTCAGCCCACACAACTTCTGGTATGTAGTATTTCTGATATTCCAATACATTTATCCCTGATATTTCCCCGATTTTTTTTAAACAGTTTTTGCACTGATTGTAGTGATTGACCTTCGTTGGTAGGATAATGAAGAAAAAAATAGCGTCAGGTTGCAATATTCTTTTTTCTTTCTCGTCCTGAAAACCATTTTTTCCTTCTCAGGAATGGACGTTGGCGGTCACAGTTTTCAACGACTTTCTCCGGTCCTGGCAGTAAGACTGAAATCCGAGGGATCATGAAGACTCAGGTCCATTACTATGAAAATGGCAACGTCCAACTGGTCAGCCACAAGGAAGTCAGGGAACAGATATCAATAGGGGTCAGTTGCCTTCTCAGTAGCATCTTAGTTGCCTCTTAGTTTACTCCTCATTTGGTTTTATTGATGCTCTTGAAAAATAAACTACAATTTTCTCTTTTTTTGTACTTCACTGTGCTGAGATTAATATTGAAGACAGAAACTAAACAAAGTAAAAAGATTTGAGAGACGTGTATTTTGTTATGAAATACTTCATTTGACATGCATATAAAAGAACAATTGAGGGTATAAAACTAATATTGATAGTCAAGTGCTGTTGAGACCTGTACAAGTTTTCTAAAATGGTACCAATGAGAAAATAAAAGTACTTTAAATAAATGTTTATGCCAATCCAAACAAGGTTGCATTCTTGGCAATCCACAACACCCGCCTTCAATGTTGTGGTGGAATCCATCACAACACCCGCCTTCAATGTTGTGGTGGAATCCATCACAACACCCGCCTTGCAATGTTGTGGTGGAATCCATCACATGTCAATTGCACGTCAATCATAAGTCAGTCTGTGAATGGACTCATGATGCACTTTTGATCTTTGACAGCACAGGAATATTTTCACAGATCCTAACAAGTTCGCACTGGGATTATTTTGACATGGCCCAGGCACTGATTTAAAAAAAAAAAAAACCTTGATCCAAGACAGGTTCAAGCCGGCATCTATGGGTATCACACCCTGATATTTCTGGCCTTGCTTACTGCGAGCCGGTTGCTGACAGATATTTCTGGCTTTACTCGTGACGTGTTCATTCGTCATATGTTTTGAATTCCTAAAAAAACTGTGCGTCTATACACGGCATCCGACATGAACTGGTTAATGATTGATGGTAGTATACTGACCCTGTCCTTTTTTAACCTTTAACCTTTGACCCAAGGATGAGGCAGCCACAGCCAAAGCCATCTTAAATGTGATAGCGAAGTCAGAGAATGACTACCAGACCGCCATGGTGGAAGACTACGCGGTCATGTCTGAGACGACCTTCAAGGCCTTAAGACGTCAGCTTCCTGTTACCCGCTCTAAGATTGATTGGAATAAGATAAGTGATTACAAACTGGGACAGGAGTTAAAGGGAGCAGAGGCTGACTAGAAGAACCTCTCGACAACCTCCTTCAACCTCTTGTATGTCTTAAGAAAATGCCATTTAATAAAAATAAATAAATAACTGTCAAGGTTTGGTCACCGCTAGGTTTATATATGTAAGCGGTGAGTATTATATACTAGGCTAGAAATGTGAGCTCCAAATTCCATTGGAGGTTACAGGAAAATCCACTTTCACTTCAAGATACTTTTGTAAAAAAAAGATTGTCAGCCCTTGTTTCCTCAGAAGACATTTCCAGGTTTTGTCATGAATTTCAGCAAAGATTTCTCAGTTTTCTTAGCATGTGAATTTAATCTCGCATAAAGGACCACAACATCTGTAGAAGTCATCTTATCCGAGTTATCTCTATATTTGTTCATTTCTGATTGTAAAACAGAATATTAACATGCAAAGGATACAAAAATGTCATTGTCAAGTCAATGTTCATGTTTATGCAATGAATATGCGGCTAGAGCATTTATTGTTAACAACAATGTATTGTATAACTTAACCCTGTCTTGGAGGCTGTATTTGTATTGTCTAGAACGATCACGTGTCCGGTGTATAACAACTCATAGCACACTCCCTGTGTGATATCACATATATATTTGACCTGTCACCACAAAATGAGTAAAGTCGGAAATATTGAAAATTGAGATATTGGTATTTTCTAATTTTTGAGAAAGAGAGCTTTCCAATGGTACATACCACTTAGGGGTTTTCAGATAAATACATTTTACAGCGCTCTAGTTTAACATCTTAAACCAAACACGCAAAAGATTTCAAAACAGGACAAGTAAGGTTCGGTTAAGCATAGCATCGGCTATGTTCTAATCATTATTTCTTCTTGAAATTTTCCACACATACTAACTATTGTATAAGCAACAAAATATCAAAATTTCGAAAATGTGGGATACTTACGAGAACCTGATTTGCATATTTAATTACCGTGTTAATTAGACCATAATGGACTTTAATCCAAACACTAACTACGCAAACACTATGCAAAATTGCGTAGTTTAAGAGGTTTCCGATCATCTGATAGCACCCAAAAAATGAAAATATGTAGAGGAGGACTTGGGCTTTCCAAATTACGCAAAGTCTCAAAATTGACAACTCCTTCATATTTTGACTTTGGATGGCCATATCTCTGAATCACATCGTGCGACTTTACTCTCATTTTGTGGCGACAGGTCACATATGTGTGCTATCAGTGTGTAAGCGAGATACATGTATGTATTACACATCTGCTATCAATGAGCTCACTGAGCCGTGAACCCAAGACAGAGGTTTAACAAAACAACTGTTGACTGCTGTGATGTTGGATAGGAATTTTTGAACACCCAAAGGACGGATAGCACCCGAGGCAATGCCGAAGGTGCTGTGTGTCCCCGAGGGTGTTCAAAAACTTAATATCCCACATCACAGCAGTCGACAATTGTTAAATATGATGACTTTGGCTTATTTTTATTACCCAGTAATTACAGATTGTTAGTGATGATTTGTTAGAATGAGAAGGTACCAGTGTACATGTATAACTAAAATGTATGAGATGTAATTCTTTTAATGTTGAATTATACATGTAAGATTATTATTTTCATTGATCAATCTTGTTAATAGTTTACCACTTTTATGCCATGTTATTTTTGCAGAAATTGTAGTCACCGAGCAATTTTTTTTAATTTGTCCTAATAATTCGTTTTTGTTTTGTAAAAAGGTGGAATTGGTCAATTAACCAAATATGTTACAAGAACATTCAAGGTTTAGTTAGATTTAGAGGATTAACCAGTTTGTGCCAGTATTATTTGGACATTGACCAGGCCCAGACGCGGGATTGTTTTTTACGAACCTCGATCCAAGATGGGTTGAGGCAGGCATCTGTGGGTAGCACACCCTGATATTTTCAGCCTTGTTCGCTGCGTGGCTTTGCTCGTGACATGTTTATCTGTTATCCATTTGGAATTCTGGATAAACTGCATGAATACACAACCTCCAACGCAAACTGGTTAAGGAAACATTCTACAAAAACATCATGACGCTTTATAGAGATATTTCTTAAATAAGTTCATCATAATCATCAATATTTATTCACCTCAGGCCAGCAGGACCAAGCCCCCAGGAATCTGCCAAAATAGAGGGAGGGGTGGGGGGTGGGGGGTGGGGGGTGGGGGGTGGGGGGTGGGGGGTGGGGGGTGGGGGGTGGGGGGTGGGGGGTGGGGGGTGGGGTAATGGATATGCTAAGGTTAGGGTTAATGGTCAAACCTTCAATTAATGTAGTATTATATTAAAAACAAAGGAGCATAGATCTGGTAATTATTATCGATAAAGTTAGATTTAGATCTTATTAACACCTTGTCCTATTCTTAACAATTTCAGCGAAATCATTTTCATACCCGTTATACAACAAGTTTATTTCAATTTAATAAGTATAACTAACGATACACCGAAGAAAAAAATGGAATAATTAACCCAAAAAATACTTCAACCTCTGAAACCCGAACAGGGCAATACTCCATTAATATAATACGTTTCAATGAGAATTTTTTTGTTGTTTATAAAGTAGACATTATATTGGAAGGAATTAGCATAGAAATAATTATTTCATCATTGTAACCTACATGTACTGCTTGGTTTCTTTTTGGTTTTTTTTATGTACGGTGTTATTTGGGAGACGAACCCTGAACTTTTCAAGAGCTTATTTAAAGCATGAACATGAAGCATGGAAAAGTGTTAAGCGTAAGCACTGTTAAGCAGGTATTTTGATTTCTGCTAAGCATCCAGTAACCTTGGCCTCAATAATAAACAACTTTTGATAAAGTGTACGATATTTTTTTTGGTCATTGAACAGGCAGATTAATGTTGCAATCCTGTCAACCTTTAAAGATCTTTCATTCTCTTCGAGACCAAATTGAAAGTAATTTCTGTTTTTTATAAAGTCAAGGGTTTTCTTATTCATACTTTTGATCTGATCCAACAGTGTGTGCAAAAAAGGGAAATAACAAAACAGCAATTTGTAAGATTATATTTGTGTATTTAGTTGCTAGGTAGCTAATCTATGCTATTGAGGTCATAAAGTGCATGCCTTGGTAGAAGATGGAATCTTTGTCAATTATTTTGTTCCGAGGTATCGCCTGAACATTTAAGATGTCAGTGAGCTGTCAAACTACAAGCAGACTGGAAGTATATAAAAACACAATTATTATCATGCAAATGAATGTCTTCGTTTTTGTAGCTTAATTGTTGCAGGCATCATTAAAAGCAAACCATGATAACTATGACCCGCTGAAAACTGTTTCATAACTCTGGATCGAACTGATTATGTCTCTTGATGAGTTACCCATATAATTAAGCAATGTGCAGTGGTCATTGTGCTCCCGGAATCCCTGGAATTCCTTTTAGATATCTAGGAAGAATGCATTGGGTAACGAGAGTCTGGAGTGGGTACGGCTATAGGTTATTATAGGGACAAAAAGAAGGGTCCAGTTTCCATTGAATCGTGGAGGGTACATATAGTTATCTGTTGAAGGCTTGAAGCCATTTCGTTGTATGCAGCTTATCGCCTCGATGACTATTGGAAAACATGCCAAGGGTTTGTTTTTGTAAATGCAGAAAATAATGTGTTATTATTTATTCGGCTTAGAAATACACCGATCAAATAACAACAAAGAAAATATGACAATAACTCTACATGAGATGAGCAGTACAAGCATGAATTTATATGAACAACACAAACATGTGTAAGCAAAGACTAGGAGGTAAGGATAAATAAAGGCAGCAATGATTAAAGAGTCGAGGTTGATACCATATAAGACAAAAAGAAAAACGACGATACCCAAATTAAGATGGTCAGGATAAATAAAGGTGAACTGATTCACTGTGACTCGGAAGCCATCAATCCAATCTTAAGATGGAACACTGAAATCAATATTATCTGTGGAATAAGAGCAAAAATAAAAACAGCAAGCATTTAAAAATAAATAAGAAACATGAATAACAAAAGGCAAGTGCAATGGCAAAAAAATAAACAAATATAATATAAGGGAAACAATTGGGGTGGGGGGAGGGGGGGGGGTAAGACGGGATCAGATAAACAGGAGAATAGACATATGGGGGAGGGAAAGATGGGGAACTAAACAGGAGGGGTGAGATAAAACTAAGATCTTTAAAAACGCCAGATCTTTAAATCGGAAGTTGGAGATTCCGTTTAAAAGTTGTATTAAATCTTTCCAGAAATCAACCTCTAAGTCTAATGATGCCCCACTCACTGCACTGGACACCGCCCCTTTTTGGCCGGATACGGCAACGTGTATTTACAGTGCGCCCTCTGTTGTTGGGATTTATCAATGCACATCAGGAACAAGTTGAACGACGGCGTACGGATTCGTAAAAATGGTCAGTTGACAGTAATTTTGTTGACAGTTAATTGTCTTGTTCTATTTTCATTAAATGACAGAGCTTCTACACACGACTTGCCAGTGTTATTATGTGTGATAAATATTTCTATTGTTGATCTATCTTTGTCATTAGCGTTACTAAATATTACTCCAGATTGGTCGTCCGAGGCCGTTTTTCCAAACCTCAGCTTCGTCTCTGTTTTGGCTTCGTTCATGCAGTTTGCCATGGTGATAGAGACGATGTAGAGGCCAAGCTAAGGTTCGGAAAACGGCCCGAGCTTATAACGCAGTGACTATCATTACGGCAGCCGTAACGTATTGTTTAAATTCTGTAATTGCGGCATTAGGCCAAGGCTAAAACAATTTTTTTCAGGAATTTCCATTTGTGCCCAAATCAAGCAGATTATTATATTTAGGCCTATACCTAAACGAGGCGGCGTTATACACTCAGTTATACACGCAGTCGAATGTCAACGTCATTCATGTGCAAACTACGCTGTTAAATCGTGTGCACATGCGCTGAATGAAGCGATTAACCGCGAGGTCACCATGCACGGCCAAAAGTGTGGTCTCAGCTGGATTGTGACGCCTCTCAAACCATTCTAGTAGTACCGTCATTTCCACGTGAAGGATTCGGGGCACCGTACAAAGATCTTCCTGGATCTTCCCAAAAAGACAACACGTTTGTGTTGGACTCCACCTTTTTAAAATTAATCTCTTGGGAACAAAAGGTGCTGTGCTTGCGGAATTTGGTGTATATACAGAGCATGAGTAAGTAATAAACAGGAAAATGGTAACAAATCGGGCCGAAAAATGACATGGCGGCTTTTACCGATAATTTATCGCGTTCGAAATAGCAACAGCGCGGTATTTAACGCCGCTATATGCACGTTCACGGGTCTAGCCTAGGCCTAGCCCTAGTTTGTGGCCCCGCACTGGATCAGAGTAGACTTTGTGCTGTAGGCCATAATTATTTTTTTTACGACACCTCGTAAATAATATTCATGAACAAATTTGAGTTCATTATTGGCCGATTCTGTCGCATATCCGTAAAGTAAAAATGATACGCTGCCAGGTGATGTCATCCCAGTAAGTATATCCAGCTCGCTGGATTTTTCTGTTAGCACCAAATGTCTGTGTAAATGGTTATTTACTACATAAGGACAACCCACTATACAGTATGGTTTTCTAAATTTGTTGGTTTTATCTTTTTATCTTTGATAATTTGCAGATATTGAGCTATTCACAATGAACACATGCCTTGTTTCTGCCACAATGATTCTACCAGTTGAATCTCATCATCAGCGTCATTCATAATGCAAATCCAGACACGTGACACTGAACAATCCACGATGACTGGCAGTGCCTTATTCACAATCTGCGTTCTTCTCTTCAATATATCCATCTTCCTGTTATCCAACGGCAAACAGTTTAACTGGTTTGCACTGCGCTCAGGGCAATATGATAAACGTTTTGGTGCATTCACAGAGGCCGAGAGACAACAAAGATTGGACGAAGTCAGGAAAATGTTTTATTACGGTTATGATAACTACATGAACTATGCATTTCCATTGGATGAGTTAGATCCTATAAACTGCAAAGGAAGGGGACCAGACTACAATAATCCGTGAGTATGACAGATATGGATACCAGACGAGGAACGTCCATAATATACTTAATTTTTCTGACTGCAGAATTAGTTGCCTTTACTGGATGGAACTAAACCAGTTTGTGCTGGTATTATTTTGACATTGACCGCGGGCCCAAGTGCAGGATTTTTTTTCACGATCCTTGATCCAAAGTCGGGTTCAGGCCGGCATCTGTGGCTAGCACACCCTGATATATTCAGCCTTACTTGCTGCAAACCGTTCGGTGACAGATATTTCCGGCCTTGCTTGTGACAGGTTTATCTGTCATATGTTTAAAATTCTGGGAAAAACTTTGCGTGTATACATTGTATATATATACAGTACAGCATCCTATATGAACTAGTTAAAGGTAGGATATACCATTGGTAATGGCTTGAACTATCATGAATGGGTGGATTTGGGGGGTTGTATATTATAGTAATTATTGTTTAACTGACCTGTCCGAAGTTTTACAATCATGGATGCTGAGAAAAGCAAGAAAAACGATGTTCGTTTTCAACTGGCGTCGGGCAGTGGTTATTATGTCGTTTTCAGAACAATTGCTAGATATCTGGCGCAATCATTTTGCTGGATACCTAGAATCATTATTTTCGTAATCGTCGTTAACCCTAACTCCCTACACAACAAAGGAAGTTGGAGGATTTTGGAGGAATTGTATTGTTCAATAACAATGGTGAGGGAGTTAGGGTTAAGTAAGATATTTCTTAATAATTCAGTAGTAAAAAAATCTAGAAATCTGCAAACGGTGTATCCTACCTTTAAGCTGCGCATTCACACACGTGTACAATGTATGCTCATTATCACCAATGGCTGCTATTTGATGATTGGTTGTTAGCAGAGTGTTGGTTTTTACCAGGAAGTAGTGGTGGAATTTAAAACCCAATTTTGTTTTGCTCCATGGTCTCTGATTGTAACTGCATTCACTTAGGCCAAATAAAAAAAAAAAACATGTTTTAGCGTCATGCCTTTTTTTTTAAAGGAAGGAGGAGGCCTTTTTTTTTTTTTTTTTTTTTTTAAATGGCCGTCTGACACATCTTAATTCGAGTCATGCAGTTAACATGTCACACCCTATCTTTCAATTTAAAATTAAAACATGGTTCACCCACGATTACAAATTAAAATTCATGTGGGTTGATCAAGTATGCACCGTACATGACTACACGTCACACCCTAGCCTTCCTATTTGAAAAAATAAATTTCCAGGGCAAGGCACACAGTGATGCTAAAGTCTAAAATACGATCTTATCATTTAAAAAAAAAAAAAAAAAAAAAAAAAAGGAGGCGGCCCCTAAAAAGGAAGCGGGCGGTGACGCTAAACATTTTTATTTGGCCTTACTAGGTGTTTTTTTTGGCCAGCTCCTTTGACTTTATCAGAGAGTTTTTATCCATATTTCCCACATTTGAAGTGTTTTTGTTGAGACCTAGTGGTCTCTGAATCCTGCCAACTATTGGGAGGGCATGTTTTGTCAAACTGTAAACTTACGCTTTGTGTTTTTATTTGTCCTTTCAGCTCAAACTTAAACATAAATGATGTTCTTGGAGGATACTCACTCACGTTGATTGATGTTTTAGATACACTTGCAGTAAGTACATTAATAATAATAATATCGAAAATAATCAAAATTCATTCAATGACCTTTAAACATAATTAAAATATAATTACAAGAAATGGGTATGAAAAAAACACAATTTCTTTACTTCCTCGCATTGATAATTGAATTGTCTCAAAATTTTTGACATTTTATTTCTCATTACAATACGGTTAGTTTGAATGCCAAAAGTCGAAAGACAGTTTTGCAGATTTAAAATTTATCATTTGTAAGTGGGAAATTGGCATTTGGTTATAATTGCAAAACTGGCACAAGTTTCTTGGAGTTTCTGATGCTAAGTATATTTTCATTTATCAGATAATCGGTAACAGCAGTGAGTTCAAGAAAGCAGTAAGTCTAGTCATAGATAATGTGACTTTCAATCAGAACAACACTGTGCAAGTATTTGAGTCTACTATAAGGTGAGAATCATCTCTATAATTAGGACACACTTTACCAACAGTTTCACTTGTCCAATATCAAGTGGTGCTGGTGGACATTAACCCTAACCCTGCCAGACGCAGCACAGTGCATCAGGTGACAAACTCGGCTGCACTTTGATGCATTCAGCTGTCAACATCAGTGCATAAACAACCACAGTCTAAGACTATTGAGAGCTAATCCCCATTGGACAATGCCAGAGATATATCCTGCTGTGTTGGGTGACCACAGACTCTGAGGCAGATTTTTGACCTGATGATGGATCTTGCTGCGCTTGGCAAGCTAGTCCTGTTGACCAATGTTGCATGTTGTTTTGCCTGGCAGGGTTTCTAGCCAAAATACTCTGGAGGGTTAGGGCTAATCTGTTTCATAGAATCTTTTGAATGAAGCGCAGGGCACGATACATGACTTGTTACCTCATGCAAAAAAACAGGTGGAATTGTGACAAGTGAATATTGACAATTCATAGCTGAATTTGCTGCTAAATAAAAAACTTGTAAAGCCAATAAATGTTTGATATTTGTGTGCGCTGGTTCTGAACTTGAAAAGTTTCTATAAACCTTGCCGTGATGTCACAAATTTGGGTTTGCATTAACTTTTACACAGAGTGTAAACTAATAACCAGCAAAAAGCATTGTCTAGAATTTAATTATAAACTAAATAAATGAAATGCAAACTTCAAGGCATTTGTGTTCGTGATGAACCTTCCTGAGTAGTGCTTGGCGAGTAACTCGATTATGTCATTACTCGTGTTTAGTTTTTACTACTCGTTAAACTACTCGCTGTTTTTCAACATGCGAGTACTCATGCCAACCCGAGTAGCAATAATTAGAAGCGATTAGGTAGTGTTAGCGAGCATTGATTAATGACGAGTACAGGCGGACATTGCAACACGATGGGATTATTAACTTATTATGACAATTACGATGGTTTTACAATATGATAACGATCTTTATTGACTTTCAATTCTAGAGAAATATATATATGAATTAGAACTTGAGCGATAAAGGAAACCAAATTGCTGCCTAGCTCGCTGAAAATTTACCGTTACTTGCTTTTGAATGAATTGCGACAACTGTGAAAATTGCGACATTACTCGAGTAGTTTATTATTTTTAAAAAAATGAGGATTTTTGAGGATTGAGGATGGTTGCTAGCAAAAAGGGCCTAGGGGGTTAAGGTTAAGCATGGTTAACCACAGAGGAAAACATTGCTTAAATCAGTGACATGTTCTGCTACAGTAAGCACAACTTCTGTTAACCGTTAACCCTGCGACGTGCCACCGCACCTTTTTTTGAAGTCGCTTCGCCAATTTTTTTTTTGATTTTTCATCATTTGTTAAAAAATCTTATATTAAATGTATTTCTAGTTTAAAGCATGCCGAATAGCGTGGTAAGTGCCGCTTGAACCCTGGTTGAAACGGTGACACAGCTTTTTGCAAAGGAAAGTGCTGCCCCACGAGTATCTCATTACTTTGTGTACATAAAGGGGCTATTCAAGTCTGGGTTTACCAGACCTACCCAAGCAATTAATCATGCTATTGTTGCCTTGCCCCATTCAACAACACCAGCTGGGATCGAATATATTCAGACACTATGGGAAAGTACTGTATTGACATATAAAGCCATAAAACCAAACAGCATTGGGGTTATTACACGAAATACAACCGACTTTGGAAAAAAGTACGGACGCCCGTTCGTGTAAAAACAAAATGGCCGCACGTCGCAAGGTTAAGCAGCTCTGTAAAGTTGGCCCTGATGTCATGTGTGTAACTTATCTCTGTGTGATCTTCAGGGTCATGGGAGGATTATTATCAGCCCATCTATTAATCACGGATCCATATCAACCCTACGGTGATCTCTATCCTGATGATTATGATGGCCAGTTGCTGGATTTAGCTCAAGATCTAGCTGTCAGGTTGCTACCAGCATTTGAAAATACCTCTACATCCATTCCTCATCCGAGGGTAAGTACCAGTAGATCAGCAGTGTGTTTTGGCGGTCATAACTAGTGATAACCAAGAACTGATTCGGTCGTTTTTTTGTGTGGTAATAGTGCTGGGCGAGTAGTGAATTTCTCCACTCAAGTACTCGCAAAGAACTTACTCGCGAGTAATCAAGTACTCGCGAGTAGTTGTCACATTTTTCACAAGGATAAAATGATGGTCACAGCGACTTCTGCTGCAATTTGGTTTCCTTTATCGCTCAAGTTAGAATTGAAAATCAATAAAAATCATATCTTAAAACCATCGCAATTGTCATTAGTATAGTAGTAGAGTCTGAACACGACTTAATCGGTACTTGTCAACAATCATCGCTTGCTAACAATCACTACTCGCGAGTATTTATTGCTACTTGGGCTGGCACGAGTAATTGATTAGTTAAATAACTGCGAGTAGTGCTACGAGTAGCAAAAACTGATCACGAGTACCCGAGTACTCGAGTTACTCGCCCAGCACTATAGTCGGTAAACTTCTTTGAGAATTTGTAATGGGCAACAATTACGCACATGTACTCGAATAAAATCCCCCAAAAATTTACCAAAGTGAAACGACAGAACCAGGTTTTGGTTATGAACGCAAAAACGCACAGCTAAAGCCTGTCTAGTCTACATCCTGGTACTCTCAGAAATTAGGGGACACATTACAAAACAAAGTCATGGACGTTATTTACATCGGACAACAAAATTGTTAATATGTTGTACCGCAATGCTGTACATTGATGTGAGGTTTTGAAGATTAGCTAATACATGTACTCGTACTCTTATGCTTTAGGGCGAGGGTGGTCTTGTGGTTTTGTGGTTAAGGTTTGTGACTCGTGATCAGAGGGTCAGGGGTTTGATTCCAGCTGCTGGCCATATGTTATGTCCTTGGGCAAGACACTTTACTCCCACTGCCTCTCTCTACCCAGGAGTATAAATGGGTAGTGGCATTCACAGTGAGTAGCCTGCGATGGACTAGAATCCCATCCAGGGGTCAGAAATGATTTGTGACAGACTTTACTTTATTCTTATGGTCACCTCTGTTTTTATGAGAATCCAAGTTTGATCCTTTACCTCCTTTATCTTCTCAGGTTAATCTATGTAATGGAGTTCCTGTTGATGGAATCTTGGAAGCATGTACTGCAGGAGCAGGATCCTTGATTCTTGAGTTTGGTCTCCTAGGCCAGCTTGTTGATGATCCAATCTATGAGCGAGTTGCAAGGAGGGCAATGAATTCGTTGTTTATCAGACGATCAAACACGACAGGTTTGCTGGGTATGTCAGGGATGAATAAGCTGATCATTAACCCTAACCCCCTAGGCTCTCGCACTAGGAAGCATACCAAACCTAACAAACTTCAACAGCTCACACATGTTCAGTAATTTTTGGTACACTGTACTGAACCTAACAGTACTAAACCTGCCAAACTCCAACAGTTGAAGTTTTATTGACTTGGAACAGCGATAACTGGCCAGTGGTATTGTGTGTTTTAGTGGGGACACACATACAAGGTGTAAGTGTACATACACTTACAGTTGACCAGGAACTGTGCCGTGACAATGTGGGTCACTCATGTATAAATGCCTGTGCATTCTCAAGATTTCTAACATTTTGACAAGTCTCATGCCTTTGTGTCCTGAACCTCACATAATTCAACAGGGTCTCCCTGGGCCTTTGGTACTGAGTCAAACAAAGTCTAACAACAAGTTGTTACGGTTTGGTACCAAACCTGCCAAAACCTAGCGAAAGCTGCAGTTGGAGTTTGATGGGTTTGGGGTAGTTAGGGTTAAGCTTATAATTCAAATACCATGAAATAGATAATAAAAATAATTAGTCTGTCTGAATATGAACTTTTTCTTATACATGTACCAATGTTAAGTTTACTCGACCGTTTTAAACATAGTTTCATAAAAAAATGTGGCAAGGAAAGGGTTAAAAAAAGGCTGCTGTTTTTCTTTGACACAAAACTTGGAGTCTGAATTTATATTGAAAATCATTGCTTCCACAAAAATGTTAAGGCCCCCAATAACCATAACTAATAACCAGGCATTAGATTGTTTAGACTTTTCTCTGAATTCAGACATTTTGAATCTCAGAGAAAGACATTGTTTGTACAAAAAGATATATATCTTTCAGACATTTCATCAATTTTCAAACATTTTTCTAAATTACCAATCTTATCCCTATAAAATAACCAAATTTATATCAAATACAAGGATATTAAAGACAAAAGTATAAAAGTATATTCAAGATTTTTAAAGATAACAAGTATTTGTATAACTCCACTTTGTAAAATGTATGTTTGTTTGTGCAGGCAATGTTATCAACATTGAGACGGGGGAATGGGTTGGTATTCAGAGTGGCCTAGGAGCAGGGACTGACTCCTATTATGAATACTTACTAAAGGTGAGTAATCGGTTAGGTAATCAGTCAAGTTTTGTCTTCTGATATTAGCATACCTTTGGCTGCGCTAACTAATAGTATACATGTGTGAAATAGGCAGAGGCTCTACCTTAACCCTCATCAATCCTCATCATTCCCTATTAATCTAGAAAATCCGGACTTCGCTCAGGCGATGATGATAGACTAGTTACGGTGCCTAAAACCAAAACTCTGTCTGGTGACAAGGGTTTTTACGCTAAGCTATGGAATAACTTGCCTCACTGCATCCGTCATGCCACATCATTAACAGAAAGTTCAAGAAAGATCTTAAGACTCTTCTATTTCAATTGGTTTTGTTTTTTGTATTTTTTGTTCCTCGTATTTTGTTAAGCGCTCTGATACCAGTTTCTTCTGTGTTTGAGCGATATATAAATGCTCTCATTATTATTATTATTATTATTATTATTATTATTATTATTATTATAAATGTTTCAAAGATGCGCGTTTGTTGAAATATGGCGCGTTATGCAAGTTGATGCTGATGATGCCTCTGTACATGGCCGATCTGTAGAAAATGACGTCTTTTGAGATGCACCTATTATAAAATGCAGAATAACTTTTGAATAGAGATGACTAAAGTTCATTTGTAGACAACATTGAGTCTTTATTTCAGGATGTTTCTCTGTTGTTCTCTTTATATTTTGAGTCTTTCATCATGTTTGGCGAAGAACAAGATTTACAGATGTTCAACGAGATTTACAGCAATGTAAAAAAACACATGAGAAAAGGGTGAGTAATCAAGGGCATGGTTCTTTCAAGTTTATTTGGTATTCATAAATACCTGGGACAGTTTAGGCATTCCTATTGGTCGAGAGCCCGTCACGTGGCCGGTATTAAACGGACGATAAAGACATGGCTGGAAGTGTTTAAAACCAGCTGGCAACAAAACCCTGTCACGCGATCGCGCATTATACCCGTCCCCAGGGCTCACTTTATTTCCAACCGTACCTCGTCTCCAATAGTAAGAGCTGGTAGTGTTGGGCGCGTACAGCTCGACACCCTGGGAACGAGGTTGCCAATGGCAGTAATAGTCTGGTTCATAGTAAATACGTTTTATTGCATGTATTGTGTAGAGCGACAGATGCGGAAACATGTCATTTGACACACACAGAATGGCGAAACACCGAAATTTACTTGCGACAATTTTCCGATATTTTCGGGGCTTTTTTTGGCTGAATTTTACCAAAAAGGTATTTATGAATTGGAATAAATGTGTGTTCGGTCGGTATTAATCACTCTGTTTAATACCGCTTGGAGTCTGGGTGCTGATAATTACCCTCGCCTTCGGCCTCCAAGCAGCATTAAACAGGGTGATTAAAACCTCTCGAACACACATTTATTCCCTTATTAATTGTATCTGTCGAAGCAAGCTTTCTTATTAAACATTGGAATATTTAACCCTTAAGATTTATTGTGAGAGATTTGGTCACTATGTAGTCAAGGTCAATCCAAATTGGGATCACAAGTCAAACACGCCCACCACAAGAAAAACCAATAAATTAAACTAAACTGCGATAAAGGCATTTCCTTACTCGTTACTTAGACTTAGAGCTGGCAACAACAACATTTACTGTCTAGCAGTAGCAGGATGATCCTTGTTGATCAAAATCTCATGACAAGACAAAATAAACTGACTTGAGATTGACTTATGACCAGCTGTGAGAAACTTGTGACCCCTCATAAGTAACCTGACTTGTAGTGTTGACTTATTTATATTGCCAGTTTCTTTTCTTGGGTTTATTTAGGAGAGAATCCTGTACCAGTGGGGAAGGTCCTGTGCCTATCTACGTCAACGTTAACATGAAGGACGGAAGAACAGTCAACTCCTGGATTGATGCATTGCAAGCAGCTTTCACTGGAGTACAGGTAATGATCCTAGTAGGATTCTATTGCAAGTAGCCTTCACTGGAGTACATGTAATGATCCTAGTAGGATCCTAATTAACTGGATAGATGCATTGCAAGCAGCCTTCACTGGAGTACAAGTAATGATCCTAGTAGGATCCATAGCTGGATTGATGCATTGCAAGCAGCTTTCACTGGAGTACAGGTAATGATCCTAGTAGGATACTTAGCTGGATTGATGCATTGCAAGCAGCCTTCACTGGAGTACAAGTAATGATCCTAGTAGGATCCTTAGCTGGATTGATGCATTGCAAGCAGCCTTCACTGGAGTACAGGTAATGATCCTAGTAGGATCCTTAGCTGGATTGATGCATTGCAAGCAGCCTTCACTGGAGTACAGGTAATGATCCTAGTAGGATCCTTAGCTGGATTGATGCATTGCAAGCAGCCTTCACTGGAGTACAAGTAATGATCCTAGTAGGATCCATAGCTGGATTGATGCATTGCAAGCAGCTTTCACTGGAGTACAGGTAATGATCCTAGTAGGATACTTAGCTGGATTGATGCATTGCAAGCAGCCTTCACTGGAGTACAAGTAATGATCCTAGTAGGATCCATAGCTGGATTGATGCATTGCAAGCAGCTTTCACTGGAGTACAGGTAATGATCCTAGTAGGATACTTAGCTGGATTGATGCATTGCAAGCAGCCTTCACTGGGGTACAGGTAATGATCCTGGTAGAATATTCAGCTGGATTGATGCATAGGATCCTATTGCAAGCAGCCTTCACTGGAGTATAGGTAATGGTCCTAGTAGGATCCTTAGATGGATTGATGCATTGCAAGCAGCCTTCACTGGAGTACAGGTAATGATCCTAGTAGGATGCTTAGCTGGATTGATGCATTGCAAGCAGCCTTCACAGGAGTACAGGTAATGATCCTAGTAGGATTCTATTGCAAGCAGCCTTCATTGGAGTACAGCTAATGATCCTAGTAGGATCCTTAGCTGGATTGATGCATTGCAAGCAGCCTTCATTGGAGTACAGGTAATGATCCTAGTAGGATAATATTGCAAGCAGCCTTCACTGGAGTACATGTAATGATCCTAGTAGGATCCTTAGCTGGATTGATGCATTGCAAGCAGCTTTCATTGGAGTACAAGTAATGATCCTAGTAGGATCCTAATTAACTGGATAGATGCATTGCAAGCAGCCTTCACTGGAGTACAAGTAATGATCCTAGTAGGATCCATAGCTGGATTGATGCATTGCAAGCAGCTTTCACTGGAGTTCAGGTACTGATCCTAGTAGGATCCTTAGATGGATTGATGCATTGCAAGCAGCCTTCACTGGGGTACAGTGGTGATCCTAGTAGAATATTCAGCTGGATTGATGCATTGCAAGCAGCCTTCATTTGAGTACAGGAAATGTTCCTAGTGATTGATGCATTGCAAACAGCCTTCACTGGAGTACAGGAAATGATCCTAGTAGGATCCTTAGCTGGATTGATGCATTGCAAGCAGCCTTCATTGGAGTACAGGAAATGATCCTAGTGATTGATGCATTGCAAACAGCCTTCACTGGAGTACAGGAAATGATCCTAGTAGGATCCTTAGCTGGATTAATGCATTTCAAGCAGCCTTTATTAGAGTACAGGTAATGATCCTAGTAGGATCCTATTGCAAGCAGCCTTCATTGGAGTACAGGAAATGATCCTAGTGATTGATGCATTGCAAACAGCCTTCACTGGAGTACAGGAAATGATCCTAGTAGGATCCTTAGCTGGATTAATGCATTTCAAGCAGCCTTTATTAGAGTACAGGTAATGATCCTAGTAGGATCCTATTGCAAGCAGCCTTCACTGGAGTACAGGTAATGGTCCTAGTAGGATCATATTGCAAGTAGCCTTCACTGGAGTACAGGTAATGGTCCTAGTAGGATTCTATTGCAAGCAGCCTTCATTGAAGTACAGGTAATGGTCCTAGTAGGATTCTATTGCAAGCAGCCTTCATTGGAGTACAGGTAATGGTCCTAGTAGGATCATATTGCAAGTAGCCTTCATTGGAGTACAGGTAATGATCCTAGTAGGATCCTATTGCAAGCAGCCTTCACTGTAGTATAGGTAATGGTCCTAGTAGGATTCTATTGCAAGCAGCCTTCATTGGAGTACATGTAATTATTCTAGTAGGATCCTTAGCTGGATTGATGCATTGCAAGCAGCCTTCACTGGAGTACAGGAAATGGTCCTAGTAGGATCCTTAGCTGGATTGATGCATTGCAAGCAGCCTTCACTGGAGTACAGGAAATGTTCCTAGTAGGATCCTTAGCTGGATTGATGCATTGCAAGCAGCCTTCACTGGAGTACAGGAAATGGTCCTAGTAGGATCCTTAGCTGGATTGATGCATTGCAAGCAGCCTTCACTGGAGTACAGGAAATGTTCCTAGTAGGATCCTTAGCTGGATTGATGCATTGCAAGCAGCCTTCACTGGAGTACAGGAAATGGTCCTAGTAGGATCCTTAGCTGGATTGATGCATTGCAAGCAGCCTTCACTGGAGTACAGGAAATGTTCCTAGTAGGATCCTCAGCTGAATGATGCATTGCAAGCAGCCTTCATTGGAGTACAGGTAATGATCCTAGTAGAATCCTTAGCTGGATTGATGCATTGCAAGTAGCCTTCACTGGAGTACAAGTAATGATCCTAATAGGATCCTATTGCAAGCAGCCTTCACTGGAGTATAGGTAATGGTCCTAGTGGGATGCTTAGCTGGATTGATGCATTGCAAGCAGCCTTCATTGGAGTACAGGAAATGATCCTAGTAAGATCCTTAGCTGGATTGATGCATTGCAGGCAGCCTTTATTGGAGTACAGGTAATGATCCTAGTAGGATCCTTAGCTGGATTGATGCATTGCAATTGCAAGCAGCCTTCACTGGAGTACAGGTAATGATCCTAGTAGGATCCTATTGCAAGCAACCTTCACTGGAGTACAGGTAATGGTCCTAGTAGGATCCTATTGCAAGCAGCCTTTATTAGAGTACAGGTAATGATCCTAGTAGGATCCTATTGCAAGCAACCTTCACTGGAGTACAGGTAATGGTCCTAGTAGGATCCTATTGCAAGCAACCTTCACTGGAGTACAGGTAATGGTCCTAGTAGGATCCTATTGCAAGCAACCTTCACTGGAGTACAGGTAATGGTCCTAGTAGGATCCTATTGCAAGCAGCCTTCATTGGAGTACAGGTAATGATCCTAGTAGGATCCTATTGCAAGCAGCCTTCACTGGAGTACAGGTAATGGTCCTAGTAGGATCCTATTGCAAGCAGCCTTTATTAGAGTACATGTAATGATCCTAGTAGGATCCTATTGCAAGCAGCCTTCACTGGAGTACAGGTAATGATCCTAGTGATTGATGCATTGCAAACAGCCTTCACTGGAGTACAGGAAATGATCCTAGTAGGATCCTTAGCTGGATTAATGCATTTCAAGCAGCCTTTATTAGAGTACAGGTAATGATCCTAGTAGGATCCTATTGCAAGCAGCCTTCACTGGAGTACAGGTAATGGTCCTAGTAGGATCATATTGCAAGTAGCCTTCACTGGAGTACAGGTAATGGTCCTAGTAGGATTCTATTGCAAGCAGCCTTCATTGAAGTACAGGTAATGGTCCTAGTAGGATTCTATTGCAAGCAGCCTTCATTGGAGTACAGGTAATGGTCCTAGTAGGATCATATTGCAAGTAGCCTTCATTGGAGTACAGGTAATGATCCTAGTAGGATCCTATTGCAAGCAGCCTTCACTGTAGTATAGGTAATGGTCCTAGTAGGATTCTATTGCAAGCAGCCTTCATTGGAGTACATGTAATTATTCTAGTAGGATCCTTAGCTGGATTGATGCATTGCAAGCAGCCTTCACTGGAGTACAGGAAATGGTCCTAGTAGGATCCTTAGCTGGATTGATGCATTGCAAGCAGCCTTCACTGGAGTACAGGAAATGTTCCTAGTAGGATCCTTAGCTGGATTGATGCATTGCAAGCAGCCTTCACTGGAGTACAGGAAATGGTCCTAGTAGGATCCTTAGCTGGATTGATGCATTGCAAGCAGCCTTCACTGGAGTACAGGAAATGTTCCTAGTAGGATCCTTAGCTGGATTGATGCATTGCAAGCAGCCTTCACTGGAGTACAGGAAATGGTCCTAGTAGGATCCTTAGCTGGATTGATGCATTGCAAGCAGCCTTCACTGGAGTACAGGAAATGTTCCTAGTAGGATCCTCAGCTGAATGATGCATTGCAAGCAGCCTTCATTGGAGTACAGGTAATGATCCTAGTAGAATCCTTAGCTGGATTGATGCATTGCAAGTAGCCTTCACTGGAGTACAAGTAATGATCCTAATAGGATCATATTGCAAGCAGCCTTCACTGGAGTATAGGTAATGGTCCTAGTGGGATGCTTAGCTGGATTGATGCATTGCAAGCAGCCTTCATTGGAGTACAGGAAATGATCCTAGTAAGATCCTTAGCTGGATTGATGCATTGCAGGCAGCCTTTATTGGAGTACAGGTAATGATCCTAGTAGGATCCTTAGCTGGATTGATGCATTGCAATTGCAAGCAGCCTTCACTGGAGTACAAGTAATGATCCTAGTAGGATCCTATTGCAAGCAACCTTCACTGGAGTACAGGTAATGGTCCTAGTAGGATCCTATTGCAAGCAGCCTTTATTAGAGTACAGGTAATGATCCTAGTAGGATCCTATTGCAAGCAACCTTCACTGGAGTACAGGTAATGGTCCTAGTAGGATCCTATTGCAAGCAACCTTCACTGGAGTACAGGTAATGGTCCTAGTAGGATCCTATTGCAAGCAACCTTCACTGGAGTAAAGGTAATGGTCCTAGTAGGATCCTATTGCAAGCAGCCTTCATTGGAGTACAGGTAATGATCCTAGTAGGATCCTATTGCAAGCAGCCTTCACTGGAGTACAGGTAATGGTCCTAGTAGGATCCTATTGCAAGCAGCCTTTATTAGAGTACATGTAATGATCCTAGTAGGATCCTATTGCAAGCAGCCTTCACTGGAGTACAGGTAATGATCCTAGTAGGATCCTATTGCAAGCAACCTTCACTGGAGTACAGGTAATGATCCTAGTAGGATCCTATTGCAAGCAGCCTTCACTGGAGTACAGGTAATGATCCTAGTAGGATCCTATTGCAAGCAGCCTTCATTTGAGTACAGGTAATGATCCTAGTAGGATCCTATTGCAAGCAGCCTTCATTGGAGTACAGGTAATGATCCTAGTAGGATCATATTGCAAGCAGCCTTCACTGGAGTACAGGTAATGGTCCTAGTAGGATCCTATTGCAAGCAGCCTTCATTGGAGTACAGGTAATGATCATAGTAGGATCCTATTGCAAGCAGCCTTCACTGTAGTATAGGTAATGGTCCTAGTAGGCTCTGTCTCCAGCTCTATCACCATTGCCAAACTGCATGAATGAAGCCAAAGACGGAGATGAATCTGGGGTTTAGAAAACGGCCTATGTCTTCTAAAACCAAAACTGGAGACGACATTGCTGTTTAGAGCTTGCTGGATCTTCTAAAATCCGCAGATTTTGTACCAATCCAGACACCTTGAATCCATGCAGTCTTCCTATCATTGTCCCCTTTTTGTAAACCCTAGTTCAGGGTTCTGCCCAGGGGTAGAAAACAGGGTCAAAGGTCACTCATAAGAACAAGATGAGGTCACAGCTGGTACAATACACACTGTGGAATGGCGGCCCAATGCACAGCGCGCACGTGTATAGACACGTACGCGCTGTGCATTGGGGCCGCCATACACAGCGTGCACGCATTTACCGTTGTGGAAAAATTACGGCATAGCACGGTCTCACTCTGTAGTTCATTTTCCGTTGTATTATAAACGCTATGGAATAGAGTACGCGACATTTATATGATGAAACTGGTATCATGTTATGCCAAGTGTAAAGCTATGATCAGCGTAACTGGAAACCATTGCGAAATCAATGTGGTATTATTAATATTATTTAGCTGGAATAATAGACTCAAACTAAAGAAGTACTTACGCCTTTGGATACAACTTTTTACTGGTAAAATACTACAACTTTTTACTGGTAAAATACTACAACATTTTTCATATTGTTGAAAATATGTGTAAGGAAATAGGCAATTTTAATTCAAAAAGTTGGAAAATGTGTGGTGTTCGGAAAAAAAGAGGAAATTACGCCAGTTGTGGTCGGGGAATCATGAGTGCAGGGCCGGTTTTCCGGCACCGACCACCGTGGGAAGAACCTTACAGTTGTAGTATGATGAATACAGAGTTACAGACTCTTAATTGGTTGACCTTCGACGTAGGTGTCAACCTAATTTGATTATCTACATGCACCGTTAGGGTGCTGCATTAAGACGGCCAATCAAACTATAGAGGGGGTGATGAATCCAAGATGATTGCAACTAATAAGATATTAACCCTAATGCCTTCGTGCAATTTACTAGGAACCATACCTATCCTTGCAAATCCAAATACCATATGTGACCTGCTCTGCGAAAAGGTGTATTAAGTCGCGCTTAGAATGTCATGGCCCAGTGGTTACGGTGTTCGACTCATGTACGATGGTGCTTGGGTTCGAACCCGACCAGGAACATGGTGTTTGTGCCCTTGGGCAAGACACTTAACTACAATTGCCTCTCTCCACCCAGGAGTATAAATGGGTACCTGTGAGGGTCGAGGCCGATTGAGCGCCTATAAACGGCTGCCGCGTGGTCCAGGGCCTGATGAACGGGGTAATAATTGTAAAGCACTTTGAGATCGTTGATACGATGTAAAGCGCTATATAAGCACGAACATTATTATTATTTTGATAAATAAAGTGGAAAAAACGACCATTTTGTGTGCATCGTTCTGTTGTACTACAACATATCGAGCCTACATTTTCAAAGCCTATTTTCTCAGTTGTGTAATTTGAATTCCAAGGAAGTAATCAATATGTAAACACGTCATATCTCAAAAATGGGAGGGGCTATGGGGCTCTATTGTATGCCAAATAAAGCTTGTGTTGTGGGCTTTCCAACTTTAGGTTTTTTGGACATAATACCCCTTTTCCTGTAGCAGATCACATATGGCAAACAGTTAGATTCTAATTCTGGAGGTATGCCAAACCCAGTGTAAAAGACTGTCAGTTTAGGGGTCCAGTGTTGGAGTTTGACCTGATAGGGATTGTTGAGGTTAATGACTCCTTGTGAAATTCCTTCTGGCATGCTGTCATTTTGAAGAAAATAATAAAAGAAGTCCAAAAATGCATTTCAAAGACGCATTTGTTGAAATTTCAATTAATAGTTGGTTCATTTCCCGGAATATATAATATTATAGATTTTGCTAACTGTTGCTGCTTCAAACGGAAGCCATTTGCTACAGGTACATGCTATGACAGCTGGAATTATGAGACAATTTTTAAAACCCATAGATCTTTCCACTACTCTTTCCTGTTTTATGATCTGATGTTCCTTTCGTTTGGATTCCATCTTCTTTTTAGGTCTTAGCAGGTGATTTAGATGAAGCCATTTGCTCCCATGCTATATACTATGCAATCTGGAGGAAATACGGAGCGATTCCGGAGAGATTTAACTGGCACACCAAGCAACCAGACGTCTTATTTTATCCTCTACGACCTGAGTTTGTAGAATCTACCTATTTACTCTATCAGGTCAGTGGATGCCAAGTTTGCATTCTCAACAAATCTAGCTTACTTTATGTAGTAACTTTTATTTTTTTGATCCAGTATTCATTCATTTTTAGGTTATGTTTGAACTAAGCCGATTGTTTATGGTTTTTTATTTAGTAGACATAAATTTTTCTGACAATGGAAGTTTCAGTAACTCGCATTTTTAGTAACTGGTTGTGAAATGAGTTTTACCATCCTTTTCCTTGAATGGTTATTGTGTGTAGGAATGTAAATGTTTTCAGCTCGTCTCTTTTTATGAAGCGGTTTTGATTGTTTGACAGGATATACATGTAGAACCAAACAACCAACAGTTTGATAATTGAACTGAACTCAGGGTTCCCGTGGGTCATGGAAAGAAAAGTTCTCCTGGAAATTCATGGAAAACTCATGGAAAATTGGCAAAAATAAAAAGGTCATGGAAAAGTCATGGAAATCAAGATCATACTAGGGTTATTTTTGATGGACCGCTTATTAAAGTTGTTGGATCGGATGGCTGTAAGGGGAGGAGAAGGCCATTATCAATTCAAACTTATTTTCAAAAGCTGAAAAATGGTTATCTCCAAATCAGTGGTTTATTCGTATTATAATTGCTTTGAATACCTTTTAACTTTTCTCTGCAAAATGGCGTTAAAGTGTCATGGAAATTGTCATCTTTTTAATCCTGGAAAATCCTGAAAAAGTCCTAGAATTTGTTTTTTATATCTGTGGGAACCCAGAGTACTACTGTTTGCATTATGTCAGAACTTTTCATTTTATTTTGAGTTGAATTTGTTTGAATTAAAGGCTACACGGAATCCATTTTATCTTCATGTGGGAAGCGACATTCTGGAAAGTTTGGAAATGTACACAAAAGCGAGGTACGTTTGTTTGTGTTTTCAGCATTCTTTTAGGCTCAATAGTATGAATGTAGGTAGTTGGTGTTTCCAGTGTTCCTTGAGGCTCAATAGTATGAATGTAGGTTGTTTGTGTTTTCAGTGTTCCTTGAGGCTCAATAGTATGAATGTAGGTAGTTGGTGTTTTCAGTGTTCCTTGAGGCTCAATAGTATGAATGTAGGTTGTTTGTGTTTTCAGTGTTCCTTGAGGCTCAATAGTATGAATGTAGGTAGTTGGTGTTTCCAGTGTTCCTTGAGGCTCAATAGTATGAATGTAGGTTGTTTGTGTTTTCAGTGTTCCTTGAGGCTCAATAGTATGAATGTAGGTTGTTTGTGTTTTGAGCATTCCTTTAGGCTCAATAGTATGAATGTAGGTTGTTGGTGTTTTCAGTGTTCCTTTAGGCTCAATAGTATGAATGTAGGTTGTTTGTGTTTTGAGTGTTCCTTGAGGCTCAATAGTATGAATGTAGGTTGTTGGTGTTTTCAGTGTTCCTTGAGGCTCAATAGTATGAATTTAGGTTGTTTGTGTTTTCAGTGTTCCTTGAGGCTCAATAGTATGAATGTAGGTTGTTTGTGTTTTCAGCATTCCTTGAGGCTCAATAGTATGAATGTAGGTTGTTTGTGTTTTCAGCATTCCTTGAGGCTCAATAGTATGAATGTAGGTTGTTGGTGTTTCCAGTGTTCCTTGATGCTCAATAGTATGAATGTAGGTTGTTGGTGTTTTCAGTGTTCCTTGAGGCTCAATAGTATGAATGTAGGTTGTTTGTGTTTTCAGCATTCCTTGAGGCTCAATAGTATGAATGTAGGTTGTTTGTGTTTTCAGCATTCCTTGAGGCTCAATAGTATGAATGTAGGTTGTTGGTGTTTCCAGTGTTCCTTGATGCTCAATAGTATGAATGTAGGTTGTTGGTGTTTTCAGTGTTCCTTGAGGCTCAATAGTATGAATGTAGGTTGTTTGTGTTTTCAGTGTTCCTTGAGGCTCAATAGTATGAATGTAGGTTGTTTGTGTTGTCAGTGTTCCTTGAGGCTCAATAGTATGAATGTAGGTTGTTTGTGTTTTCAGTGTTCCTTGAGGCTCAATAGTATGAATGTAGTTTGTTGGTGTTTTCAGTGTTGATTGAGGCTCAATAGTATGAATGTAGGTTGTTGGTGTTTCCAGTGTTCCTTGAGGCTCAATAGTATGAATGTAGGTTGTTTGTGTTTTCAGTGTTCCTTGAGGCTCAATAGTATGAATGTAGGTTGTTTGTGTTGTCAGTGTTCCTTGAGGCTCAATAGTATGAATGTAGGTTGTTTGTGTTTTCAGTGTTCCTTTAGGCTCAATAGTATGAATGTAGGTTGTTGGTGTTTTCAGTGTTGATTGAGGCTCAATAGTATGAATGTAGGTTGTTGGTGTTTCCAGTGTTCCTTGAGGCTCAATAGTATGAATGTAGGTTGTTGGTGTTTTCAGTGTTCCTTGAGGCTCAATAGTATGAATGTAGGTTGTTTGTGTTTTCAGTGTTCCTTGAGGCTCAATAGTATGAATGTAGGTTGTTGGTGTTTTCAGTGTTCCTTGAGGCTCAATAGTATGAATGTAGGTTGTTGGTGTTTTGAGTGTTCCTTGAGGCTCAATAGTATGAATGTAGGTTGTTTGTGTTTTCAGTGTTCCTTGAGGCTCAATAGTATGAATGTAGGTTGTTGGTGTTTTCAGTGTTCCTTGAGGCTCAATAGTATGAATGTAGGTTGTTGGTGTTTTCAGTGTTCCTTGAGGCTCAATAGTATGAATGTAGGTTGTTGGTGTTTTCAGTGTTCCTTGAGGCTCAATAGTATGAATGTAGGTTGTTTGTGTTTTGAGTGTTCCTTGAGGCTCAATAGTATGAATGTAGGTTGTTGGTGTTTTCAGTGTTCCTTGAGGCTCAATAGTATGAATGTAGGTTGTTTGTGTTTTGAGTGTTCCTTGAGGCTCAATAGTATGAATGTAGGTTGTTTGTGTTTTGAGTGTTCCTTGAGGCTCAATAGTATGAATGTAGGTTGTTGGTGTTTTGAGCATTCCTTTAGGCTCAATAGTATGAATGTAGGTTGTTGGTGTTTTCAGTGTTCCTTGAGGCTCAATAGTATGAATGTAGGTTGTTGGTGTTTCCAGTGTTCCTTGATGCTCAAGAGTATGAATGTAGGTTGTTGGTGTTTTCAGTGTTCCTTGAGGCTCAATAGTATGAATGTAGGTTGTTTGTGTTTTCAGTGTTCCTTGAGGCTCAATAGTATGAATGTAGGTTGTTGGTGTTTTTAGTGTTCCTTGAGGCTCAATAGTATGAATGTAGGTTGTTGGTGTTTCCAGTGTTCCTTGAGGCTCAATAGTATGAATGTAGGTTGTTGGTGTTTTCAGTGTTCCTTGAGGCTCAATAGTATGAATGTAGGTTTTTTGTTTTTTTAGTGTTCCTTGAGGCTCAATAGTATGAATGTAGGTAGTTGGTGTTTCCAGTGTTCCTTGAGGCTCAATAGTATGAATGTAGGTTGTTGGTGTTTTCAGTGTTCCTTGAGGCTCAATAGTATGAATGTAGGTTGTTTGTGTTTTCAGTGTTCCTTGAGGCTCAATAGTATGAATGTAGGTTGTTGGTGTTTTCAGTGTTCCTTGAGGCTCAATAGTATGAATGTAGGTTGTTTGTGTTTTCAGCATTCCTTGAGGCTCAATAGTATGAATGTAGGTTGTTTGTGTTTTCAGTGTTCCTTGAGGCTCAATAGTATGAATGTAGGTTGTTGGTGTTTTTAGTGTTCCTTGAGGCTCAATAGTATGAATGTAGGTAGTTTGTGTTTCCAGTGTTCCTTGAGGCTCAATAGTATGAATGTAGGTTGTTTGTGTTTTCAGTGTTCCTTGAGGCTCAATAGTATGAATGTAGGTTGTTGGTGTTTTCAGTGTTCCTTGAGGCTCAATAGTATGAATGTAGGTTGTTTGTGTTTTCAGTGTTCCTTGAGGCTCAATAGTATGAATGGAGGTTGTTTGTGTTTTCAGCGTTCCTTGAGGCTCAATAGTATGAATGTAGGTTGTTTGTGTTTTCAGTGTTCCTTGAGGCTCAATAGTATGAATGTACATGTAGGTTGTTTGTGTTTTCAGCGTTCCTTGAGGCTCAATAGTATGAATGTAGGTTGTTTGTGTTTTTAGTGTTCATTGAGGCTCAATAGTATGAATGTAGGTTGTTTGTGTTGTCAGTGTTCCTTGAGGCTCAATAGTATCAATGTAGGTTGGTGTTTTCAGTGTTCCTTGAGGTTCAATAATATGAATGTAGGTTGTAGGGTTTCTAGCCAAAACGCCCTGGAGGGTTAGGGTAAAATGCAGCTGATAAGTAATGATGACATTGAATATAGAACTCTCAGAAGAATCAATGCGTGCATGTATATGCACTCTCTAATTAAGGAGAGAACAATGCATCCTGACGCCCCTTTTTTCATCATATATTATTTCTATGAAGGTTAGTTATTGCAAAAATGTTGAAAAGACATGAATCTGGGACTGAACAATATTTCCAATTAAGTTTTTTTATTTGTTTTTAAATGTACTGGACACTTAATAGACTTTGTGCGCAACCAAAGAAGTAGCGTAAAGAAACTACAATTTGTTCCCTAATTTACTTTTCTAAAATATCACCATCTTCATTTGAATTGATCATTTTGTTTTCTCTCTACTAGCTGCGGCTATGCAACCCTGCATAACGTCATCACAAAAACCAAGGAAGATCGTATGGAGAGTTTCTTTTTAAGTGAAACCTGCAAATATTTGTTTCTGGTGAGACAACTTAACAAACTTTTTTAGTTTAAAGGCCTTTGAACCTGCGACCTCCCTTTTGATTTATTTGTGTGAACTATTTTAGTGTCAAATTTCAGATTGTTGGCAAGGGTCTCACAAAGTCGAGAACGTATTTCAGAGCTTGAATGTCATTGAGGGGTTTGTGTCTACACACTTTTATCTTGTGTGGAGCTTTTATGATCAGACATCTAATCAGATAAACTTAGTTGGTTTGAGGAAAATGTGGCTTTGATGAATAACTTGATTTAGTGTCTGTGATTCTAATACTCTATACTTTATCCACTTGTGGCTGGTAAGCTGGTTTGACTATTAAGCAATTTTTGTTTAGTTGTGGCTGTAAGCTGGTAAGCTAGTTTGACTAAGCAAGGTGTTTGAGTTGTAACTGGTAAGCTGGTTTGACCTTTGTGCAGCAGCCCCAGGTCATGCTTGGGTTCACGCCAACTTGTGAAGGCCAAGTATTTAACACGCTGTGTTTTGATTGTGTTTTTTTCCTCTGTTTTTTCCAGTTGTTTGACAGTGACAATCACGTCAATCGAGCAGCTTCCAAGTACATCTTTACAACAGAAGGTCATCTGTTTCCAATCTCAGGGAAATATCATACTAAACCCTGGTGGTTCATGGATGACGACAAACGGTTATCAGACATCAGAATGTATGGAGATTGCTGTAATGAACTGCCTTATAATAAGACCTTAACTGAGGTAAGCAAAAGTCTGGAAAAATACAAAATTTACGGTGACCATGCATAAAACACCTGCTAAAAACTATTCAAGAAATAACGGTTTTAAAGGTACAGTAGAATACACCATTTGCAAATATTTAAAAAATTTACTACCGAATTATTAAGAAATATCTTACTCATCTGAAAGTGAATAATGATTCTAGGCATCCAGCAAAATGATTGCACTAGATATCCTTTAATTATTCTGAAAAATATAATTTTATAAAGAGAAATTTGTGATCGCCAAAAGGCGACACAAATAACATAAGAATAACTGCTCGACACCGGTTGAAAACAAATGCTGTTTTTCGTGCTTTTCTCGGCATTCATGATTGCAAAACTTCGGACAGGTTAGTTAAATGATATTTACTGAAAAATACAACCCCCCAAATCCACCCAATCATGATAATTCAAGCAATTACCAATGGTGTATCCTACCTTTAAATCATTTTGAATGGTAAATTCTAAACCTTACAGTGCTGAACACATTTTCTGTCTATGGCCGTTTTCCAAACCCCAACTTGACCTTCTTACTTTGGCTTCGGTTATGCAGTTTAGCATTGGTAATGGATGAGATTTGAAGGTTTTCAAGGAGAAAAGGCAATAAGATAAGCCTGTTTGACCTTTATATAACAGGTCCTCGCACTGTTATTCCCTAATTATAACCCCGTTTTAATTGGAATCTTTCAATCTCCTGACGACGGGCAGCCTGTCTAAAATGTTGAGTTCCCTCCGGTACTTTTCAGAACCACACAACTCACTAAAGAGTATTGTCGCATGGTGTTACCGCAAACAACTTATCATATTGGTGATGGAGATGGATCCTAAGGTTGGGTTTGGAAACAACCTGTGTGTATAAAGCAAGATATAAGACAGAGGGAAACCCCCTTCTTTGTGGTTGTCATTGAGCTCGCGGAATGTTGTGGTTTAATTCTCAGGAATGCTTTTGAGGTTTTTAAGGAGAGGGGGTGGGTTAGGTAACAATAGTCTAGAGAGTGTATAGGTATGGAGGACTAAGGGGCAGTCCCTCGGTCTCATATTATGTGGGTATAGATGTGTATGATGTCAGTAATGGACTGTCAAATTTTGAGAAATATATTTCCCAAAAATAAAAATCATGTTTAATTGTGAAAGACGGGTATAAATTCAAGTAAAAAGATTACAGTTTGACAGATTCTCATCTTTCAGACATGCTGTACACTGAGATTTGATAGGACCTTGTGATTTGATAGAGTTCATAATGTGTTACCTTTCAAACATGATTTACGATGTACAATGTGATTTGATAGTTCATATATTGTGTTATCTTCCACAGTGTGCCTATGTATCAAGTGAAAGTAAGCTCAAATTACCATTGGAAACTGTCTACTTAGAGCAGATAGATCAACTGGTCGGCTTATGATGCAACACCTGTCTTCCTATGGTGCTCCTTCAAAGCCGCATCTAATTGACTTGGCTATGACTAGCAATAACACATGTGTCTATGGAAGCAGCGAAAGCCGCTCTCATAGACACAGGTATTACCGGTACATGTAGTACCAGCCATAGTATTTAGGATGTAGCCATTGACACAACAAATTCTGCAGATACACAGTGGTAGGTCACTGCCTTGAGGTAGTTGATCAAGGATAAGTGGTGGGTTAGAGGTTGATGTGTGATAGGTACTACGGTACTATTCCTACTTGTAAGTGATCTGAGTACATCATATTGTGCATGCGCAGGTGATTACTAGCGCTCATTGGCTAAACGTGTGAAGTGTGGTCCACGGTTTTATAACCAGTTCGCGCCGGGTTTATTTTCAATTTTTTGGGGGTTTTTTATTCAGTAAAATATTTCTATTTTGATAATGCAACTACTACAAGATGCCAACACTTGGTTTATTAGCACCGTTATTTACTAGTTTTTGCCAACATTCTGTCGCCTAGGGCATTTTTTCTCTCTGCAGTCAGGGTGTGAAATTGCGTCAACCACTACCCGACATAAAAGCTGACGCGTGTGTATACGTCATCTGCGTGGAACTTCATTGAGCTAAAAAGCACCCTTTCAAGAATTTTAAAGGAGACTAAGGAACAATTTTAATGTCAAGAAATTACTGGACACAGATGATAATCTTCGGCTGCATGAATTCAATGGAGACAATGGAGACAATGGAACTAAGGTGTACTAAGGCCTAATCACCGAAGCGTGAAACCTCAATATAGCGTATACACGTCCACCGCGTCAACGAAGCATGCTTGGCAACGTCGACGTATATTCACGTCCACCAGGTGTATGCCATACATGTCAGTCGTGTATACCCGTCCTCCGCAGCATTAGTGGGTAACTGTTGGCGTAAATACACATCAACCGCAACAACCAAGGAAACTTTTGCAGCGTATATACACATCCTCCGCGAAATTAAACTGCTGTGCCTGACGAATTAACACGTCATCCGTGGATAGCAAACGATTTTGTTCGGGCCTTGATGCTCGGGAGGTGTTTATTCGTCATTCGTTTTGAATCTTGGGAAAATTGTGCGTGTATATGTCATCCGGCGCGAACTGGTTATGTTGGACTCCGAGTAAATACTCGCGATTCAAGTTGTTGTGATGTCACACTTACGAACCAGATAGCAAGATGCAAGTCTCTAATGAAACGGTGGACAAATTTTAAACCTAACCCTGGTGCCCTACTGTACATTATACAGTTAAACTCTTATAATAAGAGCACTGTTAATACAACATCCTGCTTATAACAAGGAAAACCATTAATTTAAAAGTGAACAAAGAAATTGTCGCAGGTTCGATTCCCTCTGCTAATTGTTTTGTTCACTTTGAAATGTATGCAATTTTACCTAATCAGTTTTCCTTGTGGTTTATTTGTGTATTAAGGATGAAATAGATTGAGTCTTTGTTTTCTATTACTGATAATACAGTACATGTTATAACATGGTACATTGTAATTCGTAAAGTCCTAAGGATGTTATTAAAGGTGTTTGACTGTAATATACAATGTATATTTTCAAAGCTATTGGGTAAACTAGTTATGGTATCTGGTCCCAAGTAGTCAACTAGACTAGTCCAACCATTCTTAGTTGACCTTAGTTGACATTCACATAGATGGAGTAAAGAGTGTGTGAGTAATTCCAACCATTCTGAATAGTTGACCTTGCTCCACAATGCTCACAAAGATAGACATTCACATAGATGAAGCAGAGAGTGTGTGAGTAATTCCAACTATTCTGAATAGTTGACCTTGCTCCACAATGCTCACAAAGATAGACATTCACGTAGAATGGAGCAACGAGTGTGCGAGTAATTCCAACCATTCTGAATAGTTGACCTTGCTCCACAATGCTCACAAAGATAGACATTCACGTAGATGGGGTAAAGAGTGTGTGAGTAATTCCAACCATTCTGAATAGTTGACCTTGCTCCACAATGCTCACAAAGATGAACATTCACATAGATGAAGTAAAGAGTGTGTGAGTAATTCCAACCATTCTGAATAGTTGACCTTGCTCCACAATGCTCACAAAGATAGACATTCACGTAGATGGAGCAACGAGTGTGCGAGTAATTCCAACCATTCTGAATAGTTGACCTTGCTCCACAATGCTCACAAAGATAGACATTCACGTAGATGGAGCAACGAGTGTGCGAGTAATTCCAACCATTCTGAATAGTTGACCTTGCTCCACAATGCTCACAAAGATGAACATTCACATAGATGGGGTAAAGAGTGTGTGAGTAATTCCAACCATTCTGAATAGTTGACCTTGCTCCACAATGCTCACAAAGATGAACATTCACATAGATGGAGTAAAGAGTGTGTGAGTAATTCCAACCATTCTGAATAGTTGACCTTGCTCCACAATGCTCACAAAGATAGACATTCACGTAGATGGAGTAAAGAGTGTGTGAGTAATTCCAACCATTCTGAATAGTTGACCTTGCTCCACAATGCTCACAAAGACAGACATTCACGTAGATGGGGTAAAGAGTGTGTGAGTAATTCCAACTATTCTGAATAGTTGACCTTGCTCCACAATGCTCACAAAGATAGACATTCACATAGATGGAGTAAAGAGTGTGTGAGTAATTCCAACCATTCTGAATAGTTGACCTTGCTCCACAATGCTCACAAAGATAGACATTCACATAGATGGAGTAAAGAGTGTGTGATTAATATGGCATTTTTTAATGAGGCAGTTACATTACCTGTGGGAAATGGTTTCCGCGAATCAATTTTGACATCTCGAAATTTGTCAGAGTTGAAATGTATTCAACTTTTGCAAATTTGACTGGATGTTACAAAGAAGCAGGGTTGTAGTCGAGTCCCTGCAAGTCCTTTCACAAGTCCTTTCGTGAAGCCAGTCACAAGTCCCTTCATAAAGGCAGTCACAAGTAACTAGATGAACATTGACAAAGGAATGCCTTTGTCAAAGCTGATTTGAATAGCTTGTGATTTGAATTGGAACTGAAGGACTTGTGATGGACTTGCAGGGACTTGCAGGGACTTGTGATGGACTCGACTACATCCCTGCAAAGAAGTGTTTGCTTTCGTGCCGAGTATAAACCCAGTTCAACCAGTTTGCACCGGAATTATTTTGACATTGACCAGGCCCAGGTGCAGGATTTTTTGCTCACAAACCTCTATCTAAGATGGGCTTAGGTTGGCATCTGTGGATAGCACACCCTGATATTTCCGACCTCACTCACTGCAAACCGGTCGCTGACAGATATTTCCAGCCTTGCTCGTGAAGTGTTTATCCGTCTTCCCCTTTGAATTCCAAACAAAAAATTCGTGTATACACGACATCTGATGCGAACTGGTTGAGCCAAAACACTACCAACAGATTTAATGACTTCTTCATGTTATAACCATGCGTATGTAGGTTGGTAAACACCGCCAATCGTGGACGGGGGCATTGTCTGACCGTCTTCCCTTCTTTTGTTTGTACTTTAACATTTTCGGATGACTAGGATTTGTACACAATTTGAAATCGTAGACATTTTGTCAATCGTGGACGTACCCAATTCTTTTGTCTGACGACCACGATTGGCGGTCAATACATACGCATGGAGACGTTTTATGGTTTTGAAGAATACTAAATGAGTGCCTTTGTCAAAACTTGACCTGGGCAAACTCATGAACGGTTTATTTTAGGTAATGGCCCAGTTACAATATTCTAAAAGCATGAGCCAATACTGTTATCTGAAATTGTTGTCTATATTTGTCCAAAGAAATCCTGATGTCAAGTTGACAATGTCGAATTTATGACTGAATATGAAACATATATCTGCTGTTTCTCAAGAGGTTTGATTATATTTCTGTATATTTTTGTCAAGAAAAAAAAAGATATTTTTGTGGTGCTAAGTATCATGACTAATAATTCAACTGTTTTTAAAAGTTTAATTAAATTTTAAATAATTCCTTTTAATTTGGTAAACTGGTCACAATTTCATTGATTTACATTAATTGACAAACTGCAATAAAACTCAATTTCAGGAAATTGCTGTAATTATTAATTCAACAGAATTAGTATTCGTTTTGTAAAATATTTAACAGTATTTAACATATTTTTGTTTTATCAAAACTGAAAAATCTTTATAATACATGTAAATGCTTAATCTGCCTATTTATGCACCCTGTGTTAAAATGAGTGTAAAGTCGCACGGAGTGATTTCCCAGTACGGCCAGTCAAAGTTTGAAGGGGTGGTCGATTTTGAGATTATATTAATTCCCAATTTTTCAGGACAATCAGATAAAAACAAAATTAGTTTTTGAGACAATTTTGACTATGCCTTTTTTATGCCTTTCACACAATTTCTCGCAAGAAACGCCCGTTTTCTCATAATCTCTGTATTAAGACTCCAGACTAAAAAATAAAAAAATATTGAGTATCAAACCTCCAAGTGTTATATACCATTGGAAAGCTCTGTTTCCACAGAATTTAGAAATACCCATATCTCAATTTTTGATTTTGCCGACTTTAAGCTCATTTTGTGATGACAGGTCACATATGAATCAAGATACATGTATGAGACAGAGGGAACCCCACCCCTTCTCTTTGATTTTAGGTTTGGGCCATGTTTAGTTACCCCAGGGTGGGGATTCTGGTCTTTTGGGTGCATATGAAATAGCTTCTTACACCTTTATGTAGAGGTGGGATTTGGTCTGTATGAAAATGACAAGCCGGTCTGGTGGATCAATAGACCGATTGCGCCCTCTATTAAGTCACATGACCTATCAAACATCAACAAACATGCCATTCTCCTTAGCAAAGTGTCACTGTTGCAAAGTATACATGATGATTGTTGCATTTGTTTCTTCGATCGAGGCTTTTCTTTTTTGAAATCTCTGAAGAATATTCTGGAGTTTGTACCCGAGACCTTACCGGAATGGCTGAATAAAGCCAGTAAGGACAGCTCCAGCAAGTCTTGGAAATTCTACAAGGAATGTTATGTTCACGATGTGGTACTGGCACGGAACATTGGGACCGGCACTAGCGATTTCGAGAAAGAAAAGCCTGGATCGAAGAAACAAATGCAACAATCATCATGTACTTTGCAACAGCGGCACTTTGCTAAGGAGGACGCCATGTTTGATACCCACTAGAGGGTGCAATCGGTCCATTGATAGGGTGCATAACGATGGCACACATATACATATAGGCAGTATGGTGGTACTTTTATCAATCAATTTCTTTAAACATTAGCAATGTAACAAACAAGCCAAAAGTGTTTAGTTTTGAAAAATACTTTCAATGCATAACACCTTTCCATTGCCAAGAACTTAAAATAAAAGGCATAAGCCTGAAAAGGCACATTAATCTCTTAAGACATGTATGTTCAGCAATATGGTAGCTATGTGTAAAGCTTAGATTTCCTAATAATTTAAAAGCATATCTTCTATTTTATACACATTTTAATAAAAAAACACAATGATCTCATACATGTAGTTCTGTCAAGTTATGTTATTCCTTTAAAACTATTCATGACATTTGCTCTCAATTCCTTAAGTGCAGTAAAGATGCAAATGAAATGTTCTACAATAACATCTGCGTGCAGCGGTAAGTACAAATTTATCAACTTTGCCTTTTGCAGATTCATGAAGGTGACGTCAATGTGCGACTGCCCAAGTTCAGACATTTTGCAAGCAAATTTGTCTGTCATTTTTCAAAATCACGAGAGTATGTACATTATGAAATAACTGTAAACAAACCGCATAATGTACATATTGAACAATCTGTAAACATTCTTTTTACTAAAATAATTGTACACCATAACAGGAATATTTTATAGAAAACTAATTCCAGTCCAATATTTACACTTTATAGATTTATCCATTTTGGCCATGGATGCGAAAAAGCAAAACCATTACGATATTTCAATATGTACACTTCATACTGTGTTAGTATCTTCATGAATTCTTGTTCAATTTGTGTTCCTTTCCAGATATAAATTTGATTGATCACCTATCGGTTGACCTGATCAGTGATCCGTTGGACCGTCCCCCTATCCCATCATCTGTTCCATACCCAGGTAGCGTCATATCCACCGGTAGTTGCTGTGACGCTGTTGAGTCTGGTGACACATTACCAGACATCCCTCGTGCCTCGGATAAACCAGAGAGTTCTGATCCACTACGTGAGGCAGTGCTAGAATCAGGACTGGGTGCTTCAAAGTATCCAGCTGGGCCAGTCTTGGGGCGAGTAGTGCTACTGTCCAGACATTTATCTTGGAGTGTCTCGGGAGCTGTCGCAGGTGGTCTGAGGATAACAAACGTAAGATATCACACTCTTTTGTAGTCCCAGATTAATATGCCAGGTAAGAATTAAAGATATCGGACTGAAAAACTGACAGGTACATGTAATTGCATGGCAAAAACAAAGAGATGACATCACAACATACAGGTACAGTTTCATGAACAAGATTGGCTAGACAGAGAGAGGAATGGTGCATTCACGAAGAGGGCTTTGTTATTTATTTTATGCTCTTTTACCTTGCTATTAATTGATCCAGTGGTTTGGGTTGGTTTTCTGATGCTGCTGCCCTAGCTAGCTGCACTCTTACGTTGTTTGTGGTTTATTTGATTCTCTTTACCTTGCTATTAACTGATCCAGTGGTTTGGGTTGGTTTCCTAATGCTGCTGCCCTAGCTGCACTCTTACGTTGTTTGTGGTTTATTTGATTCTCTTTACCTTGCTATTAACTGATCCAGTGGTTTGGGTTGGTTTCCTGATGCTGCTGCCCTAGCTGCACTCTTACGTTGTTTGTGGTTTATTTGATTCTCTTTACCTTGCTATTAATTGATCCAGTGGTTTGGGTTGGTTTCCTGATGCTGCTGCCCTAGCTAGCTGCACTCTTACGTTGTTTGTGGTTTATTTGATTCTCTTTACCTTGCTATTAACTGATCCAGTGGTTTGGGTTGGATTCCTGATGCTGCTGCCCTAGCTGCACTCTTACGTTGTTTGTGGTTTATTTGATTCTCTTTACCTTGCTATTAACTGATCCAGTGGTTTGGGTTGCTTTCCTGATGCTGCTGCCCTAGCTAGCTGCACTCTTACGTTGTTTGTGGTTTATTTGATTCTCTTTACTGATCCAGTGGTTTGGGTTGGATTCCTGATGCTGCTGCCCTAGCTGCACTCTTACGTTGTTTGTGGTTTATTTGATTCTCTTTACCTTGCTATTAATTGATCCAGTGGTTTGGGTTGCTTTCCTGATGCTGCTGCCCTAGCTAGCTGCACTCTTACGTTGTTTGTGGTTTATTCGATTCTCTTTACCTTGCTATTAACTGATCCAGTGGTTTGGATTGCTTTCCTGATGCTGCTGCCCTAGCTGCACTCTTACGTTGTTTGTGGTTTATTTGATTCTCTTTACCTTGCTATTAACTGATCCAGTGGTTTGGGTTGCTTTCCTGATGCTGCTGCCCTAGCTGCACTCTTACGTTGTTTGTGGTTTATTTGATTCTCTTTACCTTGCTATTAACTGATCCAGTGGTTTGGGTTGGATTCCTGATGCTGCTGCCCTAGCTGCACTCTTACGTTGTTTGTGGTTTATTCGATTCTCTTTACCTTGCTATTAACTGATCCAGTGGTTTGGGTTGGTTTCCTGATGCTGCTGCCCTAGCTAGCTGCACTCTTACGTTGTTTGTGGTTTATTTGATTCTCTTTACCTTGCTATTAACTGATCGAGTGGTTTGGGTTGGTTTCCTGATGCTGCTGCCCTAGCTGCACTCTTACGTTGTTTGTGGTTTATTTGATTCTCTTTACCTTGCTATTAACTGATCCAGTGGTTTGGGTTGGATTCCTGATGCTGCTGCCCTAGCTAGCTGCACTCTTACGTTGTTTGTGGTTTATTTGATTCTCTTTACCTTGCTATTAACTGATCCAGTGGTTTGGGTTGGATTCCTGATGCTGCTGCCCTAGCTGCACTCTTACGTTGTTTGTGGTTTATTTGATTCTCTTTACCTTGCTATTAATTGATCCAGTGGTTTGGGTTGGATTCCTGATGCTGCTGCCCTAGCTGCACTCTTACGTTGTTTGTGGTTTATTTGATTCTCTTTACCTTGCTATTAACTGATCCAGTGGTTTCCTGATGCTGCTGCCCTAGGGTTCCACTACACTAAATACGGCGCTCATTGTAACCAACACAAAAATTGAAAGAAAGAGCGCCGCCTGGTGACGCTCATGAGTAGAGTGGCCATATTTTTTTGACTGGAAATCAAAGATTAAGACTCCTAGAACAATTTTCTTTTCAAATTTATGGGGGTTGACCGAATGAATTTTTTTTTATACTCCCCTCCACACAAACCACCCCTAAACTGGTGGCCCAGCTCTGGGCCCAGGTATCAATGTATCCCCCCGCCTCTATGCCAAATAGACCCACGTATTGGTCTTTTCTGTAAACGAAATCCCCCGAGTTGGAAGCCACGGGTCACCAACTCTTGATTTCCACAATTATTTCTACAATCAGTCCAATGTATAGGCCCCAGGGACCTCTTATTCAAAATTACCGGAGGGATCACAAAATATTAATGAGCTCGCGCGCAGTCATTTTCACTGATTTAGTCACATGCACCCCTAGCTGCACTCTTACGTTGTTTGTGGTTTATTCGATTCTCTTTACCTTGCTATTAACTGATCCAGCGGTTTGGGTTGGTTTCCTGATGCTGCTGCCCTAGCTGCACTCTTACGTTGTTTGTGGTTTATTTGATTCTCTTTACCTTGCTATTAACTGATCCAGTGGTTTGGGTTGGATTCCTGATGCTGCTGCCCTAGCTGCACTCTTACGTTGTTTGTGGTTTATTCGATTCTCTTTACCTTGCTATTAACTGATCCAGTGGTTTGGGTTGGATTCCTGATGCTGCTGCCCTAGCTAGCTGCACTCTTACGTTGTTTGTGGTTTATTTGATTCTCTTTACCTTGCTATTAACTGATCCAGTGGTTTGGGTTGCTTTCCTGATGCTGCTGCCCTAGCTAGCTGCACTCTTACGTTGTTTGTGGTTTATTTGATTCTCTTTACCTTGCTATTAACTGATCCAGTGGTTTGGGTTGCTTTCCTGATGCTGCTGCCCTAGCTGCACTCTTACGTTGTTTGTGGTTTATTTGATTCTCTTTACCTTGCTATTAACTGATCCAGTGGTTTGGGTTGGATTCCTGATGCTGCTGCCCTAGCTAGCTGCACTCTTACGTTGTTTGTGGTTTATTTGATTCTCTTTACCTTGCTACATGTATTAACTGATCCAGTGGTTTGGGTTGGTTTCCTGATGCTGCTGCCCTAGCTAGCTGCACTCTTACGTTGTTTGTGGTTTATTTGATTCTCTTTACCTTGCTATTAACTGATCCAGTGGTTTGGGTTGCTTTCCTGATGCTGCTGCCCTAGCTAGCTGCACTCTTACGTTGTTTGTGGTTTATTTGATTCTCTTTACCTTGCTATTAACTGATCCAGTGGTTTGGGTTGGATTCCTGATGCTGCTGCCCTAGCTAGCTGCACTCTTACGTTGTTTGTGGTTTATTTGATTCTCTTTACCTTGCTATTAACTGATCCAGTGGTTTGGGTTGGATTCCTGATGCTGCTGCCCTAGCTAGCTGCACTCTTACGTTGTTTGTGGTTTATTTGATTATATTTACCTTGCTATTAACTGATTCAGGGGTTTGGGTTGGTTTCCTGATGCTGCTGCCCTAGCTAGCTGCACTCTTACGTTGTTTGTGGTTTATTCGATTCTCTTTACCTTGCTATTAACTGATCCAGCGGTTTGGGTTGGTTTCCTGATGCTGCTGCCCTAGCTGCACTCTTACGTTGTTTGTGGTTTATTTGATTCTCTTTACCTTGCTATTAACTGATCCAGTGGTTTGGGTTGGATTCCTGATGCTGCTGCCCTAGCTGCACTCTTACGTTGTTTGTGGTTTATTCGATTCTCTTTACCTTGCTATTAACTGATCCAGTGGTTTGGGTTGGATTCCTGATGCTGCTGCCCTAGCTAGCTGCACTCTTACGTTGTTTGTGGTTTATTTGATTCTCTTTACCTTGCTATTAACTGATCCAGTGGTTTGGGTTGCTTTCCTGATGCTGCTGCCCTAGCTAGCTGCACTCTTACGTTGTTTGTGGTTTATTTGATTCTCTTTACCTTGCTATTAACTGATCCAGTGGTTTGGGTTGCTTTCCTGATGCTGCTGCCCTAGCTGCACTCTTACGTTGTTTGTGGTTTATTTGATTCTCTTTACCTTGCTATTAACTGATCCAGTGGTTTGGGTTGGATTCCTGATGCTGCTGCCCTAGCTAGCTGCACTCTTACGTTGTTTGTGGTTTATTTGATTCTCTTTACCTTGCTATTAACTGATCCAGTGGTTTGGGTTGCTTTCCTGATGCTGCTGCCCTAGCTAGCTGCACTCTTACGTTGTTTGTGGTTTATTTGATTCTCTTTACCTTGCTATTAACTGATCCAGTGGTTTGGGTTGGATTCCTGATGCTGCTGCCCTAGCTAGCTGCACTCTTACGTTGTTTGTGGTTTATTTGATTCTCTTTACCTTGCTATTAACTGATCCAGTGGTTTGGGTTGGATTCCTGATGCTGCTGCCCTAGCTGCACTCTTACGTTGTTTGTGGTTTATTTGATTCTCTTTACCTTGCTATTAACTGATCCAGTGGTTTGGGTTGGATTCCTGATGCTGCTGCCCTAGCTGCACTCTTACGTTGTTTGTGGTTTATTTGATTCTCTTTACCTTGTTATTAACTGATCCAGTGGTTTGGGTTGGTTTCCTGATGCTGCTGCCCTAGCTAGCTGCACTCTTACGTTGTTTGTGGTTTATTTGATTCTCTTTACCTTGCTATTAACTGATCCAGTGGTTTGGGTTGCTTTCCTGATGCTGCTGCCCTAGCTAGCTGCACTCTTACGTTGTTTGTGGTTTATTTGATTCTCTTTACCTTGCTATTAACTGATCCAGTGGTTTGGGTTGGTTTCCTGATGCTGCTGCCCTAGCTGCACTCTTACGTTGTTTGTGGTTTACTTGATTCTCTTTACCTTGCTATTAACTGATCCAGTGGTTTGGGTTGGTTTCCTGATGCTGCTGCCCTAGCTGCACTCTTACGTTGTTTGTGGTTTACTTGATTCTCTTTACCTTGCTATTAACTGATCCAGTGGTTTGGGTTGGTTTCCTGATGCTGCTGCCCTAGCTAGCTGCACTCTTACGTTGTTTGTGGTTTATTTGATTCTCTTTACCTTGCTATTAACTGATCCAGTGGTTTGGGTTGGTTTCCTGATGCTGCTGCCCTAGCTGCACTCTTACGTTGTTTGTGGTTTACTTGATTATCTTTACCTTGCTATTAACTGATCCAGTGGTTTGGGTTGGTTTCCTGATGCTGCTGCCCTAGCTAGCTGCACTCTTACGTTGTTTGTGGTTTATTTGATTCTCTTTACCTTGCTATTAACTGATCCAGTGGTTTGGGTTGGATTCCTGATGCTGCTGCCCTAGCTAGCTGCACTCTTACGTTGTTGGTGGTTTATTTGATTCTCTTTACCTTGCTACATGTATTAACTGATCCAGTGGTTTGGGTTGGTTTCCTGATGCTGCTGCCCTAGCTAGCTGCACTCTTACGTTGTTGGTGGTTTATTTGATTCTCTTTACCTTGCTACATGTATTAACTGATCCAGTGGTTTGGGTTGGTTTCCTGATGCTGCTGCCCTAGCTAGCTGCACTCTTACGTTGTTTGTGGTTTACTTGATTCTCTTTACCTTGCTATTAACTGATCCAGTGGTTTGGGTTGGTTTCCTGATGCTGCTGCCCTAGCTAGCTGCACTCTTACGTTGTTTGTGGTTTATTTGATTCTCTTTACCTTGCTATTAACTGATCCAGTGGTTTGGGTTGGATTCCTGATGCTGCTGCCCTAGCTAGCTGCACTCTTACGTTGTTTGTGGTTTATTTGATTCTCTTTACCTTGCTATTAACTGATCCAGTGGTTTGGGTTGGATTCCTGATGCTGCTGCCCTAGCTAGCTACACTCTTACATTGTTTGTGGTTTATTTGATTCTCTTTACCTTGCTATTAACTGATCCAGTGGTTTGGGTTGGTTTCCTGATGCTGCTGCCCTAGCTGCACTCTTACGTTGTTTGTGGTTTATTTGATTCTCTTTACCTTGCTATTAACTGATCCAGTGGTTTTGGTTGGATTCCTGATGCAGCTGCCCTAGCTAGCTGCACTCTTACGTTGTTTGTGGTTTATTTGATTCTCTTTACCTTGCTATTAACTGATCCAGTGGTTTGGGTTGGATTCCTGATGCTGCTGCCCTAGCTGCACTCTTACGTTGTTTGTGGTTTATTTGATTCTCTTTACCTTGCTATTAACTGATCCAGTGGTTTTGGTTGGATTCCTGATGCAGCTGCCCTAGCTGCACTCTTGCGTCGCTCATATGATGCTTGCTCCTGAATTAAAAGAGAAATAAATTGAACGATTTACTAATCTAACAACCACACAAAGCACCATTGATAAGGTCAACTGTACAGGTCACATTGCAAAGACATGTTTGTTTGGCAGGAATCCTGATCCTAGAATCATTTGTTGTTTTGCTCAGATGATTGTGGACCATGGAACCCTGAAAAGGGGGGGGGGGGAGACATTGATGACAGCTCACGTTGAGATTCAAAATGGTGAACGAGAAATGGAGGGAAAGATCCTTGCAATATGCGATACAAAAAGAAATAGGAAAACCAAGTTATGTCTGTATAAATTCACTGGCCTAAAGATCCAGACAGGTGCAGCTATAGCACGATGCTGTTTAAAGGATCACAGAAATAGAAAATAAAAAGTACTTATATGATATAAAACATAGGTTACAGTATTAATACACCCAATAAAAAAAATTGTGTGTGATTTTAGGGTTATTTGAGCCATTACAAATTTCTCTTCGATCGCCCCGCCCAGAAAAATTCCTCCTTTGACAGAATGCCTGGATGTCGAAGTCGTGACGTCACGTAAAGAATAGCTTTCTTCGCGATTGATTGCGATCGCGTGGTTACGTATGTACGCAAGCGATCGCGATCAATCGCGAAGAAAGCTATTCTTTACGTGACGTCACGACTTCGACAGGAGGAATTTTTCTGGGCGGGGCGATCGAAGAGAAATTTGAAATTTGTAATGGCTCAAATCATCCCTAAAATCACACACAATTTTTTGTATTGGTGTATTGATACTGTAACCTATGTTTTATATCATATAAGTACTTTTTATTTTTCTATTTCTGTAATCCTTTAAAGGATGCAGACCAGGACCCAATTTCATGGCTCTGCTGATCACCATTTTGTGCTAACCTTGCTAGTAAAAGTAAACAAATGCGCTAACCGTGTGAGCACAAATTCCTCAGTTATGTAAGCATGCGCAGAAGCCAAAATTCCTCGCAAACGCGTGAAATACGCTTACAGTAAGCACGGAACTTGCTGCTACAGTAAGCAGAGCCATGACATTGGGCCCAGGCCCTGTACATACCACACTAGATCTCTTAGGCTGCAGCATAGCTTTCATCCCAGGACTCATCAATTTACGAGATATCTGTGAGCTGGTGTCGCCACTCTTAACGCGATCAGACCACGTCTTCATGCCTGATGTAGATCTTAATGGTGTCATTGATCTGTCTCCCATGGGAGTCTGGGAATCAGATCTTGCCTGCATAGGACTGGGTGAATCACTAGATGGAATCCAGTTAGAAATAGTCAGGTTATGTGGCTCAGTCTCTCCTAAGCCTAAGTAGCCTGACACTAACTCTCGACAGTGATCCAAAGCTGCTGTGATATCACCTATTAAAACATGGAACAAAAATGGGTTAAGAAACTACGAAAAGTTAGGGCAATGTCAACTAAAATGTGACCCACTCTGCAAAAATGAGTCTGATGTCGCAAAATACATTTTTACGTAAAGGGCTGTTTATATTTTTTTAACACATCAGACTCATTTTTGCAGAGTGGGTCACAAATTATCTTGTTTTTTAAATTTGAGCTACCTGTAATTTTCAGCAAAGAAATTGTTTCTTCATTTTGAAATAGCCTAGTAAAACACATGATAATGCATTTATATTTATCTTATGTACATATACTGAACAAGTTGTTGCAGCAGCAGTTGTAAACTGAAACTTTTGAAGTCAAACATTTACTAAATGTTCAAAATATCTTAGATAACTACATCAAAATGTATTTAAAAAAAATACAAACAATAATGAAAACAAACAAGTTGATTTAAAGTTGATGCAGGATTTTTTGCAAGTTCTTACTTGAATCCACAGTCATATCAAAGAATCCTGGCTTCTCCTGATGGATATCGCGATAGCGCCCGGTCTCCCGTATTGCTTGTTCAATGTTTTCTTGGCCGACTTCTCTAAGCCGTGTCTCATGAGCGGCTTGGTCTAATGGAAGCAGTAGAATGTATCGTGGCTCATAGTAAGACAACTTGAGAGACAGTACACCCTGTTATGGTAAGAAAACAAATTTAAAGAAAGGAGGAACTTGAAAATATTATCAGAATGACATCAATTCCAATTTTTGATAAAATATGATAACAGTTTAGAAGGTAAAAACTGAAAACCTTTTCAGTTTGTTTTCTTATTGTAGCTTTCTATACAAATTGTAGTTACATACAGAAGCTCTGCAAAAATTCTTAAATCATCAGAAATGAGAAGATCCCGAGTTCGAAAAAATGAAGTTGATTGAAATATCTGAGGAACTTGTGAAGAATGACATCAGAACAATGCAGTACATAAAACAACATACCAAAAATCATGTGATTAAAATCTCGATTTCAAACGTAATTTAAATCAAGCAACCCTGGAAAGACTGTCAGATAGGGGTCCAGTACCCAACAAATCCCAACAAAACCTGGTGTTGGAGTTTGACCGGGTGAGAATTGTTATAACTCTTAGGGTTATTAATACCTCCAAATAGGCACTTAGGGAGACAATCCCATAGAGATGTACACAAACTTAAAACAGTCCTAACCCTTTTCTCTAAGATCTTCGAGATTTATGCTATTTAGACCAAAATCTGTCGTTCTAGGACAAAAATAACTCCCAAATATTGTTTTTAAGGTAGCTAGACACTTAGGGAGACACTGAAATGTCTCCCTAAGTGCCACTGTCTCCTTATTACCTAAAAACTTACGCTAATTTGTCTCCCCAAGTGCCTATTTGGAAGAATTAACCTAAACCTGTAATTATCAAAACCTTTAACTCCAAAGTCATAACCTCTTTGTACCTCTACTTCCATAGTCAGTATACATGCTAATCCTTCCTTGGCGACATCTTCAATGGATTCTTGACTGATGCCATATTGATGTCCCTCAGACTGATACGTCAACATGAAAACACCCTGAGTAATGAAAACAAATCCAAAGATTGGTACAAAAGAAAACTACACACGCTGTGCACACATTCTCAACCATAAGATTATACATCAAGGACAAGAAAACACCCTGAGAAATAAAAACAAATCCAAAACAAGGAAAACATTCAACCTGTGGCTGTTTCAAGTGAATAATAATAACAATAATTCCAATTTGTTTATAGCGCAGGTATCTACCAGAACTGGTACTTAAGGCGCTGTGTCATTATTATCCCTGCTCATTGGGCCCACGAAACATTCCAAACACCATCTCAGCTCCCTGAGGAGTATACAGCTCAATGCTGCTGTTTCGAAGCAAAGCAGCTAATAACAACCATCTCTGCCCTCACAGGTACCCGTTTACTCCTGAGTGGAGAGAAGCAATGAGTGACAAAGTGCCTTGCCCAAGGGCACACGCACCATAGTCCCAGGCTGGACTCGAACCCACAACCTGCAGCTTTACCCACGGGCAACGAATCCCATTCGCCAGACCACGAGGCCATAGCACTCTACACAATAAAAGCTAATAATTGTTTTAATAACTATTTCATTTCTTTGATTTATTTACCTGTTTGATCTTGGAGTCAAACAAGCTGGCAGACACAAAATGGAAATCTTTCGTGTCCCTTTCCTTCGTGTATGGAGCTCTGGTTGTGTGTGAAATCCTTAAATGAAATACATAAAAACTAATTTAAATGTTGTAAGACTATCAAAGATATAGTATAATACACAAGGAAAACTGTCTAGGTAAATTTGCATAATTGAACAAAGAAATTTGCAAGGCGGGACTCGGACATGCGACCTCCGGAATACTAAACCGGCGCTCTACCAACTGAGTTATCTTGCCCTATAGGTTGGCAGTCTCCTAAATTGTCAGTATCGTTGTTAGAGGGTGCTATAGTCAGAAGTCCTAAACACCAGAATGCAATGTGACCAGGGATCACGCCTAATTTGTTGCTTCCCAGGTTGTAAAATCGTAACATTGTCAATAATCTGTCTGTAATGTGACATCGACATCCATTTCAAATGTTTAGCTATTTTTCTGGTCACAACAGCTTCCATAATTATTGTTCTCATATTTTAAAAATATGTGAAAAACATAAATATCTAGTATTAACCAGTTAGTGCCAGGATTATTTTGACATTGACCGGGCCCAGGTGCAGTTCACGAATCTCAATCCGAGACGGGTTCAGGCCAGCATCTGTGGGTAGCACACCCTGATAAATCCAAGCCGGTCACTGACAGATATTTCCAGCCGTGCTCGTGACGTGTTTATTCGTAATTCAAAATTTTGAATTCTGGAAAAACATTTGCACGACTGTTTAAACTCCAACTTTATCAATTTATATATATTTTTTTGTTAGCAAGCAGTAATTAACTAGTGCAATCTAATCTTACCCATAGCCAAAATACGTAGGAAACTCAGCCACCAGTTTGTGAGCTAGTTCATTTTTGCCTGAACCAGGAGGTCCAACCATGACAAGCATGGGATAGGGTGTGTCCATACTAGGTAGGGTACTACAAAGACAAACAAAAACATCAAACCAAGACAAATCAATTTTCATAAACTATACTTTGGATCATGCATCATTAACCAGTTCGCGCGGGATTATTTGTTAACGAAACTCGATCCGAGGTGGGTTTAGGTTGATGGTACCGGGAAGCACATCCACGCATTTCCGGCCTTGCTCGCTGCTGACAGACATTTCCGGCCTTGCTTGTGACGTGTTTATGCGCTATCCGTTTTGAATCTGGGGAAAACTTTGCAGGTATATACCAGTACGTCCTCCGGCGTGAACTGGTTAAAGATGGGATACACTATTTACAGATATCGTAGATTCTAGCTGATCTCAAGCTAGCATACACCATACCTATCGTCATTATGTACCTGTCATAGATTCTAGCTGATCTCAAGCTAGCATACACCATACCTATCGTCATTATGTACCTGTCGTAGATTCTAGCTGATCTCAAGCTAGCATACACCATACCTATCGTCATTATGTACCTGTCGTAGATTCTAGCTGATCTCAAGCTAGCATACACCATACCTATCGTCATTATGTACCTGTCGTAGATTCTAGCTGATCTCAAGCTAGCATACACCATACCTATCGTCATTATGTACCTGTCGTAGATTCTAGCTGATCTCAAGCTAGCATAAACCATACCTATCGTCATTATGTACCTGTCGTAGATTCTAGCTGATCTCAAGCTAGCATACACCATACCTATAGTCATTATGTACCTGTCGTAGATTCTAGCTGATCTCAAGCTAGCATACACCATACCTATCGTCATTATGTACCTGTCGTAGATTCTAGCTGATCTCAAGCTAGCATACACCATACCTATCATCATTATGTACCTGTCGTAGATTCGAGCTGATCTCAAGCTAGCATACACCATACCTATCGTCATTATGTACCTGTCGTAGATTCTAGCTGATCTCAAGCTAGCATACACCATACCTATCGTCATTATGTACCCGTCATAGATTCTAGCTGATCTCAAGCTAGCATACACCATACCTATCGTCATTATGTACCTGTCGTAGATTCTAGCTGATCTCAAGCTAGCATACACCATACCTATCGTCATTATGTACATGTACCTGTCGTAGATTCTAGCTGATCTCAAGCTAGCATACACCATACCTATCGTCATTATGTACCTGTCGTAGATTCTAGCTGATCTCAAGCTAGCATACACCATACCTATCGTCATTATGTACCTGTCGTAGATTCTAGCTGATCTCAAGCTAGCATACACCATACCTATCGTCATTATGTACCTGTCGTAGATTCTAGCTGATCTCAAGCTAGCATACACCATACCTATCGTCATTATGTACCTGTCGTAGATTCTAGCTGATCTCAAGCTAGCATACACCATACCTATCGTCATTATGTACCTGTCGTAGATTCTAGCTGATCTCAAGCCAGCATACACCATACCTATCGTCATTATGTACCTGTCGTGGATTCTAGCTGATCTCAAGCTAGCATACACCATACCTATCGTCATTATGTACCTGTCGTAGATTCTAGCTGATCTCAAGCTAGCATACACCATACCTATCGTCATTATGTACCCGTCATAGATTCTAGCTGATCTCAAGCTAGCATACACCATACCTATCGTCATTATGTACCTGTCGTAGATTCTAGCTGATCTCAAGCTAGCATACACCATACCTATCGTCATTATGTACCTGTCGTGGATTCTAGCTGATCTCAAGCTAGCATACACCATACCTATCGTCATTATGTACCTGTCGTAGATTCTAGCTGATCTCAAGCTAGCATACACCATACCTATCGTCATTATGTACCCGTCATAGATTCTAGCTGATCTCAAGCCAGCATACACCATGCCTATCGTCATTATGTACCTGTCGTAGATTCTAGCTGATCTCAAGCTAGCATACACCATACCTATCGTCATTATGTACCTGTCGTGGATTCTAGCTGATCTCAAGCTAGCATACACCATACCTATCGTCATTATGTACCTGTCGTAGATTCTAGCTGATCTCAAGCTAGCATACACCATACCTATCGTCATTATGTACCTGTCGTAGATTCTAGCTGATCTCAAGCCAGCATACACCATGCCTATCGTCATTATGTACCTGTCGTAGATTCTAGCTGATCTCAAGCTAGCATACACCATACCTATCGTCAGTGGCGGATCCAGGGGGGGGGTTTTGGGGGTTTAAACCCCCCCCCCTTGAGTTTTCTGGTTTTTAAAAAATCATTTGCATAGGCTATTCTCTTTGGACCCCCAATGTTTCAGTCAATGTTTGTCTGTGGTATGCTTTGGGCCTTTTCGAAACCGTTGCTTCGTCTTTGGCTTTGGCTTCGCCTCCGAATGCCGAAATACTGAGAAGCAAATAGAAATGGAAGAAAATTGAAATAGTCTAACTTTTGGGTTCACATCAATCGAGTGAATGTTTCTGAAGTACAGCAGGCGTCAGAATGTGGCTGGAGATCTTGCACTTTTGGACGAGCTTCACTTTTGGGACAAAGACTTACCATATCCTGATGCTCTCAGAGTAAGTACCATTATGATGTAATGATTTGAAATTCAATTTTGATTGCAAATTGTATGTTCGCCAGTTATTGGGTAGGCTCCACAAAATTTACTATATTATATGAAAGGATTATAATTGTTTCATTTCAGAGAGAACTCAGACGGTGGAGAAACTTCTGGCAGGATCAGAAACAGCAGAAGGGACAACAGCTACCACAAGACTTGGTCGAATCTCTAACACATGCTGATGCGGACCTCTTCCCCAATATCAGAGAACTCATTCTTGTGGGGTGTACTTCCCCTGTTGGGTCATGTGAGGCAGAGCGATCCTTCTCCGCTCTGAGACGTGTGAAAACGTGCCTACGAGCCACCATGTCCGAAAAAAGATTAGGAGGACTCACCATGATGGCCATTCACTATAAAGAGACGAGGCAAATTAACACCCAGGACATAGTGAGGCAGTTCACAAGGGCCAACCCAAGGCGCCTCTTTTGCAACTCAGTATTATTTGAGAGTATGGACAAATGACTGGTGCAGCATGACCTTGAGCATGCATGTTGAATGAATGTTATGTTGTTGAACATTTATTACGATACCGATCATAGAGGCATGACATGAATACAAATTAAAGTTTGAAAAAAGTATTGTTTTTTGCATCTAAGCCACGTCCAGGGAACAAAATTTTCCTAAGACACCTTCCCAGGACAACCTGGGTACATGTAGCTTAGAACACTCGGGAAGTGCCGTTTCCGGCCATCTGGAGGGTTTTTAAAGCCAAAATTTTCGGGTGCGCTGCGCGCCAACCCATGGTGGCGCTCCGCTTAGAGAGTAAAAAGGTATTCATCAAACCCCCCCCTTGGACAAATCCTGTATCCGCCCCTGCCTATCGTCATTATGTACCTGTCGTGGATTCTAGCTGATCTCAAGCTAGCATACACCATACCTATCGTCATTATGTACCTGTCGTAGATTCTAGCTGATCTCAAGCTAGCATACACCATACCTATCGTCATTATGTACCTGTCGTAGATTCTAGCTGATCTCAAGCTAGCATACACCATGCCTATCGTCATTATGTACCTGTCGTAGATTCTAGCTGATCTCAAGCTAGCCTACACCATACCTATCGTCATTATGTACCTGTCGTGGATTCTAGCTGATCTCAAGCCAGCATACACCATACCTATCGTCATTATGTACCTGTCGTAGATTCTAGCTGATCTTAAGCTAGCATACACCATACCTATCGTCATTATGTACCTGTCGTAGATTCTAGCTGATCTCAAGCTAGCATACACCATACCTATCGTCATTATGTACCTGTCGTAGATTCTAGCTGATCTCAAGCTAGCATACACCATACCTATCATCATTATGTACCTGTCGTAGATTCTAGCTGATCTCAAGCTAGCATACACCATACCTATCGTCATTATGTACCTGTCGTAGATTCTAGCTGATCTCAAGCTAGCATACACCATACCTATCGTCATTATGTACCTGTCGTAGATTCTAGCTGATCTCAAGCTAGCATACACCATACCTATCGTCATTATGTACCTGTCGTAGATTCTAGCTGATCTCAAGCTAGCATACACCATACCTATCGTCATTATGTACCTGTCGTAGATTCTAGCTGATCTCAAGCTAGCATAAACCATACCTATCGTCATTATGTACCTGTCGTAGATTCTAGCTGATCTCAAGCTAGCATACACCATACCTATAGTCATTATGTACCTGTCGTAGATTCTAGCTGATCTCAAGCTAGCATACACCATACCTATCGTCATTATGTACCTGTCGTAGATTCTAGCTGATCTCAAGCTAGCATACACCATACCTATCGTCATTATGTACCTGTCGTAGATTCTAGCTGATCTCAAGCTAGCATACACCATACATCGTCTATGGTCTTCTGCGGCCTCTACTTCCATCGGAGCATTAGACATATTACTGGCTGATACCTACAAATACAAAACAAGAAAAACAAACAACACAAGTGAGTGAGTGAGTGAGTTTTGGGTTTAACGCCGTGCCGGCATCAGTGGCCATATTCACGGCGGGAATGTGTACAAATATAAGACAATAGGTAGTAATAAAAAACAATCAAGTAAACTGTGGAGAATATAAAAATTTGAGTCGGAAGGAACAATTATCACAAAGGAAAAGAATGAGAACGTTTCAAAAGAATGAAAAAACTATTGTATAGTAGTGTAACGATAGACAGATTCTAGGCAGTTTTCCAGGAGAATCCCGTGGAAGGCGGGCCACGAAGGATCCCCCAGACACAAGGCACCCTCTCTAAACGGGTCGCGCAAGGCCGGCCGTTTCCATTGCAGTTTAAGGGCTCGGGCCCTGCCGGTATTTTCACAGGTCCACATACCAACACAAATGAACAAATCCTGCAATATTGCTTGGTTTAGCATTGCTGTACATATTTGTGAGGCGTTCTCGCAAAATGAAACAGAACTGGGCAGATGTCAAAATGAGGGTTTGCAGGCGTTAGGAAAGAAAAAATTATTCTTCTTGCATTACTGTTTATTCCACTTCAATCAGACATTCCGTTGACAAATTTTGCCTATAAACTTCGGATTTATGGACATGAGGAAAAGGCCCACAAAGGGTCAAAGTTGTATTCGTTAAAATAAAAGACAACAGTTTTTTATTAAAAACACTTTTATTCCACATACTTTAAACCACAATTTCAAAACACGTGTAGTAGGCATATATCATATATTACCAATATGTAAAAATCTGAAAATGTTAAGAAAAAAAACCCATTTGTTTTTTGCATTTTTCTCCACTTTGGGCTGTGTTTAGTTCCATCTCTTTTTGCCAGAACGTCTCACATATTTGACATTATTGGCTCCTTACATGAACAGTACAAGGCACACGTTGCTATGTATGTATACACAGTGTGTCCCCTTCCATCTACTCTATCTGGGCTTTCAAATGGGGTCAAAAAGTGCCCGTCTTTAGCCGTGTTTGTACTGGACTTTTTGGGGAGGTTTTAATGAGACGTTGGTAAAAAAAAAAATGGTCAAATGTTACCACTGTCCGCACTTGGACTTTCGACACGGGAAAATTTTACCGAGACCGGGGGAGAAGTAACCGAGCTGTCAGTATAATGACTCATGACTCAATGTAGCGCCTTGAGTAAGTTTTTAGAGAAGTGCGCTATACAAGTACTTATTATTATTATTATTTATTATGAGGGCGCTTTGCAGGACCTTTCTGCATTGACCCCAAGTGCGCACGCACGCGCCTTTTGCCCGATTGTTCTGGTTCTTCTTTTTTGTAAATTGTGTACGACGTGAAACAAACTCTCGACTGTATCAATATTTTTTTTGAGGAATTGCCACATGTGATGCAGCTTGCCGCCGTGCGAGCACCAAGGTGAACAATGCAAAGTGTGTGGTGTCCCTGTGTAGCATGACTTCGCACTCGGGCTGGTTGTACGTCTTTCCTATCCTGAGCCAATTTTACCGGGCAGAAGTTTTCCCGGGCAGCAGTTGGCCGGTAAAAATAACCGCTGGACTCAGGAAAAGTAACTGAGAGGAAAACCTCCCAGATGATGTCCGCACTGGACTTAAAATGGGAAAAGTATCGTTTCGGTAAGTTTTACACAAAAAAAGTCCAGTGCGGACAGGGCTTTTAAGGAGTCAAGACCGACAATAGACAACTACTCTGGTGACATTGTACCTTTTCTTCACCCTCCACTTTATGTCTGTCCAACTCAGTCAATTGTGGCAGACAATACAGCAATGACAGACGATAGTTGGCCACACCTTGGATTGGATTACGCAGGAGATTCAGGTGACGGAGTAAAGTGATTCCCTGGACATGTTTGACATCATCAATACTCTCAACCTGAGCACAAATCACAACAATTACAATTAATATTGATTAATCATTAATGAAAATAGCTACTGTTGAATTGAAGAACAATTTAGCAATGAAATATAAAAGAAAAGCCTACAGAAATGTATATAAACATTGCCTTACGTAAAATAAATTGTTTAAAAATAAACCGTAACAGATTTAATTAAAAATAATTCTGTATAAATGAAAGAATAATTCAAGTTGAGGGGTGCATGCTTTGCAAGTGAGTCACTGGGTTCAAACCTAAGCCTAAAACCCTCAATAAGTACTAAATTTAGGGAATGCAATATTAATACAAACTTGCAAAATTTTTGATCATTTTGCCAGTCACGTGAAGCTCGTTAGAAAGTGGACATAATCATACTTTGTATTTTCAGACAATTCGTGATTCAACATAAAACAAGAAGTGCAAGCTTAGAAATGGATGATTGCCCCAAGATTCATCTAGAAAATTAAGGTGTTCCCAACAAAAGCCAAGATTTACAATTACTTCTGGTTTAGCTTGATCTACAATTTTCAATTTTTTTAATTTTTTATTTGAAACAAATGAAACTTTTTACATGATTATTTTCCAGGTCGATTGTTTCTAGTAGTTGGTTGCTTTCCAGTCCTTTCAGACAATTAATGAAGTTTCCTGATACATCCAGTTGCTGTAAGTGACTTAGCGATTCAATATTCTCAATTTCCTTTAAGCGATTTCCTCTCTGAAACAAACCAAAACATCACACATTGCATGTTAACTACTATTGTACTAAATTTGTGACCCAAACCCAGCGATGAGTCGCAAGTCGCCATAACTACTTTTGAGTAATACACTTTGCGTGTATATATGTGACCTGTCATCACAAAATGAGCGTAAAGTCGGCAAAATCAAAAATTGAGATATGGGTATTTCTAAATTCTGTGGAAACAGAGCTTTCCAATGGTATATAACACTTGGAGGTTTGATACTCAATATTTTTTTCTTTTTCTTTTTTAGTCTGGAGTCTTAATAAAGAGATTATGAGAAAACGGACATTTCTTGTGAGAAATTGTGTGAAAGGCATAGAAAGGCATAGTCAAAATTGTCTCAAAACTAATTTTGTTTTTATCTGATCGTCCTGACAAATTGGGAATTGATTGTTGGGGATTTAGTCTTTAAAAAACCCATATAATCTCAAAATCGACCACCCCTTCAAATTTTGACTTTGGCTGGCCGTACTGGGAAATCACTCCGTGCGACTTTACGCTCATTTTGTGATGACAGGTCACATATGTCCTCCGGCGCAAACTGGGTAAAACGCATGTGAAAAACTACAATGTATTACCTAAAAGCTTGTTCTTAAGACTCATTTTGAGGGATTCGGTCACATTTAAACTTTGGCAAAATAGTACAATTTTGTTATTTTGGCAAGTTTATTTGTAATTAATTTTTTTCACTTAAAAAAAGTATTAATAAATCTTTGAGAGTGACTGCATCAAGTTATAATTTTGAAAAAACGGGATTAACAAAGATTAGATCGGTTGTTTGCCTAACGTCATCAAATCGTTATGACTTTAAACTCATCATCTTAATTGCCACAGCCTGTGGACATTGAAATATAAATGCTCTCCTTCACGTAATTATTTGTATTTTGTGATAACTTGTGTTTTGTTGGCAATTGTTGACAAGAGTGCATGCCCTTTTTTAAAATGTTCTTCTTATTGTTACCTTCACATTTTGTGTGTGTGCTGGTTTTTCTTTTTTTTTGTTATTGCAGTCTGTACTTTTTTAATAATTATAATAATAAGTCAAGTGCCAAATGTCAACAAATGCACTTACCAGATTGAGATATTTGAGTGGTAGTCCTTGCAGATGTTTAATCTCCTCAATACGATTGTGAGCAATGCTGAGATAAGACAGAGACTTACATGATTGAAGTCCATCAAGACTGCTTATCTTATTGTCTAAGAAATAAACTCATTAAGGCTTTAGTAATCTCAATCTCCTCAATACGATTGTGAGCAACGCTGAGATAAGACAGAGACTACATGGTTGAAGTCCGTCAAGACTGCTTATCTTTATTGTCTAAGAAATAAACTCATTAAGGCTTTAGTAATCTCAATCTCCTCAATACGATTGTGAGCAATGCTGAGATAAGACAGAGACTTACATGGTTGAAGTCCATCAAGACTGCTTATCTTATTGTCTAAGAAATGAACTCATTAAGGCTTTAGTAATCTCAATCTCCTCAATACGATTGTGAGCAACGTTGAGATAAGACAGGGACTTACATGGTTGAAGTCCATCAAGACTGCTTATCTTATTGTCTAAGAAATAAACTCATTAAGGCTTTAGTAATCTCAATCTCCTCAATACGATTGTGAGCAACGCTGAGATAAGACAGAGACTTACATGGTTGAAGTCCATCAAGACTGCTTATCTTATTGTCTAAGAAATAAACTCATTAAGGCTTTAGTAATCTCAATCTCCTCAATACGATTGTGAGCAACGCTGAGATAAGACAGAGACTTACATGGTTGAAGTCCATCAAGACTGCTTATCTTATTGTCTAAGAAATAAACTCATTAAGGCTTTAGTAATCTCAATCTCCTCAATACGATTGTGAGCAACGCTGAGATAAGACAGAGACTTACATGGTTGAAGTCCATCAAGACAGCTTATCTTATTGTCTAAGAAATAAACTCATTAAGGCTTTAGTAATCTCAATCTCCTCAATACGATTGTGAGCAACGCTGAGATAAGACAGAGACTTACATGGTTGAAGTCCATCAAGACTGCTTATCTTATTGTCTAAGAAATAAACTCATTAAGGCTTTAGTAATCTCAATCTCCTCAATACGATTGTGAGCAACGCTGAGATAAGACAGAGACTTACATGGTTGAAGTCCATCAAGACAGCTTATCTTATTGTCTAAGAAATAAACTCATTAAGGCTTTAGTAATCTCAATCTCCTCAATACGATTGTGAGCAACGCTGAGATAAGACAGAGACTTACATGGTTGAAGTCCATCAAGACTGCTTATCTTATTGTCTAAGAAATAAACTCATTAAGGCTTTAGTAATCTCAATCTCCTCAATACGATTGTGAGCAACGCTGAGATAAGACAGAGACTTACATGGTTGAAGTCCATCAAGACTGCTTATCTTATTGTCTAAGAAATAAACTCATTAAGGCTTTAGTAATCTCAATCTCCTCAATACGATTGTGAGCAACGCTGAGATAAGACAGAGACTTACATGGTTGAAGTCCATCAAGACAGCTTATCTTATTGTCTAAGAAATAAACTCATTAAGGCTTTAGTAATCTCAATCTTCTCAATACGATTGTGAGCAATGCTGAGATAAGACAGAGACTTACATGGTTGAAGTCCATCAAGACAGCTTATCTTATTGTCTAAGAAATAAACTCATTAAGGCTTTAGTAATCTCAATCTCCTCAATACGATTGTGAGCAACGCTGAGATAAGACAGAGACTTACATGGTTGAAGTCCATCAAGACTGCTTATCTTATTGTCTAAGAAATGAACTCATTAAGGCTTTAGTAATCTCAATCTCCTCAATACGATTGTGAGCAACGCTGAGATAAGACAGAGACTTACATGGTTGAAGTCCATCAAGACTGCTTATCTTATTGTCTAAGAAATAAACTCATTAAGGCTTTAGTAATCTCAATCTCCTCAATACGATTGTGAGCAACGCTGAGATAAGACAGAGACTTACATGGTTGAAGTCCATCAAGACAGCTTATCTTATTGTCTAAGAAATAAACTCATTAAGGCTTTAGTAATCTCAATCTTCTCAATACGATTGTGAGCAATGCTGAGATAAGACAGAGACTTACATGGTTGAAGTCCATCAAGACAGCTTATCTTATTGTCTAAGAAATAAACTCATTAAGGCTTTAGTAATCTCAATCTCCTCAATACGATTGTGAGCAACGCTGAGATAAGACAGAGACTTACATGGTTGAAGTCCATCAAGACTGCTTATCTTATTGTCTAAGAAATAAACTCATTAAGGCTTTAGTAATCTCAATCTCCTCAATACGATTGTGAGCAACGCTGAGATAAGACAGAGACTTACATGGTTGAAGTCCATCAAGACAGCTTATCTTATTGTCTAAGAAATAAACTCATTAAGGCTTTAGTAATCTCAATCTTCTCAATACGATTGTGAGCAATGCTGAGATAAGACAGAGACTTACATGGTTGAAGTCCATCAAGACAGCTTATCTTATTGTCTAAGAAATAAACTCATTAAGGCTTTAGTAATCTCAATCTCCTCAATACGATTGTGAGCAACGCTGAGATAAGACAGAGACTTACATGGTTGAAGTCCATCAAGACTGCTTATCTTATTGTCTAAGAAATGAACTCATTAAGGCTTTAGTAATCTCAATCTTCTCAATACGATTGTGAGCAACGCTGAGATAAGACAGAGACTTACATGGTTGAAGTCCATCAATACCCAGGGGGCAAAACCCTGATTTTGAGGGTTTTGAGACATGGGATGTTGTAAAAGGTCGGTTGGTATGAACGTATTCAGGAGACCTTCGTTCACAATTTCTAGGTGGACTACCTTGACAATATTTTGCTGGAAAAAAATGGCGGCCATTTTTTCAAAATGGCCGCCATGAAAAACCAATTTTCAATAATTGGATGATAATCTTAGAACAGAAAATTATTGTATCATGTATGTGGTATCATATGAAAGGAAATTAAATTATCTACAACATGGTACCACAATTATGATGATTGAATTTACTTTAAATGTCCATTTTGGGCCAAAAATGTGATTTTTTGTTTAAAATTCCAAAAATATGAATTGCGCTAAAATGCATATTTCTCAACAATTCAAAATCCCTTGTAACTGAAGACTTGAAAATACCCAGAAAACTTGCCGGATATTAGTTTAATATGATCTGAAAATTACAGGTTTATTGCTGTCATGAACAAAAAGTTATAGCGTAGCAAAGTTCACACTTTGATATTTTGCCTTTTGGACAATATGCATAGGTCAGTTCCATAATACGCTTAACGTGCGTCGGCATTGCGGCATGGCATATGTGACAAGTCCCGTGCAACTGGAACGCGAATTCCCATCTTGCATTCTATCTTTTTCTTGATGATTGAAGGGATAGTGAACAGGGAAGGGTTGGGCTGGGTGATGGGGGAGGCACAAATACCCCACCCCCCCCCCCCCCCCCCCATTTTTAAGCCCTTCGTTTTGAGGGAATTTCTAAATTAGTATTATCTTTCAAATCCCGTTGGAATTTAACCTTTTCATTAGTTTGGCATGCAAATGGGACATAACACCTTTAAGTAACATTTTAAAATTAGATCTATATCAAATATGAAAACAGTGTAACTATTATTAAAATGATACCCCCCCCCCCCTCTATATTGTAGGTTCCTACAGCAAGATGAGTAAGCAGCCAAGCAAACGTGTGGCAGATAGTGCCATGTCCCTGAAGCATGTGCCTGCTAAGAAGTCTTCCAAAGATATGAGCACTGACTACACAAAATGCATCATATGCCAACAAGAGTCTTTGATGAGTCTATACTTCATCCAGTTAACAACGTATTCAAAGCTTATACAAGCCATGTTCGCTCGGCAAGATGAAGTGTTTAATAGAATTCACACCGAGTCAGCATCAGAAACCTGGTTGGAGGAAAATGCACCAAGGTGGCATGCAAAATGTCGTAACTGGTACATACATGAGAAAGGCTACCAATGTGCTGAAAAGAAACGTCTTGCTGATAACCTGAGTACAGTAGGTGAGTCTAATGCAGGATGCAGCTCATCGCAGTCGGAGCAACCTGTCAAGTTAACCCGTCAGAACACTGATAGTTTTGAAGCTAAGAAGACATGTGTGATTTGCAATAAGAAGTGGCTAAAGGGAAAGGAGCCAGTGTGTAAGGTATCAACAAAGAACAGTCAAATGTCAATTGAGGAGAGGGCAAGGAAGCTGGGCAGAGATGACATATTACAGAGGCTGATTGGGCAGGGACATGATATGATTGCCAATGATATAACCTATCATTCAACATGTATGAACAAATTTAAGGCTCTTCGCATTCATTCTGGTCGGCCAAAATTAAACCCTTATGATGTTGCATTCAGCCGACTAGTAGATGAGCTGGAAGCTCCTCTTTTCCACGATCCATCCGGATTCCTCGTAGAATCACTCCGCGATAGGTACCGAGACATTCTTATGGAGCTTGGTGTCGATAAAGGAAATCAATACCGGGCGACTGTCTTGAAACAGAAGTTACAGGATCACTATGGGTCACGTATTTCAGTCCTCGATCAAACAAAAGGTTCAGGATTTATTTGTGCTTCCACAGTACCTCTTGGTGACGCACTGGATAAACTGAGGCGCCTAGAAGGAGACGATATCGATGAAAAACACCATACACTTCTGCAAGCATCCAAGATTCTCAGAGCAGATTGTGAAAAGTGTAAGAAAGAGAATCGTGAGAAAAATTCAACTGAGATTTCCTTCACATCTGCATACAACATGGTTCCAGACTCGCTCTTCAACTTCTCAGCAATGCTGCTCAAAGACCATGTACCAGAATTGAGTGAAGGAGGTAAAGTTCATGTAGACCAGGCAACAGCAGAAAAGGCTATCATCATGTCACAGTATGTGCTACAGCATGTATTTGGCATACCCACACCTCTGGGAATTTCCACTGCATACTACATATTTAATCAGACACGAAGCAAATCACAAGTAGTGATGAACAACCGAACGGGCATGGGGATCAGTTATGAACGTCTCCATCGGCAACTGACAGCACAGAGCTGTGCAGGCCATGCAGCAGGTTGAAACTGATGGTGTTTACATCCCAGAGACAATGGCAAAAAACAGTGAAATTCCCCATGTGTTTGCCATGGACAATCTGGACTGGAAGAAGAAAACACTTGAAGGTGGGAGTTTCAATGCTACTACTGCAATCGTCATTGAAAACCAGGAGTTGGAGAGGGCCCAAGAAGGCACTAGACTGCGTACTTCCACGTCAGACAGAAGAAAAACTCTCTTTGATGTTGAAGACCTACCTCCTTCTACATGCCATATCTCAGCTAGAGACAGGCAGACATCTAGGTCACTTCAATGCATAGAGAAACTGGAGAGTCTAATGACTTCTTCAGATGGCCAGGCTGAGGATGTTTTGCTTATGTGGCGCCTCGGTAGAATGATCACTACTTCGCAACTGTTGGATGCTCCTCCAGATTTAGGAGCAGGACTTCCAGGCTTTTCTGCGTTCTGTGCTGACCTCCACCCACATAGACAGGCGAGCATCATTGGCTACCTTCCTCTGATCCCATCCTCTCCAACCAACCCTACTATACTAAAGGAAATGATGATTCGACTTGTCAAGACATCACGTGCACTTGGCGACAAATACACAATTATCACTGGAGATCAGGCTACATATGAGCTCGCCGTAGCTATCAGAGACAAGCATCGTAATGAGTTCAGCAATGTGGTCTTACTGCTGGGTGGCTTTCATCAAGCTCACAACTACATCAAAGCAGTTTGCAAGATCGTCAGGGAGGCAGGTGCAGAAGATCTTCTTGTTGCAGCTGGTCTATGCCAGGAAGGGACTGCCAAGAAGATGTTTGGTGAGAAAGCTGAATACTACCAGACCATACATGCCCTCAGAATCCTAAGCGAAGCTATATGGCGCCTCTACTGGGAAGCATTTGAGACATGGGCAGCAGACAGAGCAACAGATCACTGGCAGCCTCAGGTGGAATCTGTCTTGAAGATGCTCTTTGAAAAAGACATCACTGCTACTGAAAAGTTGCAAATGCTTCGGAATTCCCATGAACAGCTATCAGCCCTGCGGGAACAGATGATGCTTTTCCAAGAATCAATGGTTGAGCAGCCAACAGCAATCCTATGGTCCACCTTCCTGATTATGTCAGATGTTCTCCATAGATTTATCTACTACCAGCGAGAAGCTGACTGGGTAGGACACCTCTGTGAATCATATCGAATGCTACCTTACCTCACAGCAGCAGGGCATTACAAATATGGGCAGCAGTCTCTCCCACTCTATCTTGATGAGATGAAGAAACTTCCTGAAACAGCCCCTGATGTACATGAAGCACTTTTGGCGGGTGCATTTGTTGGACGGAGAGCAGACGGCAAGCACAATTGTGTTTCTCCTGACATGCTTCTTGAACAGACTTACAATGCCGATGCCAAGGAAGCTAGCGGTCTTGACGGAATTACACTAAACCCCGCCGCACGGATGAAATGGGTTTACACTAAACCCATCACTGCATCTGTCTCTGCACAGTTGAAATCAATGCTGCATCTTCATTCACCCAGCCCTCACCATGAATCTGGTGCATGTCGAGTAACAAGGGATGCAGAGATGGTCATCAAGGTAATGGCAGCAGTCGAGACGAATCCATTCAGTGCAACCACGACATCCCTGATAAATGTGGCAACTGGGCAATGTGCTGATTGCAAAGTTAAGGACAACTTGACCAGTGTTAAACAAATAGGCCTGGATGCACTCTCTAAGTCACTGTCCAGTCTTCAGAAGAAGACAAGTATTGTGAAGCTGAACACGTTCCACACACAAAACAAGAAACAAAAGAAGTCTGCGCCCCAAACAGCTAAACCGGGGAAGAGTAATGAAGTAACTGCTCTTCTGCGAATGACACAGATCATTGCTAGTGGTGGAGAACTAGACATTGTTGACTTCATAGGGAACCACGAATGCAATGAATACCCACCGTCTCTCTTTCAAGATGATGGCAGAATGAGAAAAGGTACCAAATCAAGCCTCGTGAAAACCCTGAAAGAGGTGACCAAAGTTACCAGCACGCCTGATCTGCCCCAACATGGCAGAAAGACAGCAGTAGTCATTGATGCCATGTGTGCCATCCGACATTGGTCTTTCAACAAAGGCGAACGATTTGGAACCATTGCTGAACGATACAAATACCTGCTACTGAATGATGTGCCTGCTGGTACGGAGTTCATACACTTCTGCTGTGACAGGTACAGCGGACCAAGCTTGAAGTCTGCTGAGCAAGAGCACAGGTATGCCCGATCTAAACCTGCCCGGGAATATGAAGTCAGTGACCATTACACAGCTCCTGATCCACAGGAATTCTTTGCAGTGGCTGCAAACAAGGCTAATCTCCAAAACTATCTATGCGAGAAATGGTGTGAGAATAAGCATCTGGATGACAATGTAGGCCCAACCCATCTCTATCTGGGTGGTGGATTCACAGAAGAGACTAAGACTGTATTGATCACAAGAGAGTCTGTTATGGATGTTCCAGCTCTTGAATCGACTCAGAAGGAGGCTGATACAAGGGTAATTCTGCACACCCTATACAGTGTCCAAAATGACAAAGTTGAAAGGGTAGTCATCCATGCCAATGACACAGATATTATTATCACGTGTCTACACTATGGAGCGACATACCTGAAAGATCTACCAGAACTATGGATAAGGACAGCCAAGGACTCATACTTGCCGATCCATGAAATGGTGGTAGCACTGGGAGCTTCACCGTGTCGTGCAATGCCCTTCACCCATAGCCTGAGTGGCAGAGATACTACCAGTTATCCATACTTCCCCGGCAAGAAGGCATGGTTCAAGCGCAGCTTGAGTCTTGACATACCCACGATTGAACAGTTTGGTGAGAACCCAGCTGACGTTGTATCCGGAGACCTAATCAAGGAGGCAAGGGCCATCACGACTGCTGTTTACACCTCAGCAAGTGATGACTTCAATGAGTCTGATCTAGGCAAAATCAGGGCATACAAGTTTTTGAACAACAGATCTACTCTCCTAAGGCTCCTGCCCCCCACAGAGGATGCATTTCTTCTACATGTAAAGAGAGCTGCCCTTGCGACGATGATAGATAAGACAGCACACATTGCCAAGCCTCAAATCCCTGCCTGGACAGAATTTGGGTGGAATCTGGATGGTCAGCACGTGCTTCCTGTTCCAAGTACCCATCAAGCCTGGCCCGTTTCGATGAAGAAGGCTATATCATGCGGATGTACTAAAGGGTGCAAGAAGAACTGCTCATGTGCCAAGACGGAAATACCATGCTACATAGGGTGCCGTTGCCAAGGACTATCAAGCAAATGTAGCAGGGTGCAGGAGATCGAATGTGACATCGGAGCAGCGAATATCAGTGACAGTAGCAGCGACTCAGAAAGTGATTAAGAAAGAAAAACAGTGATGTCGGAAATGAAGAATAGTCGCTTTAAATGCAACTACGATATACATTTGGAGTAGTAAAACTTTTATTCTGTAATAACATGAACCAATTGTTTATTTTGTATTTTCTATTTATTTTTTTAACAATTTCAAACTTTCCAGAGGGGAACAAGCCACACACACAAAAAATAGGGGGACCGCCCCCCCCCCCCCCCCCCCTTCCCCTACCCCCTTCGCAACTCCTGCAAATACTGATTGCACAGTTATTATGTAGAAATGGGAAACAAATCTAAAGAAAGAGATAGAATGCTCAAAATTAATGTTTCACTTGCAAAAAACCTTCAAACCCTACAGCAAGATGGCAACACATGTGCGCATATTTTGCGTACATAGCATACATGTACTTGTAATATAGCCTGTGCGTATTGTAAAAAAACGTTGTATTAGTGAACATCAATATGTGAACTTTGGAGCACTATAACTTTTTTGTTAGGAAAGCAATAAAGCTGTACTTTTCAGGTCATATTAAACTGATGTTGGGACAGTTTTCAGCAATTTATCGATTCTTCATTTTTAATTTGTATTGAGATATAGGAAATATGTATTTGAGCAAAATTATTTTTGTGAGAAAAAAAGTTAAAAAATCACATTTCGGGCAACAAATTATGAAGTATTATGACTTAAAACCATATAAATGTGGTATCATCTTGTAGGAAATTTAATTACCTTTCATATGATACCAAACATAAGGTAAAATGAGGTTCTGTTAAAAAATTATCGTTAATTTAATTTAAACTTTTTTTTTATGGCGGCCATTTTGAAAAAAATGGCCGCCATTTTTTTCCAGCAGCATATTTTCGAGGTAGTCCACCTGTAAATTGTTAAGGGAGTTCCTCTGAACAGTTTGATACCCAACAACCTTTTACAACATTCCATGTCTCAATAACCTGTCTTGCCCCCTGGGTACAAGACTGCTTATCTTATTGTCTAAGAAATGAACTCATTAAGGCTTTAGTAATCTCAATCTCCTCAATACGATTGTGAGCAACGCTGAGATAAGACAGAGACTTACATGGTTGAAGTCCATCAAGACTGCTTATCTTATTGTCTAAGAAATGAACTCATTAAGGCTTTAGTAATCTCAATCTCCTCAATACGATTGTGAGCAATGCTGAGATAAGACAGAGACTTACATGGTTGAAGTCCATCAAGACTGCTTATCTTATTGTCTAAGAAATGAACTCATTAAGGCTTTAGTAATCTCAATCTCCTCAATACGATTGTGAGCAATGCTGAGATAAGACAGAGACTTACATGGTTGAAGTCCATCAAGACTGCTTATCTTATTGTCTAAGAAATGAACTCATTAAGGCTTTAGTAATCTCAATCTCCTCAATACGATTGTGAGCAATGCTGAGATAAGACAGAGACTTACATGGTTGAAGTCCATCAAGACTGCTTATCTTATTGTCTAAGAAATAAACTCATTAAGGCTTTAGTAATCTCAATCTCCTCAATACGATTGTGAGCAACGCTGAGATAAGACAGAGACTTACATGGTTGAAGTCCATCAAGACAGCTTATCTTATTGTCTAAGAAATAAACTCATTAAGGCTTTAGTAATCTCAATCTCCTCAATACGATTGTGAGCAACGCTGAGATAAGACAGAGACTTACATGGTTGAAGTCCATCAAGACTGCTTATCTTATTGTCTAAGAAATAAACTCATTAAGGCTTTAGTAATCTCAATCTCCTCAATACGATTGTGAGCAACGCTGAGATAAGACAGAGACTTACATGGTTGAAGTCCATCAAGACAGCTTATCTTATTGTCTAAGAAATGAACGTGTTAAGCATTTAGTAATTTATAGTACCGATATCGTAAGCCCTATTATCTGATGACAAATATCACAGGATAAACATGTATGTAGTTTTAAAATTATGAAACTATTTCTTAAAATCTGTCTTTTATTCTGTTCATAAAATTGAACAAAGAAATTGACTTGAGCAAGCTTGGAACCTGCAACCTTGCCAACTCAGCTACATGTACATGTACATGTACATGTATCTATCCAGCCTGATGTAGTCTGTTAATCAATACCTATTAAAGGTAGGATACACCATTAGTAATTGCTTGAATTATCATGAATAGGTGGATTTGGGGGGTTGTATTTTATAGTAAATATCTTTTAACTGACCTGTCTGAAGTTTTACAATCATGGATGCCGAGAAAAGCACGAAAAACAGCGTTTGTTTTCAACCGGCATTGGGCAGTTATTCTTATGTTATCCGATCGCTAATTGTTCTTGATAAAATTTAATTTTTCAGAATAATTAGAGGATATCTAGCGCAATCATTTGGCTGGATGCCTATAATCATTTTGCTGGATGCCTAAAATTATTATTTACTTTCAAATGAGTAAGATATTTCTTAATAATTCGGTAGTAAATATTTTTGATATCTGCAAATTGTGGTGTAATCCTACCTAAGTTTAAGCCATGTACATTCATCCTTATCCAATGCACCTACCAGTAGTGGGTCACTGTTTGTGGTTTATAAAGGATACTATCTATGACTAGCTTGGTGATTGTGCTGTGCTCAGTGAAGTCATTCAAATTTTCAATATTGTTAAAGGACAGATCCACTTCCTGAAGGAGAAAAAACCAACAAAACAACATCATACATCTTAATATGAATGTTTCCTGCCACCAAGAAACAAACTGCTGGTAGCATTGAGAATGCATTCAAATGTACAATCACATTTGGCACATTTGTTTTTTCTGTCTTAATGAAGGTCAATCAGTGCAAAAATGTTTGTAGGGAAATACTCTTCATAAACTTAGTACAAGCATTCGCATTTTTGTATCACTGTGGAGACATGGCTTTGTTCTCGTGACCCAATATACCCTATACCCTAACCCAAACACTAACCCTAACCCACATCCTAATCCTAGTTTTTGAGTAATTTAAGTAAAATCCAAAAATCTAATTCGTGAAATTCCCAGTGGAGACCTATTCATCTATAGAAATTTACCCTCCGAAGACGTTTTGTCTCCATTGTACACATTGTGTTCATGTCTCCAGAGGGTACCGTATTTCGCACCACAACCGCTGAAGTTGCGTCAGGATACTACATTTTTTTCAAACAATATTTTTTATAAATTGTGGCATCCTAAACAAAAAATTGATGTTAACCAGTTTGCGCCGGAGGACTTATATATATACACGCACAGTTTTCCCCAGATTCAAAACAGATGACGCATGAACACGTCACGAGCAAGGCCTGGAAATGTCTGTCAGCAGGGAGCAAGGTCGGAAATGTCTGTCAGCAGCGAGCAAGACCGGAAAAGCGTGGGTGTGCTTTCCGGTACCATCGGTCCGAACCCGCTTCAGATCGAGTTTTGTTAAAAATAATCCCGCGTGTCGGCTCGGTGATGTTAAAATAATCCCAGCGCAAACTGGTTAAATAAGAACATTTTCAATATTTCCGTCATGTATGTAGAAACCTGCTGGATCTCATAGGACTATGAATAATGACTCTTTGTTAAGATTCCAGATTATATCACTTTCATGAGTCACATTGTTATTTATTGTGTAAAATGAACTCAAACCATTGATTCAGGTTCAGGCTAAATATTGTACAGAACTAACTGACATACCTTGAGATTAAGTGGTGACTTGAATGAGTTGAGATTACAAATCTCATTATTAGAAGCATCCAGCTCCACCAAATATGGCATGAAACTCACAACACTCAAATCTGAAGAAAACAAATTATAAATAAAGTTCCATTATGGAAAATAATCATATTTATTTATTCCATTTCTTTACCCAGGGTGTGCCCAAACAGTTTTAAACTGGTTTTCATTGGGGCCCTGCATACATGTACATCATCAAATAAAATAACAGTACATATTATAAATACAAGGATATTACAGGAATTCAAAACATTAATACTAATTCTGATTTACAAGATAGGCGAAAACCCGCCCAAAAAAAACCCTTTTGGGGGAAAAATAAGAAGGGGAAATTTCTATCCGGCTCCACATTATAGTGGCAACCAAGTTCTAACTCCGTAGATCAGCGCAATTGGCATAATATCTAACAGATGACATGTCGGAGCTCCGATTTAAATGTGCTTAATGAGTCCAATGTTCGCAATTTTTCAGGCAGATTATTCCAAATATTTGCACCACTCACAGCGAAACTTGTCTAATAAGAATTTATGTTTACAATATAAATGTTTGCTCAAATTCTAAATGGAAATTCCCTGGTGATGATAGGCCTAGCCCTATATGCTGCAACACAATTTCTAAGAAAAAAAAATTGCCTTAATTGAAAACAATTAGGATGCAAAAAATATCAACAATGTTCACTCAGAGAAAAACAAGAACACTTTTATAAAATAATGAACTATTTAAAAGCTTACCAGAAATTTTGTTGTATGGGATCTCTAGTTTCTGTAGATGGGTGTAATCTTTGAGTGTCGCAATATCCTGCAAGTTATATGCCTACAAAAATCAACAAATTGAACAAAATGAAAACTAACTGTCAATTGTGAGTTATTTTACTATTACATGTACATCAATGAATAAGCTGAATTGTGTAGATCAGACAGTGAAGTAGGGGTGTGCATACAGGTTGTTTGCGAACCGGGTACCTGATCAAAAAACAAACTGGTACCCAATTTGAGTACCTAATTCCGATGCACATCAACGGTTGGGTATTCGAGTACCCAGTTCCGATGCACACCAACGGTTGGGTATTTGAGTACCAAGTTCCAATGCACATCGGCGGTTGAGTATTCAAGTACCCAGATCCAATGCACATCAACGATTGAGTATTCAAGTACCCAGTTCCAATGCACATCGGCGGTTGAGTATTCAAGTACCCAGTTCCAATGCACATCGGCGGTTGAGTATTCAAGTACCCAGTTCCAATGCACATCGGCGGTTGAGTATTCAAGTACCCAGTTCTGATGTACATCAACAGTTTGGTATTCGAGTACCCAGTTCTGATGTGGATTGAGGGTTAAAATTTTGTCCAGTCACCACAGCACTAAACACTGAGGGCCTTTTTTAATCCCTGGCTTCGTCTTTGTCTTAGGCTTAAGGCAATTTTAGGCTCTTAACTGCAGGGACTCCAGCCACATTATGGTGCCTGTTGTGCTTCAGAAACATTTAAATGATTGATATGAATCTAAAAGTTTGAATATTTTCATAAGTTTGCTTCTATTTTTTTTCTCCATTCTCAGTAATTTGGAAGTCAGAGTTACCGGTAAGGTAAGATGCAAGAAGACCAGATCTTTGCCTGCAGCCGTTCTTCCTAGATTAGATAATCCTTTGGCTGTGGTCCGCTCGTCCAGCACACCATCTGGTGAAAGCTGAGAAACAAATGTAAATCACATACAGTTATTATTTCCAATCTGAGTGATGTTTCTGCAGAAGCTTGTCAGCTATACTAATCATGGTGAAGAATTCCAATTCTCATTTGAATTTAGGCTGCAGCGACTAGATCACGGGCGTCCAAATTTCATGTGACACTGGAAAAATGTTTAAAACTGGTCTCGGTGTTTTAACATTAAATTAAAAATTCGGCAAGGTGACGGGCTCTTGACCATGGGAATGCGTAAACTGTCTAAGGACAGTATTTTAGGATAAACACGGCACATACCGAATCTGCATTCGGTGCATGACTGCATGGTCCATCATGGCAATTATTTTGCAACCAAAAATGTGACCTGTCACCACAAAATGAGAGTAAAGTCGCACAATGTGATTCAAGAAACCCGAAAACACTTTACTGTGCAAACTTTTTTTAAATTAATGTTACTTCAGTCATGGAGAAATATTTCTCCATGCTTCAGTCTTCAGAAGACGATGATCTCTGTAAATTAAAGGTAGGATACACCATTTGCAGATATCGAAAATATTTATTACCAAATTATTAAGAAATATCTTAGGCTACATACAAAAAATTGATTGTTTCTCATCAGCGGCCGGGCCAATTTTTCGTGCCGGGTGGATATTTTTTTATATTTTATAAACAAAATATAAATGTACCGGACGCCCGAAAATTCCGAGATTTTTATTTTTTTTTATTTTGTATAATTTTATGCTGTAAAAACACGCTGTTGAAAGCAATAACAGTTAAAACTCACGCAGGCCAAGTGAATGTTTTTAGCGGCCATACATGTTCCAGCAGAAGCAAGCCGGAAAAATCTAAATCGACGGCGGACAGGAGATCGGAGAAGCCGAGTATAATAGTAGTGAGAACGGTGTCTGTGTGCCTCTTTCATTAAAAAAACCTGGGGTGCTCAAAATTATATGGGAAAATAAATCGACTTAACTATATTTTTGTGTTTCTACCAACATTATTTGAGTTTTTATTCTATATGAAATGTGTGCATTGGTCAGTTTTGGAAAGTAAATCAACGAAAACAATTTGTAATTTAGATAAAGAATGCAATGTCCCAACGAAGTTTTTGTCAACTAGCGCTTTCACCCCCGCACGCGGTGGCGCCCATACTATAACTGGGCGCTGGAAAACACCTGACGAGCTTCATAGATTTCTGTGTAGAAAAACGCACGGCATTCTGGGTAGCGTACATGCTCTGCCGCGCAGCTGAGCCACGGAAGTAGTAACCTACGTTCGCAGGTCGCAACAAAAATTATCCAATCAGAGCTAAATGCACATCAGCGCTTACCACCAACGCCCGGTTCATCAACATGTACATGTACATGTATGTATATGCGGTAGGCACGAACGAAACCAGCGCGCCTGTAGTTGTTTAGTCAGATACCGGTTTCAAAGATTCGGCGACATTTTTATTCTATAAAATATAAAATATAAAATGCCCTGACGGACCATTTTTTCAAAAAGGTTCTGATGAGAAACAATTCATTTTTTTTATGTAGCCTTACTCATTTAAAAGTAAATAATGCTTCCAGGCATCCAGCAAATTGATTGCGCTAGATATCCTGTAATTATCCCGATATCCTGTAATTATTCCCGATCGCCGGACGGCGATCGCGAAAAAACAAAGATAACATAAGAATAACTGCTCGGCGCCAGTTGAAAACCAACGCTGTTTTTAGTGCTTTTCTCGGCATCTGTTATTGTAAAACTTCGGACAGGTCAGTTAAACGATATTTACTGTAAAACACAACCCCCCAAATCTACCCATTCATGATAATTCAAGCAATTACCAATGGTGTATCTTACCTTTAAATGATACCCGCGCGCTACACACGAGTAACGTTACGAATAGGATTTTTAATTGTTTTTTTTTTCTCGAAAGAAAACTCGTCCCATCTTATGATCTTGACACTGTTGTGCTAAGCCAGTTCGATATTCCCGCTGCGCGTGCGCACATGGAGATTTGACGATTTTTTCTTTCGAGATAAACATTTCAGCGATTGCGTGCAAAAACATAGCGGGGTACCAGTGAATTTAAAGAGATCGTCGTGTTCTAAAGTTACTAAGTAACATTTTTTTTTTACGTTTTGGTGTTTTCAGGTGTTTTGTGTGGCCAAACTTTTGTCTTTCACAAACTTTCGATTTCACAAGAAAATGCACAAAATGCGGATTCGGTTACCACGTCCCCCATAGCCTTGTGTGCATTTGTCTGCCGTGTTTATCCCAAGAGAAAAATTGTTGAATCTTGTTGTGCACATGCGCAGTTGGAATGTCGAAGTGGCTTAATATTAATTACTAGTTTGTATAGGGTAATAATATTAGTTACTAGGAAGTTGCACAGAAACACGCGCGCCTACCTCTTCGTCGTCTTCAGACGCTCCTGATTCCTCCCCGCGATCATGGATTTCAAATCGATTTGCACCATTTGGACGACTACCGTTTGGTGACACTGTTGATTCAATCAAATAAGGAGAAGCTCCTTCCAATTCGTCATTTACTGGGCCCGAATCTGGGCGAAAACAGTCCACATGCGACCCCTCCATGTTGTTTACGTTTCCAAGGGATCGGTCTGAAGGGCGCCCTCATGCGACTCATTTGTTTCTATAGTCGTATTCCCAGACGCCAATAATTAGGATAACCTAAGATTACAGGTTTAATCTGCTTCAAAGTAAAAAGAGGCCAGACTGCTCCATGGTTTTTGCTTTACACGGCGTGCGGCGCACGCGCATATGGTTGTGATATCCTTCTAAGTTCTAAGTTCTAATGCTAAACAAGTGTGATTTTAAAAAAGAGTTTAGAGAGTTTGTTTTTTTATTTGTGAAAAATGGGGGGCAGTTCAAGCACTCGTAATATTACTGTTGAGCAAGATGCTGAAACCGGTGTCGTTAAGGTATTCAACCTCCTCGGAAAAAGAGGGGGACCCTGTTTGTGGGGGAGAGGGGGGGGGGGGGGGGAGGGGGGCGGGAAAAAGGGTGGGGGGGCTGCGGGGGCAGTTTGGGAAAGGAGGGGGTGTGGGGGCAGCTGGGGGGCATGTGGGGGAGGGAGGGGGCAGCTGGGGTGAGGGAGGGGAAGCTGGGCCCGGGGGGAGGGAGGGGCGGCCACCGGTTTGTGGCGTGAGTCTCCTGGAGCAGGATGACGGTTGCGCAACTGCAAGATAATTTCAAAAAGGCGTGTGTTCAGGCGAGAAAGGGTGTTGACTAGGACGGTTGATTGGCTGGTTAAACCATTAGCCTGCGAGTACGAGTGTAGTTGAAACGAAAGACATTTATGTTGTGACTGACATTTCCTTGACATTTCTTTAAATTAGTTCTCTTGTTTTTATGTAGGTTTCAGAGTCTTTACTTCATCGTATGCTGGGTGAAGAGACGGACCAACCAAAGCACGAACATCTACCAGGTACCAATACCATACAACGGTGATACTATATACCGGAAACTAGACCGAAAACACAGGAAAACTACCAGAAAAACATTGAAAACTAATGGAAAACACACAAAATACCGAAAAACACACTCAATATTGGAAAACACCGGACAACACTTTATGTGATAATATACTCATTTTTGTTAAATGGGCTTTTGGATGTTCTCCTTCGTTTTTCTAAAGATAACCCTTACCCCAACACCAATTTTCAATACATGCGATAGGAGCGCGGAGACCCCCCCCCCCCCCCCCCCCCCCTCCCCACCCCCCCCCCCCTCCCCTCCCCTACTCTCCCCTACCCTCCCCTACCCCCCCTACCCCCCCCCTACCCCCTTATTAGGTCCATGTGTCAGTGATAATGGTTTTATGCTGTGAATCAAGTGTGTTGTTAAAATGTGATTTTAACCCTCAATTCATGCAATTGTCTGAATTTCTCAACAGAGACTGATTACAGACGGCACCCAGCGACAGATGAAACAAATTACAATGTAAGCTATTCACAATTATGACCAAACCAGTAATGCTGTCAATTCTATCACGATGGCCCCCTTCAATGGAGAAAGCATGTGTTCATTGTGTTGTGCTGCATTCCTATTACGTTGCGTTTCTCGTGTTCACTAGTCGTAATATTATTATAGCATTCTTATTGCCATTTGAACCTGAATTTTTTGTGTGAATTTGTAATAATTTTGTTGTGTTTTGTTTTAAAGTTAATTGAATCATACCTCGGCTTGTGTTTTTACCTCAAGTTTCTTCAAATCTCAGACTTATTACTTCAAATAAACTAATCCCAAATCTATGGCATTGTGAAAGTGGAGCATCGCCACGCTGAGCGGTGATTTTGGAAAGGGCAGTGTGTGATAAGAACTCACCGGTCCCATTCATAAACACCTGATTACACGGTCATCACGCGCCGCATGGCACACATCGCGATCGGCAATGTCCGGCCGTATTTTGCAAGTTATTCAAGCGCAGAAAACGACACTGAAACGTTTTGGTGCAATACCTAACCATTCATGATTCGTTCAAAATCTTCATTACATATCACTTGTTTCCAGCCCAATTCAATTCATGATCCCACAAATATAATTTTTGATCATGGAACGCATACAACCTTAGGTAGCTCCGCCCATAATTGTGCATTTGCACAATCTAGGCAAAGCTAAAGTTGTATGCACTGCAAAAAAAGAATGGTTGAACATTCCATGAACAATTTTATTCTCGCGGTCGGCATGACGTCACGAAGGGGCGAGCCGTCCATAACAACATGCGTTCAACCTCAAATTTTCCCCTTTGCGCTAAGTGCATAAACAATGGGAAGATAAACGAAGTTCCCGGATGTCCGACCGCGAGAATACAGTAATCTGTTACCATTCAGTGCATACAACTTTAGCTTTGCCCACAATGTTCTTGGGGTCAAATTCATTGTGCTACTTTGAGCACAAATATTTGCTTAGCATGAAAATTCTTTTTTGGCAAAAAAGAATTCCTTGTGATTGGTATTCAGCTGGTTTTTGCTTACAAGTGTATCGGTCGTATGAAGCACATGGAGTTTTGCTTCGTATAAACCTGATTTTACTGGGCAAGACATTTTTGTGCTAAGCACTTTTTTATGTTAAGCAGCTCCATGAAATTGGCCCTTGGATTTGTTTATACCTTAGTTGGTAGGATACACCATTTGCAGATATCGAAACAATTTACTACCGAATTATTAAGAAATATCTTACCTATTTGAAAGTAAATAATAATTGTAGGCATCCAGCAAAATGATTGCCCTAGATATCCTGTAATTGTTCCGAAAAATTGAATTGTATAAACCAAAATTCATTATCGCCGGACGGCGATCGCGAAAAAACCAAAAACAACATAAGAAAAACTGCCCGACTCCGGTTGAAAACGAACGTCGTTTTTCTTGCGTTTCCCAGCATCCATGATTGTAAAACTTCGGACAGGTCAGTTAAACGATATTTACTATGAAATACAACCCCCCTAATCCATCCATTCCTGATAATTCAAAAAATTACCAATGGTGTATACTACCTTTAAATCTTCTCTGTCTCAGTAAATTAAGTTTGTATTTCGGGTTTTTCTGTGTGTAGGTTAGTCCTCTAATCGGCCTATTTTTGTCATTATTTGTTTCTGATTTATTAGTTGAAACTTTTGAATGATGAATGGAGGGAACGACTTTACCAGACAGAAGAACGATGGCAAGACAGATTGACTGAAGCTGAGAGAAAAGTAAGTAGAAAGGAGAGTTGTATACGAGTCGCTGTGAGTCGCTGTGAGTCCCTGTCAGTCCCTGTCAGTCCCTGTCAGTCCCTGTCAGTCCCTGTCAGTCCCTGTCAGTCCCCGTGAGTCCCTGTTAGTCCCCGTGAGTCCCCGTGAGTCCCTGTATTTAATAGTCTATCACAAGTTCTTCAGTCTCCAGTCGTCACTAGATATTCAAATGAACTGTTAACAAAAACATTCCTTTGTCATTTTTGGGACTGTCTTTATGGAAAGACTTGTGACTGAACTTGTGACTGAACTTGTGACTGGACTTGTGACTGGACTTGTGACTGGACTTGTGACTGGACTTGTGACTGGACTTGTGACTGGACTTGTGACTGGACTTGTGACTGGACTTGTGACTGGACTTGTGACTGGACTTGTGACTGGACTTGTGACTGGACTTGTGACTGGACTTGTGACTGGACTTGTGACTGGACTTGTGACTGGACTTGTGACTGGACTTGTGACTGGACTTGTGACTGGACTTGTGACTGGACTTGTGACTGGACTTGTGACTGGACTTGTGACTGGACTTGTGACTGGACTTGTGACTGGACTTGCAGTGACTTAAATACAACTCTGGTAGAAAGTGACTGAAGAATAACTCAAACTTTGTATATTAACAATTTAAATAGCAAGGCAAATCAGAAGATAAGTAACAGAAATTGACAAAAGCATCAATCATTAAAGGTTTACAAAACAAATAGTTACCATGCTGGACCAAAAACAAAAGATTCAACATTTAGATTTTAAATTCAGCATTTAGAATTTAAAATTTGACCTGGCGATTTGTCTGATTTGACTACAGAATGCAGCTTTGTTGCAACTTTCCAGTGAGAAGTTCCAACAAGCTGCAAAAGAAGTGGAAGCTAAATTTATGTAAGTGTCAAGTGATGAACTACCATAAAACAGGGTAACTTTGGCAGTTTGAGGGTAACTTTGGCAGTTTGGTGGCAACTTTGGTCAGATCATTCTAGGAGAAAATTTGTGTGAGATTTATAAATATCACATAAAGTCTAGTTTGATATCATTTTACAACTTTTTCTTGAACATTTAGATAAATAAAAAACAGTAAAATACAAGTAAATTAATACAAAAAGCTATTCCTGGATGCCCAAGTTGCTCCTGGGTGCCACAGTTAGCCTTAACCCTGGGTGCCATTAATTAACCCTGGGTGCCACAGCCCTGGGTGCCATTAACCCTGGGTGCCACAGTTTAACAATGTGTTATTAAACCCTTCAACTCACTTTAGCATCCTATAGTCGCCATTCATGGCACGCCCTCACTAAAAGCAGGCTTTGTTATGTGTATTCATTGATATTAAAATTACAAAGTGTTTACTCATGCTGATTGGAAAAAACCCAAAGATCAGTACTCAGACGTCAGATACAGTACAGATGTAATGTTTTTATTATATAAACTTGTAGAATGTGTAATCTGCCAAACCAAGTTGTATTTCTTAATGCAGGTGAATTATTACAAGAAACTAAACCCAATGAAGCATAGTTGCTCATTAAGTTAGTATCATAAACGTCTGGTTTATTTATTTATAATTGTTTTGCTAAATAAAGAGCTCGTTGAATACGAAATAATGTATTTTTTAAGACACCCATGCAACTTTTTTTCAGATCAGCAAATTTTTCTTTCTCACTTCACACTTATGCCATTGAAAACTAAAAAAACACTGTACAATGTCTTGTAAAGATTACAATTTCCTAATTTTTTGTGTTACTTCCAAGTTGCATGCCTGTTTAAGAATGAAGAGTTCTTACTAAACAATTATTGGAATATTAAGATCTTGTAACAAACAAATTAATTGTAATGATTTTTATTAAATCATATTCACAGTAGATAATTGATATTTGGATGTGCCCTCTTGCAGAAAGCATCAGTCTGTGCCTATATGCCAGCAGTTTCAGGAGGTCGTGTTGAAATGTTACGCAGACAATCCAGGCAAAGTCTTAAACTGCTCACAAGAAGTCAACGCGTTCAACCAATGTGTGGATAACAGTAGAACTGTAAGTACACAACAAATCAATGCATTCAACCAATGTGTGGATAACAGTAGAACTGTAAGTACACAATCAACAAGATATAAACGCATTCAACCAATAATGTGGATAACAGTAGAACTGTAAGTACACAATCAATAAGATATAAACGCATTCAACCAATAATGTGGATAACAGTAGAACTGTAAGTACACAATCAATAAGATATAAACGCATTCAACCAATATGTGGATAACAGTAGAACTGTAAGTACACAATCAATAAGAAATCAATGCATTCAACCAATGTGTGGATAACAGTAGAACTGTTAGTACACAATCAACAAGAAATCAATGCATTCAACCAATATGTGGATAACAGTAGAACTGTAAGTACACAATCAACAAGAAATCAATGCATTCAACCAATGTGTGGATAACAGTAGAACTGTTAGTACACAATCAACAAGAAATCAATGCATTCAACCAATATGTGGATAACAGTAGAACTGTAAGTACACAATCAACAAGAAATCAATGCATTTAACCAAGGTGTGGATAACAGTAGAACTGTGAGTACACAAGAAACAAATGCATTCAACCAATGTGTTGATAACGGTAGAACTAAATCCATGATTCTCAAATTTGTATCCTTATTCTCGTGTATAAAATTGTTGTAAGGTCGAGGGCTATTTTCATTTTTTTTGTCCAACTATTTTAACTAACGACTAAAGTGTTGATAACAGTAGAACTAAATCCATGATTCTCAAATTCTTATCCTTATTCTTTTGTATAAAATTGTAAGGTCGAGGGCTATTTTCAATTTTTTTTCCAACTATTTCAACTAACATTAATTTTCTGGGTTGTAACCCTAACCCATTATTTCTTAGACATTCTTCCATAGATAAACATGCCCTTCATGCTCCACATTCGTAGTGTCTGCAGCCATGCTAACATTTAAGGCCATGGAAAAAACTATGAGCTACTAACATTTTTAACGGAACTTGTAACAGCTCTTTCCATGTCCAAGAATGTTTTAGTCCTCTACAAGTCCAATTAAAACTCACTGTTTTCTTTTCTTTCTTTCTGTCTTTCAGAGTATTCTTACAAAGAAAAGTCTTGAAACAGTTTCATAACTTGCAGTCCAAGAAAATCAGGTCATGTCAAAGGTTAGAAATTTGAATATTCATGTTTTGAATGCTGTAAAAAGTGTCCCATAAAAGACTTTAAATAGTTAAAACTCCAGTTTCCCTGAAAGATGACGTATATTCTTTGAAGTGAATGAATCCATGTTTGTATTTACCAAGCATGCTCTTCATTTACAATTTCTTAAAAGTAAATAATAAGTAAACATCCAAGATGATAGTTTGTTGAAATCATGCCAACAAGAGGGGACCCTCTGTTAAACAACTTTCAAAGTTTTCAAGAATTTGAAATGGATGACAGATAAACATGTCACGAGCAAGGCCGGAAATATATGTCAGCGACCGGCTCGCAGCAAGCGAAGCCGGAAATATCAGGGTGTGCTACCCACAGATGCCGGCCTGAACCATTCTCGGATTGAAGTTCGTTAAAAACAATCCAATGCCTAGGTCCAGTCAATGTCAAAATAATCCCAGCGCGAACTAGTTAATTTACAACAGCTTTATTAGAGCTATAAATAAGGAGAAATATTCCTAAATTTTAAACCTTTTTTATAAGTTACCTCGGAGGTCTGACTGCATTGCCAGATTATTAAATCCTTCACAAAACTGTACATTGTAATGCAGATATGTGACCGACTCCCTCAAAATGAGTCTGAAGGACCAGTATTAGGTTTTCACATGCTGTAGAAAGCACATCATTTGCTTTTCCTTTTATATCACTCAGATTGACATCCAAACGATGTTATTTGGGTAAAAACCTTGATTGCTTCCATCAATTCTATTGAGAAAAATACTGTTAAGGCATATTACTCAAAAGAAGCTCTGGGGACGTACATACCGATATGTCACTGATTTCCATTTTAAGAACCCTTAGATATTCACTTTTTCAACTCTTTGTTATTTCCAGAGGGCATCTTGTAAATAGGATTTTTGCGTTTACCTGACATTGTAATACCTTTCCTAAAATTCACACCAGGGTTTATTATTGCTTAGGATATTTCGATTGCCCAAATGACTCAGTTATCATAACATTGTTTTGCAATGTCGTTAGACCATTTAAAATTAATTTTTAGGTTTTCATCACCTTCTCGGTTTTTGCTCCCGGCAAGATTTTATTTATATATATTATTTTTTTCTGAAAGTGTTTGTTTTTATAAAAAAAACGTATTTTTTAGACAAGCTTCACACCAAATCCACAGGCATGGTCGCATTGATTTGCACCTAAACATTGTGCATGACAGGAGTTATGATGCCATAGCGTGCTAGCGTCGTCTAAAAGCTGTCATGGCTCCCAACTAATAATGATGACGTCTCCCATACAATTCGTGCGCATTGATGTGATGGGCAACATGTTTATATAAAATATAAATTCCCCTCCTGATTTCTTTAAAGCAATTTTAAATGGCCTAAGGTTTAACGTGTCAAATCATTTCTGATCATTGTAACATTTTTTTGTATAATAACGTTCAAGCTCAATCTTGCATCTTCCAAATATCCATTAGTTGTTAAATAAGTAGATTAAATGCAGAAATATTTAAATTAGTTTAACAGACTGATCTACATAATTGGAAGTACAGTTAAATTCTCGGGCGCAGTTTAGTTTTTTTCTTGATGCGAAAGGACCTCTGACTGTGCTTCACAAAATAGGGTCTGAAATTAAAACTACTAGCCCCAATTGAGATATCTTGTTATCCTTTTTCTTTAAGAAAGATTCTCCATCCATTGGTATAGACACCTTAAAGGGATCGTACACGTTTGGTTATTACTAAAACAAAATTACTTGGTAAGAAGTACAGCAGCTTTGGATAGTATAATGCATTTTTAGAAACTTTTCACTTCGAAGTACTGCGGTTATGGAAAAAGATATCACTTTTTATTCCAACCAAATTGAATCTGGGAAGCGTTACTGCAGTGACGTTTTTCAGATTGTGTATTCCAATGCAGATTATTCTTCCTGCGTTGACACATGGAGGCTGTTTTCCTTCCTCCATGGTTGACATAACCGCTCCAGATTTTCGGCAATATCTCAAAATCGCTACAACCTTTTAAAATGAAATGTTTACAGGTTAGTTTTATGGTATATATCTATAACTATATAGGATTGAAACAGTAGGTTCCAATAAGCCATTTGCGCGTGACCCCGAGTTAAATTTGAATAACATCTGGTACACTGACTTGCTCACACAGCTTGGCACACTTTAACTTTAAATTCTCCAGACCAAAGACGCTGTTGCTATATCACGTGATTCGGGGCAAGCCTTACGCGTCATACGCTAGCAACCCCCAGCTCTGGAATGGTCTGGTGTCTTTTTGCCATTCTCACCCATTGTAAACAATGTATTGATGCTGAGCGTCTCTTACGTAACTATGCAAAAGCTTGCCCCGAATCACGTGATATAGCAACAGTGTCTTTGGTCTGGAGAATTTAAAGTTAAACTGTGCCAAGCTGTGTGAACAAGTCAGTGTACCAGATATTATTTAAATTTAACTCGGGGTCACGCGCAAATGGCTTATTACCAAACGTATACGATCCCTTTAAGGTAGTTAAAGTTTGCTTGTCCGTTTTTTGTGTTAACTTAAGACTACATTAAATCAACTTAGAAACGAGGTTTAGAAACAACTGATTTGAGGCCTGTATTGTTTGTAGTCTTGTAAGTTTCATGGCCAGGCAAAGTTTTTTCAAAATTACTATACCGCGTTAAACAAAATAAACTCTTGAAATGTAACTTTTGAATTTAATAACCTTGTTAACGCGTCTATTTTGTACCCCCCACATGGTATATAAATTACAATGCTAATATTAATAACAATGTTGGCTGGAGCATTTGCGGTACAACCGTCAAATACCAAACACGAAAGCACTTCACAAGACTGTCAGTCAACTGTGCCCCCACAAATGACAATAAGTGCCATTAATCAAACACAAGATGAATTTGAAAACCGCAGAGTATTATTTTTATTTCACCCAGACATTTTAAACCCGTGTATTTTTTTCAGGTCGGGCCCATTGGGAAAGTTCTCTCTAAATGTAAAAGAGTGACTAGCTCACTCTCAAAAAGAGCTGTCCTTATTCAAATGGCCCTCGAAAGAGTTAAAATTTAATCTTTTGGCGTGGTTGTTACTATTTTGGGAGTTGCTTTCACTCTGATAAACTCAGTTTCATATTTTTTTTGAGTGGTGTTATAAAGCCTAGGTCACACTTGGCCTTCTTACTCTTAGGGTCCCGTCCCTCCACGACCTGAAAGTTACTGACCACAGCCGACCCTAGTGTAGTCTGTCGAGGACAGGACTGCTCCGACCTTATGACCATTCTCGTCTTAAATACTAATGCAGTCTTAAAACCGTCTAGATACGCGACCTATACCGCCTTGCTAAGGACTCTTCCAGAATACTATACCAACCAGAAAAAAAGGACCTACGTCTATTCCTGCCCTGTCGACGTCTTTTCCCTGCCTGTTCCCGACGATCTCCTAACGACTAACCCGCCCTTCTCTGACGTCCGCACGACCAGTATATGACCAGCGGTTGCCGCATAATCATTTCAACTCCCGACTTCAAGACGTGTACATCTGCTATTTAGGTATTCTACAAAGATGCCAAGAGCAAAGCTACACTGAGCGTCCCCGATTTATCTGACAATGCACGCCTTCCGCCGACTATGTTCACGCCCACCTAAAGACTTTCAAGACCTAACGTCTATCGCACGACCGCTCTAGTTTACTTCCGATTGTTTTGAACAGTTGAATAGTCGGCAATACCTCAACCAAGTTCACCGACCTCTCAGGACCTTACCAGACCCACCCCACCTCGCTTTTCCCTGACTTCCTCCCAACCTTTCCAGACCACGGAGGTCGGGAGAGATCGGCTAAGTGCGACCTGACCTTAAAGGGGTCCTCACACCGGCCTTATGGGGTCGTTACGACGTAAACAGCGGCGTTGCGGTGAACAAAAATCGTGCACAACCGGGAGCATTCCTTGTAGCACCTGGGACATGCTCAACGCTTCCTGGAGCATCCGTATGGATCCTTAAGCGTCCGGGAGGAGTCGTATTTGTTTACGAGAGTTTTGGTTCAGACCAAAACTTTCGTAAGAAAATTACGGCAGTTCTACAGAAATCTAGACCGCAACGCTTCCTCAACGCCTCCTCAAGGCTTCCGCAACTGCCGTAACACCACCGTAAGACTCCGTAAGGTCATCTTAACCATCCGCAAGGATTCATAACAATTCTCCCTCTCCCGGAACACTATGGCTGCGTCACGATTCCTGAAGGAAGCCCAAGGTCCCTTACGTTTTCTTTCGTTTTCTTACGAGTCCTTACGGAAGCGCTGCGGGGTGTTATGTATTAACACGAATACAGTGATTTCCTTACGGAAGCTCAACGGTTCCTTGCGGATACAGTGCGGTTCATTGCGAATACACTGCGGTTTCTTACGTTTCCTTGCGATCTCTTACGGCGGCGTTGTGTTGCCACAATGGTCCTTGCGATTTGTTCGTGCAAGAAGCCACTGATATTGAGTTTATTGAAAACTAATTATGTTGCTGTATTAAAATGAGAGGCAAGGAGCAAGTCTGCACTGCGAAGGAGATAAGGATGTAAACGAAATGAAGTCGTTAAACTCGATCCCACTGGATACATGGATATTCAGGTTAAGTCAATACACAGCCACTTAGCAAACCGTTTTAATCATGTTACATGGTGACCAAAAAAAACCTTACCATTCAGAGCATAAAATATTGAGTTATAACTTGGACTATATACTGTATTGATTACTTCTATGTCCAAGTCTTTTCGGTCGCTAAGAAACGGTCGGCTAATTAATGTATGATGAGGCCATATAATACATAATGCTTATATCATTCTGTGCTCGTGTCAATATGTTGTTTTCCCACGGTCTACGCACGTCATGAAACTGCCATAGAAACACTTGTATTTCCCCCATAAAAGAAACCCGACCTAAAAACAGGAGTAGACGCCTTTTGGCCAATTTATAGTAAATGTAATTAATTACTTCTGTTATACATGTATATATGGGCGTTGCCGTGATTGTATGGTGGGGGGGGGGGGGGGGGGGGGGGGGGGGGGGGGGAGGGTGGGGGGGGGGGGGGGTTGGGGGGGGGGGGGTTGAAAGCGTTCACCGAAGAGCAGTAAAGGGAGAAAACAACCGGCCGTGGACAAATTGAAAGGGGAAATGGGAGGGAGGGTGGATAGCATTACTTGACTCTTTGTTCAAGATCGCGATACTATTGTATATAGCCGCACGTTAGGCCCATTTCAACAGGTTTCAAGTGTTAAATCAATTGAATATGACCTTGACTTTAACTCTCATTTCATTTCTCCATCATTTTTTTGGTAAATTTCCACAAAAAACACAAAAAAATCAACCCCTCCCCCCTCAATCCCCCTCCCTCCCCGACGCCAATGTGCAATTATAATGCCATAGAAGATGTATTAAAAATCAGTTTCACCAGATTCAAATGATGAAAAAAACCCCGAGATTTCCGCTTTATTTAAACAATGTACTTTTTTACATTGCGATCATTAACCAGCGTTTAAAATTCTTCAGTTTCAATGAAACTATTGAAGTCTGTGCTTGTTTTACCCTACCCAGCCATTTTAGTTATTGAAAACCTGATATTTGCCGTCAACACATTTTTGTTTTTTCATTGAGGACAATTATAATCCAAAGTGCTTTTACAAATGTGTCTGCCCATTCTTTTCCACTAACATGTAGGGACTGATGTACATGTACTTTGTGAACAATGACTGATTCGCTTAACAAGTTTTATTTAATACTTGGCTGACGTCGTAGTAGAAATGAATGGTTTACTCGTGAATTTTATGAAGAAAACTAAACAAAATAAAAATAATTAACGTTAAACATAAATATTGTTTGTACAGTTCACGTCTATACATACCCTTTTACTTAAAAGAACTAAAAATCACAATTTTTTAAAATGCATTTTATCCAGTTTCACTCCTACAGTTCCAAGCAAGTATTCTTAACGTGTGTATTAAATACAAATTTTGTATCCGAGACTTAACAACTGCATAAAATGGCAGTTTTCTATCGACTACAGGCGGCTGTCCATGTACAGTGTATATCTCTGATTCGGTTCACAAATAAGAAGCAAGTATATTCATGAATAAATGAAGCCACCATCTGTTTAGTTCTGGACCATCAGCAGTATCGTCATGACAACCAGTCTGGCAACAGCTTTAGACCCTCGTACTTTATAAGTGAACCATTTGATAATCCGTCAAGGTGAACTATACTTCAGAGTAGCAGTATGCGCGTGGACTGCTCAAACAATGAATCCATGTTCTCCAAATAAGCAGTGTCATTACCCGGGCAACTGGTAAACGATGTCGGAAAACACTCCATCTAGCCAGCAAGAGAAGACCGCCCCACTGGGAGTAATTCAACTTAATTAATAGTCGAGTATCGCTCCAGTTGCGGCGCTTAAATTGTGAATGATGACTGCAGCAAATTAAGCAGACACGCTTTGGACTGTAGATGGTCTGCTTGGTGTGTGTTTCATCAGAAGATAGCAGGCTGTACCACCTTCGTGTACCGCAGTAGTTGCGTAGCGGAATATCATTTATATCCGGCATATTGTCAGTTAGTTCATCAGTGAATTGGACGAGAGATGAACCGTCTTTTCAACCTTACCATGTGATTTTCAAACCTCTTAGTCTTTCCTAAGTGACTACATTGATATTTCACGAAGGTAAGCCAGTAATTTAATAAACATTTGTACTAACAATAACATGAATCTAATATAACATACACCGCAGCAATAAGGTTTTTATGGCAACACAAAACAACGATTGTTACCAACCTTGCATTAATGACTTCGTTAGATTCAATTGATAATTCAGCTGTGTATCCAACTATGTAGTCTGTACAAATTGCTTTAAATTAAATGTTATCAAGAATCAATATAGGGTCTGTTTGTAAGGTTTCATTACGACTTTCGTAATCTATAGAACATTATTGTTACGAATGTATACACAAATAAATATTTAAAAAAATTTGCTTCAATTTTAATCACAGTTCATTTGTTTATTTCGCATGCTTGAAGTATATGCAGTAAAACTGTTATCATTTAAATTCCCTGTAACTACAAAAAAAGAAAAAAATTAAATAGGTCATGCTTGTATGTTCTCGATATAACGAGCAGCTATATAAAAGCGAGATTCCAACTTCAATAGATGCGCCTTGTTGACAAAAACATAATTTTTTTAACTCAAAATTAAATGTTCAGACGATTAAAATCAGCCAAACAAAGCTTGTCTACTTCTGTTAATGTGAAGTTCTGTTGGTTTTCATTTTTCGAATTTTAAATTATGAAAGCCGCCATTGTAAAAACGGTGAATTTTCCCTCCATTTTGATCACTCGATCATCAAATGAGAATGAAATTCACTGAGTATCACAAACTATTGTCGTCTCTTTAGCTGAGGTCTTAAAAGGTACGAATTTTCATTTGAATTGCCCCATCGCGAACATAGGCTTCTCAATTAAGTGCAATTGACGATTACCGCTCAGTATACAACATTGTTTCTATAAGCTTTACACATCCAATCGTATGAAATGGCTTCGTAAATTAGAATTCATAAATTAAATGTTTACTCTATTTAATTAAACTACATGTAAATAATTATTATATTATGTTATAATGCGAAGAGTGTATTTTCAAAACGCGATATATCTATTTGTTCTAAAAGGAATTTTTTTTCACTGTTTTGAAACATTAGGAAATAAAAACATCTCATCAGCCGTTTTGAAATTCCAAATAACGAAAACAGAAAGCAGTATATTCATGTCACTTTTTTTATTCAGTCTAATTTTATTCAGTTCAACTTTTGCCCTAATTTTGAAAACATCATCTTAAGCATTCACAGTGCAAGTAGTAGATTCATTCGGTACTTTAATTAGCACAATTTTCTGTCAAGCATTTGCAAGGATTTGCCCATCCTTTTCAATCTGGAAATAATAGCAGCTTCATAAGATTGTAATACTGTAGTGTAGGGTAACAAATTGTGTTTATGTAGGTTGTCATGGCCGCAGCAAAAACACCTGCCTATGATGGTATTATTGATCAGTGCATGGTTAATATAATACACATTGACCCAGGAACGGTGTGTACAGAACATATATTAGGCAACAACAGTGCAACACAGCATATTACTATTAATAATAGTCATTTGATTTAATATTCTAAGTTACAATCTAAAAACAGATTGGTTGAAAATAACTAAGTGATAGGTAAATTGTGTTCAATCAAGGTAGGCCCTATTGGTAAATTCTAACTAAAATATTGGTTATTATGACCATATATGTATCGGTAAATGTTAACTAAAATATTCGTTATGACCATGCAACATAATTGTTGGTTGAAATGAGCTATTTCATTGTTTTTGTTACCAATATTTTGGTTAAGATTGACCAATATCATTAATTGGATATATAACATCTATACCATGTATTTCATATTGCCAAATACAGCATTCTTCACATTGTTTGCAGACTGTAACCTTTACTTTTCGAAGAAAAGCAATATTGATCAATACAAAAAAGTGACCTAGAAGAGTATTTCCCCCTAAAAGGCAATTAAATTTGACACTCAGTCCAATGAGGCTCGTGTGAAACGAACTCTTTCTTCAGCTGTCCATAGAATGCCATTCAAAACCATTGAGCTGAGATTTACAGATTACTCACAGTCATCGAAATACAAAATGAGATTTGAATAATTTGAGTCACGGCTGAAACACTTTTTTACTGTCAAATTTTGTGTTTTTAAATATAAGAAACAAATCGACTCTTTTTATTTCGACGTTTTTATTTCTTCATGGAGGTGAGTAAACGTCAATGTTTAATTTGTATTTAATGGGTTAATATTTGTTATTAAGATAAAAGGTAAATGAGTAGCGGTGGACAACTGATTGTTGTGATCTTTTTATTAAACTAAGCATAACTTGGTAATAGAGGATTCAAATTATGTGAATGTTTACAATTACTTGTAGATGACAAACTTTATCTCATTGTTAATATTTGTGAAATGTAGCAAGCCACATTATTTAAAACAAACATCTTATTCGGTCACTTATACTATCCTCTCTATCTAGTAATTTACTATACTATCCTGTATATCTAGTATATTATTCTATCTATTTACAATGTATCTAGTATACTATTATATCTATCTAGTATATTATCCTATATATCTATAGTATATTATCCTATCTATCTAGTATATTATTCTATCTATTTATCTAGTATACTATTATATCTATCTAGTATATTATCCTATATCTATAGTATATTATCCTATCTATCTAGTATATTATCATATCCGTCTAGTAAAATGTATATTTTCAATATAAAAGATTGTATCACTTTTATACCATTAATGTGTCTTTTATTAAGTAGCACTCATACATTATTAACAGCAATATTTAGGAAAGTTCATTTATATTTAGATGAACATTTAGCCTATGTTTAATCCTTTTGTAAAATAACATCCAGCTATTTTAGTATAATGGGCAAAAACAAAGTAGATTTTATTATCTAACTTAATAGATTGGTAAACTGAGTCAGAGCTAGCTGTAGCATTTATGACGAGAATTCTCCTCTATGTAGACTATTGCATTGTGCATGATGTGTTGTTATTTCACCTCGTCTCCAATACACATATATTTTCCGTAATGAAAACAACCTGTTTTCATTTATTTTGGTAAAGAAATAATTAAGCCTGTTTGAGGCACATTCAATGCCGTCATTTTTTTAATTAATACAAACCGCCTGTGTATATACAATTGGCGCTCAGAATAGAAAGTATGACGTCATTGAATAATACCAGCTGTCGTATAGAAAGGAAAACAAGTAATGATTGAACTGGCAAAATGCACACAATCTAACATAGGCTTTTCGCAAATAAGATAATTATCTTGATTTCAACTATTGTCATTCCAATTTGTCATCTCATGAACGTAAACACACGTGCCTTGTACTGCTGGAACATCACGTTGAAATAATAACAGGATTTTGCTCGGGTTAATATTTCACATTTATGATTCAACATTTTTACTTAATAGATTTGAAATGTTGAATATTTTTGGCTATCGTCGCCGGTGAAAGAATTTACAGGTTTTGATTATTTTAACACAGGGGAAAATGAACAGATTTATCCAACGATAGGCTGTGTTTATTTGTGAGATGCTAATTACCCATATGAAGCGCGATATGTGGCAGAGAAACCCCCCCCCCCCTTTTGTGTTGACCATTGTGTTCCCGGAATCTCAGGAATTCCTTTTAGGTTTCAAGGGGGGATGGGACAATAGTGTTGAGTGCGTATAAAGTATAGGGATAAGAGGGGGTAACCCTCTGCCACATATCGCGCTGGGTATATAATTACCAACAGACTAATATTTAGTGACCACATTATAAGGACAATTCAGTTTATGGATAACTACGAGCGGACTTCAGCATCTTTGTAATTCTCGC